>JABXJD010001356.1:0-80000 GCA_013375575.1 Percina caprodes
CAAGTCATTGAACACACACACACACACACACACACACACACACACACACACACACACACACACACACAGGATCTTCAGTACTTTGTGTGGACCACAATCTCTTCCACGAGCTAGAACGGTGCAAACACATTTTTTTCTCTTTTTTTTCATTTTTTTTGGGACATCTGTGTGACATTATTTGCATTTTATAGGATTAAAATCAAGGATTCAATCTGTTAAAAACCTAAATTGATCAAATGGACTTTATACATTGTTCTATGAAGAAACCATTATCACTTATAGACATACTGTAGATCAGGGGTCGGCAACCTTTTGAATATGAAGTGCCATTTTCAAATGTTATTGTTAATCAGTGGGCGTGTCATCATTAAGCCTGCCGTCATCTACCAGGCCCGCAGTGTTATTTCTTTCCTTTGCACCACAGTCTGTGCAAAAGGCAATGAGCACTAGCCAATCAGAGGCAGAGTAGGGTGGGTCTTTGCGGACTGCAGATGGGGAAAAAGTCAATCAAACTACCGTAAATAACAGGCTGTGGTCCCGCCTATGGATGTTAAAAAGGTACTTTGGCATGTGGATTGGAATATTTCCAATTTCTTACACATTTATTGCTAGTTTGCCATTGGTTGAGCTACCGTGTGTCAACGGCGGCTAGAATGGTAAAATGTCAGTAAAGCTACATAACAATATTAAGAATGTGTTATATTTTTGATCTACTACTTAAAAAAAAAAAAAAAAAATCTTTCACATGTTGCGTTATGCCTTTAAGATTAGATATATTGTTTGGCAAGTTCAGTAAGCTTAACATTTATATATTTACATATTGAAAAATAAAATTGAATATGAGCGATCCAGCCTTTAACTAAGAGCAAACGTGCCAAAAGAAGAAGCAATTAAGCTAATTAATCAAGCAATTTGAGTTAATTGGAAAGTAAAAAAAAAGTACTTTGGATTTCTGTTACCATTTACTACTAATAACTGAGTTCAGGACATCATAATGCAATGTTGATGCAGCTGCCATTCTAATAAGAAAGACACTTAAGCGGCCATTTTGTAAGTTACACATGTACAATCTAATGCAACGATTCTGTGGAGTGAGCTGCAGCAGCAACAGTCCAGATGATGGAGATCCAGCTGCTGTTACAACAAGAACTAACACATGAAAATGACTCAGGTTAACAGAGTTCACTGGCAGCTGAACAGAGATTTTGGTCAATATTACTGCAAAGAGCTGGATGAAGGACTTCCTCAAACCGCTTTCATAACAGCAGTACATACCCAGCTGCTGAAGTACAATGGTTTCCTTTTATTGAGATATGGTGGAATTGTAGATTTGAGTTTTGAAATCTTTTCAATGGCGACCGCTAAGTATACGTTCTGCTTAAAGTGCCTTGAGGCGTCGTTCTTTACAAGGAACTTTTTGCAGAGTAATGTAACGTCCCAGCTGCCGCAACACAAATGGTTTCCAAGGTGTGCTATTGTTATTTGTTATTTATTATTTTGGCTGAGAAATTGTAGACCCATATCTGAACCATAAATTACAAAATGTATTATTTATTTAAAGTCCAGACATCTTCACTTTTGAAAAATCCCGCAGACATAGAAAAGCGGATTCTGAGATAAGAGGCATCTTCTGCCTTCTGCTTAGAAGTGGTGAATATATTAATTTCTCTTGTCGTGCTTTAAGTTTTCTTCATTTTACAGTAACTTGGGACTCAATATCATCCTCACCGTCAGAAAAAGATCTAAAGGAATACATACCCATTCCTCTTGCTCCTCCTTTTTCCTGTTCATCATCTGTAAAGCAAAAATCTAGTGCACATGAAATATATGAATAAAAAGCAATGTTACGGAAAAAGAAACAAATAAAGAACACAATGATAAAGATGTCTGGAGCTAACCTGCAGAATCTGGTTAAGGCATGCATGTTATCGCCTACATGAAGCCTCATAATTTGATTTCCTCCTTGTTTTGCGTTCCCTGTCAATACATAGCACCAAATAAAGGACTGCTGACTTTTCAAGTAACAGGACACGACATTATTGGGATGCACCCCTCATCTCTAGTGATGATTCGTTCATGGCATTGATGCCCATGTTAAACTAATCAATTATTACTTGTGAAATAAGTAAATATATGTCACTTTTAAATGTTTCTGAAACTGTGTAATGTTCCATCTGATGATCATAAATGACCGGTAACATCAAACGAGACTAACAGTGAAAAGAATGCTATTTTTATATAGTTTTTATTAAACTAACTTATTAGTTATTAAACTTATTATCTGTCCGGGACCGATTTTTCCCACAAAGTCACAAAATGATTTACGGCAGGTAGACGGCGCTATTGAGTATTGAGTATGCAGGTAAAAGGTAGCAGGAGATGTCTTTATGTAGGCCTAATTGTATTTAAATTTATTTTGGAAATGATCTGTTGTAGTTATGACTGATAATGGAGCAGGACCATCCCAGAAAAGAAGGAAATTAAACGAAGAACAACTACAAGCTAAAAGGGAAAGTGAAAGACTACTGGCTCGGTCGGGCTTTCAGCCGATGAAGACAATTACAGGATTGTAAATGATTCAAAAACCATCCTGAATTGGCTATGATGTATGTAATATGTCCATTGTATTAATAAAATAACTTCAAATTGCGCAATGTGGTTGTACGTCAGTGGCCCACATTAAAGTGCCCATATTATGAAGAAAAAAAAAAATCCCTTTTTCTGGGATTTGGGTGTTATTTAGTGTCTTTGGTTATTTAGTGGTCTTTGTCTTTATCATTGTCTTTACACACGGCGAATACAGTTTGGGTGTGTCCCTTACATTAACGCTGGATGTTACAGACAGACTTTAAATGATTGTGTGGGTTGTAATAAAAGCCTGTACACCAGGACTGAATATTAATGCAGCAGTAAATAAATCCCTTTGTTTTGCTGATCTATTATTATCTGTGACATGGTGGCTCAGTGGAAGAAGGTTCTGGGTTCGACTCCGGGTCGTTCCAGGCCTTTCAATGTGGAGTTTACATGTTCTCCCTGCGTTTGCGTGGGTTTCCCCCGGGTGCTCCGGCTTCTTCCCACCATAAAAACATGCATGCTGGGTAACTAGGAAAACGCACACTTGTTTCAGTTTAAATAACCTTTTTGCTTGTCGGGGCTAACCCCCTCTCGCTGTGCATGCTGTCACACTATCAAGGCTTACTGGGGCCATGTGTACACATACATGGTTATTTTGACAAACGGGGACATTTTCCTTCATTTGTGCCCTTCGTTTACACGCAAACGGAGAATTCACCTCTGAAAACGAGTCTTTCTAAAACCTCTGGCCGGAGTGGGGATTTTTAAAATCTTCGTTTGCGTGTAAACTGAGACAACCTGAGGCTTACGCAGCTGAGGAAGAGAAGAAAAGATGAGAGAGGAAGTGATTTGTGGCTGTTGCTATTTTCGGGATTCTGATTGGCTAACGTGGGTTTGAGCTTCTTGTTACACTGCCACCTACAGGTTTGGCGTACTCTTGATGACATATAGACACGGCTACGTGTAAAAGAACATTTTTCTGAAAACTGACAGGTGTGCACGGTGTTATTTTTGAAACCGGAGAGGTAGAAATGTCTGATTAAGAAAAAAAGTTGGCCGTATGTAAACGTAGCCTGGGACACTTGATGGAACTGAGCCATCGCTAACGATATGACTTCCACCTGGGCTTCTCCTGCCCACATTAACGCTGAAACAAGTGTTGATTGCTGTAATCATTTCTAAATGTAAGCTATTCAAAAGATTATCTAAAGCTAATATGAGGCTTCAACCGTCAACCATGGTTCTTTAATATTAGTAGATAGAAAGAATGAGTGAGGAAAGAAGGTGTTAAGAGGGTTTTGTTTGAGATACAATCAAACAAAAGACCATATGTTCTGTTTCTCAGAAGCTGAAGGCGTGTTTGAATTCGGTTCAGCTAAGAGCGACACAGCTGTGGATTTATTTCGACTTCTGACTTGAGCGATAACAGACATGAGAAAGGTGGAGAGGTGTCTCTCTTCATAGCTGTCGATACGCAGAAACCCACCCTCTTCTGGGTTGTTTTCTAATATTTTCTTTCTTTTTTAGCTCTCTGGAGGGATTGGAAAAACAACAAATCTTCTTTTCACAAAGACGTGAGAGTTAATTCAGCTGTCCAGCAGAATAGGAAGGTATGGAGCTGTGCTTGAAACACAAGGCTGAGGTTAAGGACAAGTGCTGCCCTTTAGTCAAAGCACAGAGAGGGGAGTAGTACATGGACTCAGCAGTTTATTTCAGTATGTTCTTACTGAAATGAACTGCTATACCTGAATATTTGAAGTGCATTTTGATGTATTAACTTATAGGAATCAGGAATATGTGAATGTTCAAAATACACTGTATCTTCAAACAAGATGACAACATCCTCAAAAAATGTCAAAAAGAGAAAGGAAGAAGAACATGGACCTGCATATGGCTGGGAATATGCAGAGGGTCTGTTCTGCAAAGAAATTCAGTTTTATATGTATATATACACACAGCGGGCTGAGTTTCAGTCAAGGCTACAGTTTTAGCTGATGTAAAATGCTACTCCAGTAATGGTAAGTAAGTAGGTAAGTAAGTAGGTTAGTAAGTAAGTTAGTAAGTTAGTAAGTAAGTAAGTTAGTATGCAAGTTAGTAAGTAAGTAAGTTAGTAAGTTAATAAGTAAGTAAGTAAGTAAGTTAGTAAGTTAGTATGTAAGTTAGTAAGTAAGTAAGTTAGTAAGTTAATAAGTAAGTAAGTAAGTAAGTTAGTAAGTTAGTATGTAAGTTAGTAAGTAAGTAAGTTAGTAAGTTAATAAGTAAGTAAGTAAGTAAGTTAGTAAGTTAGTATGTAAGTAAGTAAGTTAGTAAGTTAGTATGTAAGTTAGTATGTAAGTAAGTAAGTTAGTAAGTAAGTTAGTATGTAAGTAAGTAAGTTAGTAAGTAAGTTAGTAAGTTAGTATGTAAGTAAGTAAGTAAGTAAGTTAGTAAGTAAGTTAGTATGTTAGTATGTAAGTAAGTAAGTTAGTAAGTTAGTATGTAAGTTAGTATGTAAGTAAGTAAGTTAGTAAGTAAGTTAGTATGTAAGTAAGTAAGTTAGTAAGTAAGTTAGTAAGTTAGTATGTAAGTAAGTTAGTATGTAAGTTAGTAAGTTAGTATGTAAGTAAGTAAGTAAGTTAGTAAGTAAGTTAGTATGTAAGTAAGTAAAGTCTGTTTCTAGAGCACATTTAAACCCAACCTAAGCTGACCAAAGTGCTGTACAAAAAGCACTACGGCGAGCCGTTCTCCCTCCCAACTCCCAGCTGACGCTCGGTGAGTGGCTCTCCCGTTCTTGTCCCGTGTGTCACTGAGACGTACGTTTTACAACCCGAACCAGAAGATTTTCCTAAACCTAACTGTCCCGTTCTCCTGCTGCATGTCACTTAAACCTATGTCCCGACCCAGAGCGTCAAAAAGTGCCTTGTTTAAGGGCACCTGACAATGCCTAGGAGGTGAAGTGGCATCTCTCCAGCTACCAATCCAGACACTGTACTTGATTATCATCAACATCCATTCCTTTAATTTTAGTCTCAATAATTCCTAATTTCTGCTTTTCTAACTCAAACATTAGGTATAATTTCCTATAAATGAGGTTTATTGACCATAAATTCCAAAAATAACTGTAAAACTAAAGTTAATAAGTTAGTGTTACATAGTGTTAAAAAAATAAATTGAAAAAAAGCATCAAAAGTGTTGAAAAAAGTGACAAAAACGTAAGAATATTTAAATTTGTAACACTTGTAACACCGCTTGTTAAACCGCCCAACGTCTGACCGGCTTTAACAAGCTCAGGTATCAGCAACATCAGATTTTACACCTAGAAAACTTTTATTTATGAATTATGCAAATAATCATGATGCCTGACTTAATCTACATTACATTAGTGGGAATTCTGGGTTTTTAAAGATGCATGAATCAATGGAGCTCTGCAGCTCTTACTTTTTAAGCTTCTTTTAGCTCATTGTTTGGGTTTACGCCACATTGACATCTTGAATCCCGTCTCATCACTCTCTTGGACCACGCATCCAGCAGCAGGCAACGGTTTTCAGCAACAACTCCCCTTCTTGCCCTAAAAACCATTGAATGGATGCGACGAGTTCAGGCTTGTTCAGCTGTTGCTGCAGAGGAGCTCAGAAGAAGAGAAAGTGGATACAAATAAATCTAATTACAACATTTTATCACAACGTTCTTCACTGCCTGATATTAAATATTTCCAGAATCAAAGTACTTACTGGCACAGGATCTTAATCAGACTTAATCATTACGTCTAAATACTTCAAAGCAATATTTCAAGCGTCAATGTGTGTCATAGAAATACATTAAACAGGTGTTTTAAAGGACAAAAGTTTGAAACGTTTAACAAATATGGGTCTGTAAGTACAGTAGAAGTAATGCTTCCAGAGCTCTTACAGTTCATGTTGTCCACTTGATGAGAAGTCTGCTACGTATGTGCCTGACATTCATTTTTGACAACATGACATACATATTTCAAGGCTGAAGAAAAGCATCCACTTCTACTTTTCAGTCTAACCCTGTACCTCTGTCCCACTTGCCCTCCATCCCTCCATCCTTCTGTCTATGATCTCTGTCGTTAGAGCAGATCGGACCTAAGTGAAGCTATCACGTTTCTCCTCCCTTGACGAATGTTTACAGGAGAGATGGAGCGGAACAAGCCTTTGACAACGCAGAGTGAATCCTCCTGCTCTGTTCTGCCACATTCCCCACATTTCTACCTCTGCTTTTTGCTACAGTTATTGTGGCATAAAGAAAGACACAAGGGACAGAGGGAAAGAATGATGGATATTGTCTTGCAAACAAGTGGTAGAAAGAGGGAGAAAGAGAGAATGACACCATGTAAGAGAAGCTCAGAGCAAAGCACATTACACCGTTAAACCTTTTAAAACACAACTATAAAACTATGTTTCTAACTAACTAACTGAGTTAAAAAAGTCAATCTGAGTTTGAAGAAATGCCAATAAACCAGAGCACGTCTTTGTCCCATCCCGTAATGCTTGTGTGGACTAGCCAGACCTGAGACCAGCTGAGGTGGGACAGTGTCACGTGGCAAGAGGCTTATCATCATATATCCGCCTTTTTAAGGACTGGTTCATTTTATTGGCTTTAAACAACAACAAAAAGCATTCTGAATACATACACACATATTCATCTTAAGGTAACCCATTAACACTTTTGTTGATGCTTTTTTATTTTATGTAACGTTTTTGTCCCTTTTTTTCAACACTTTTGACGCCTTTTTTTTCCAATGTTTGTCACTTTTTTTTACATTTTCAACACTACGTAACACTAACTTATTACCTTTAGATCTACAGTTATTTTTGGAATTTATGGTCAATAAAGTTCATTTAAAGGAAATTATCCCTAATGTTTGAGTTAGAAAAGCAGAAATTAGGAATTATTTCAACTAAAATTAAAAGAATGTATGTTGATGATAATCACAGACTGGAATATGTCAACTTTTACTCTCAATACTCTTTCAAAAACACTTCAATGTGTACTTGCCAAAGAGCGTTGTGTGGAATCAAACATGTTATTTTGGGTAATTAAAAAGAACATTGATATAGGAAAACGGGTCAATTTGACCCGAGGACAACATGAGGGTTAAAATAAAGACTACTGCTCTTCCAACTCAAACAGAGCAGCTAATCATCATTAAATATCCTTCAGTGTATTCTCACACACTATGGGGATAATCCCCAGCAGCAGCTACGGTGTATAGTGTTCATGCACTATGAGCTTCCATTAAAATAAAGTACTTAACTTTCTGACTTGATTCATTAGGTTGACAAGGACCTTTAAAAAAATAAGCTTTATCATTGATTTAATTTGATGATATATTACTGTGTAGATATATTACCTCACAGGCTTTCTAAGGATCTACACATAGTTTCAGTTAAGTCGAAGTTTCAGAGTTGTTACCAACCAAATTCAGTCAGAGGAAAATTCTGTCAAAAACACTCAAGCCAAACAAAATCAGCCTTCAAACATCAGATATATGAGTCCAACACCAGCATTCATATGTTTTGATTGTGTGCATGTTGGAATGCCGTTATGGAGAAAAACTAAGCAAATGTCAGTGACATTCAGTTTGTCTTTTTCAGTCTCAGGATGTCAGATGACAAAACAAACACCTTGCATCAACAAACACACTGTTGTTCTGCATTAAAAACTCATTTTAAATGGCTGTTATGTGTGTCATTGAGCTCACAATGAACCAAACGAATGTGTTTGCCGTTTAAGTGGAGGAGTCGGAGTCAGTGGAAACACAGCTGTGGTTCTTGTTATCCAGGCTCTCACTGCCAGGACTGTCAGCTGTGGGGTAAAACAAATCCTGGTGCTGAACACACACTCACTGACTTTTATTGAGGTTTGTTTACCTCACACATGCTTGATTTTCATTGATTTCATCTGGAGGAGAAGTGGAAACTGGAACAGTCCTTGTGGACTGTCACAAACCTGTCGTGGGTTCTCTGAGATCTAGATACCAAAAGTTACCCTAATTGGTCTAGTTTCAAGTCTTTTTCAATACAGTATACTGGACTAAGGTTCCATGACATGGTGCTTTTAGGATGCTTTAATACAGGCCTTAGTGGTACCCTAATACTGTATCTGAAGTCTCTTTATATAGACCTTAGTGGTCCCCTAATACTGTATCTGAAGTCTCTTTATATAGACCTTAGTGGTCCCCTAATACTGTATCTGAAGTCTCTTTTATATAGGCCTTAGTGGTCCCCTAATACTGTATCTGAAGTCTCTTTATATAGACCTTAGTGGTCCCCTAATACTGTATCTGAAGTCTCTTTTATATAGACCTTAGTGGTCCCTAATACTGTATCTGAAGTCTCTTTATATAGACCTTAGTGGTCCCCTAATACTGTATCTGAAGTCTCTTTATATAGACCTTAGTGGTCCCCTAATACTGTATCTGAAGTCTCTTTTATATAGGCCTTAGTGGTCCCTAATACTGTATCTGAAGTCTCTTTTATATAGACCTTAGTGGTCCCTAATACTGTATCTGAAGTCTCTTTCCTAAAATTCAGCCTTTGGGCAGAATTCCAGCCAATAGAGCCAGCCCCACAATGAGCTTTCCTTAGGAGGTGCCATTTCTGAGTCTGTAGCTATTTTTTTTTTTGGGGGGGGGGGCAAGGTGGAGGCTGGGGGTGTGGCCTTGACCAACTGCCATTTTGTTCATTTGAAAGCCATGATGTCTCTCTCACTCTCATGGGCGGGCCATATTTTCTGGGCAGGCAGAGAAAAGGGAATCTTGCCCCTTATGAGGTCATAAGGGGCAAGATTCCAGATCAGCCAATCTGAGCTCACCTATCACCATTTCTAGCCACTTGTGGGGCAAAGGCAGGCTGGGGGACTTATATTAATGTTAAAAAACTTCATAAAGTGACATTTTAATGCCATGGGACCTTTAAAGTTAAATAGGCAAAAAGCAGGGGATGCTTTAGGGTGCAGTTACCTTGTGATGTACTAGTCGCTACCACAGCGGTGTCTTTGGGTTCTTCTCCATCAAATCCACCCCTCGCTCCTCCCCAACTCCATCCTCTCTTCTGGCTCCAAAAAAACAAGATGGTAACAGCCAAAATGCCAAACTCAAGACTTCAAACCGGTATTCCACAACGAATGGGTGACGTCACAGTAGCTAAGTCCACTTCTTTTAAACGGTCTATGGTTAAAATAGATAAAAATTAATTACAGCAGATTGTAGTAATTTAGCTTAAACATGCAAAACCACTAGAAGATCCTTTAACACAAGTCAATCAAGCAATGTGCCCCGTACTGTTAGACTATTTTTGTAGATGCTACTTTAATTTTGAGTCTTGTCATTCATAGTATTTATCCCTAACCTTCAAGTTATTCTGTTTATTAAAACATGACTTATTTTGGGTGCAACAGTGCATCTAACCTATATTAATCTAACATTACAAATATAAAGATGTTCTTTGCTGAATGTTCGACAATAGCCAAACAGACTGAAGTCTTTTTAATTTCATCTCCACATTCAAGCATCCAGCCAGTCGTCTCCCAGCTCAGCTGTTTGTATGTTTCTCAGAGGCAGTGAAAGCTCGGCCTCCGCTGCGCCTGAACCTCGGCCAACATCACACTGACAAGTCTTATCTGGGACGATAGATGAATCCCATCAATTGCTATAATTTTATTTTTACGAAGAGAGACGTCCTGTCTGCTGTGCCGCCTGACTGCCAGGTTATTTTCTGAGATGAAAGTATAGAACAGATACAAGGCACACTCCTGCTGCTGTGTGTGTGTGTGTGTGTGTGTGTGTGTGTGTGTGTGTGTGTGTGTGTGTGTGTGTGTGTGTGTGTGTGTGTGTGTGTGTGTGTGAGTGAGAGGATCTGCAAAGTATATAACATACAAGGCACACTCCTGCTGCTGCGTGTGTGTGTGTGTGTGTGTGTGAGTGAGTGAGTGAGTGAGAGAGCGAGAGCGAGCGAGCAAGCGAGAGAGAGAGAGAGAGAGAGCGAGCAAGCGAGAGCGAGAGAGAGAGAGAGAGAGAGAGCGAGCAAGCGAGAGAGAGCGAGCAAGCGAGAGAGAGCGAGCAAGCGAGAGAGCGAGAGAGAGAGAGAGAGAGAGAGAGCGAGAGAGAGAGCGAGAGCGAGCAAGCGAGAGAGAGCGAGAGAGCGAGAGAGAGAGCGAGAGAGAGAGAGAGAGAGAGCGAGAGAGGATCTACAGAGTGTCCCACAATAGTCGGATTAAGTATCACCTCTTTCAAACGTCAACAGAGCCTCACACAATAAAATCCTGCACACACTTGAACAGAGAGCTCTCGATGTCTCAGCTTGGACCTCCGGACTACTGGGAGGTAACACTAAACAAACACAGACTTACCTGGACAGGTAACCTGAGAGGAGACCCACTTTGAACCCCCTACCTCCATAACTCTCCTCCCCCACCAACACCACACCACTTCCTGCCTGAGTCCCGAAAGCATTAGCAAGCACCACCATGGGGCCTCAGGGTGTGTGTGTGTGTGTGTGTGTGTGTGTGTGTGTGTGTGTGTGTGTGTGTGTGTGTGTGTGTGTGTGTGTGTGTGTGTGTGTGTGTGTGTGTGTGTGTGTGTCTTGGTGGAGCTAAGGACCAAACAGGTAGAAAGAGGAAGGAGAGGGGAAAAGGGGGGATGAAGAGTGATTGGCGAGGTGTGACAACAGGCAAATCTGGTTGGACAGGTGATCTTTGGCCACGAGAAGAAGAAAAGGAAAAAAAGTTCAATAAAATAAAGAGTTTAAAAGGATTTGATCTCTTTTTTGTCTGAAGGGCGTGGGCTGCAGTAGCCTAAGGGTTAGAGATCAGAGGGTCGTCGCTTGAAATCCTGCAAATCCAACAATCTGCGAGGAATGTTTGAGATAGGAATTAAAAAACCTAATTTTTAAAGAACTGAAAGCTGTGGAAACGCCAGATGTTTCAGGTGCACTAATCTGGGTTTTAGACTGGAGGTTCATGTCTCAGGCACTGGAAGGTGAACTGAGAAACAAGTGCTGCACACATAGATGCTTTTTTAGTCTTTAGTGGTGCAAGACATAAATTACTTCATGCATTTACATGCTGATGAATCATCATATTCACTTTGTCCACATTTGGAGTGCACCCCAATCATCCTCTGTTATCTTTAATGCTCAGCTGATAGGTTCAGAGATCACATGCTCATTAAGAGTTTTTAAGACAATTAATTGTCTTTTAATTGATATTTGGAGAAGAAAGATTTCTACCTCGCAACATCTTAACCCTTGTGTTGTCTTCCCATCAACCATGAAAAAAACAAACATTTTGGTCACTTTGTTTAACATTATTTTTCCGACATTTGTCTTTTTTTTTTTTACAATGTTGTGGGTGCTTTTTTTTTAATGGCTTTTGACATTTTTAGCTTATTTCGTCGGCCCATTTTTTTGTTAGGAAAATTTTTTTTTTACTGAAAACGGGTCAATTTGACCCAAGGACAACATGAGGGTTAAACACATTCTTAATGTAAAGTATTTTTATCTTAATTATAATCTTCCTAAAAATCTAACTAGTACCTACAGTTATCAGATGTAGAGTAGTAAAGGTACCATATTGTCCTCCTGAAATGTAGTGAAGGAGTAGTATGAAGTAATATAAAGTCCTCCCAATTGGGAAAAAAGTGTAAAGTCCTCTATTTAGGAACAGTCTACGCAAACGTTTTCAATAATGCACCCCCGTTGAAAGATTTCTTTAGCCAAGTACCCCCATAAAAGAAAAAGAAGCCAAATAAAATAGATACAAAACATATTAAAACTACATTATCAGTGTCTGATTTACTAAACAACATCCTTGTAACTGGAAACACTTACATGCGACATGTAAAATGTTAAAAAACAAAATCAACTACATCCATTCATTTTTTTTTTTTAAGTATAATTGTTTTAGGAATAATGCTGATGTTTTTTTTAATTTAACAGTAGCAGCGGTACTGCAAAGTACCCTAGGGGTACTCATATTTGAGAAACACTGGTCAACAGTAGCCTTAAGAGAAAGACAGCATCTTTATAGCATCATTAAAGAAACTCTGGAGTCAATGTTTTAATCCTTGAAGACATTATGACAGTTATTTGCCATGTAGGTAAACACAGCACACGGACCACATTCTGTCTCCATCAACCCAAACCTGAAGCCAGAAGTAGCGCGTTGAGCTTTAGCCTCTGAGTGTCTGCGTGTGGACTGTGGGAGAACAGGTGGGCATAGTTTCTGTCAAACAGAGAGAGATTGATGGAGTGGGTTATAGAGCTGGCTGGGGGTATTCTCTTACAGGGACAGAGACAGCTGGACTCTGTACACTGGACTCTGTGTGTGCATGTGTGCATATTTGTTCACCACCGTATCTATGTGCTTGTCTATAGGGAGATGTTTTCTGTTCTTCCTGAAACAACAGAAGATATGAAGCAAGGACACATACATTGGAAATGTTTCAGTCTTGGTATTCTTACATCACTGTGATGCATTCAACATAGATTGTTATTTACACATCTGAAAAGGAAGTGGAGTGCCCCAAAGCTCCATCCTTGGGCCTCTTCTGTTTAACATCTACAGTATATGATCCCACGTCCTACTAACGCAGACTATGGGAAACAACATTTCTTACCATGATTATGCACACAACAGCTGCATCTTATTCATAGCAGTGTTGTTGTAGTCCTCACTAAGATCAGCAGAGTGGAGCAGATCATTCCGGTTCTTAAATATTTGTACTCGCTTCGTGTGTCTACTGTGACACAATACTACACAATACAATACTATTGTGGTTTTATAAAGAACGTTTTTACATGTCTGATCTGTTGTTCCATTATGAATAGTCCAGACCTTTCTGATGACAAGGGCTGTAGTTAAATAGTTTCCTAATAACTTGTCCTTGTGGACGGCACTATCTCCTGTCCTTTGTTAAAGGACAGTCCAGTGTAACCTATGATAAAGGAGACATGAAAGGGAGCATTGAGGCACCTTTCCTTAACAGAACCTGACCACTTCTTATCATGGTTGCCACTTAGATGCTTCCGGATCATTTCACTCTTAGACCATTTGACTGCAGCATCTGCCTATTGTCCCCAGAGTCAAAACTAAACATGGAAATGCAGAATTCAGTTTTTATACAGCACTTATCTGGAAAAAACTTGAAATCAATTATCTATTTTAGCTTCTGAGAGCTTAAAAAGTTGGTTATGTTGTCTGCATTTTATAATGTTGCACCAACTGTAGCTGCACTGAAATTTGTATTCAACTTCTAACGTCTTTTAATATTACTTCTGTTTCTTTTCTATTTTTTCTTAATGTATTTCTGTCTTATATAAAGCACTGTTGAAAGGCGATATTAAAATGAACTTTCCTCACCTAAAACCTTACTTTAAACTGATCTGCTCCCTTTTAAATGTAAGTCTGTCTCTTAATTCTCTGACATGAAGTCCAAAACACGGATGAAGATGAACAAAAAGCTTTCTATAACAAGCACTTGCCATAAGTGAAAATATTTTCCTTCCCAGTCAAGAAGCTTAAGGGGTGTCTGTGTAAATGAAGTGTGACACAACGATGCTAACCTGCTTAGCATTTTCAATTATTCATTTCACTGTTTTTTTTCCAGCAGACAAAGCAATGAAGACGAGAACCAGTTGCAGGATGTGAAGGGTTAAAAGCACAGTTTCACTCTATTTTTCACATCCTTGTGCAACAGTTGTAAAAATCCATGTGTACACAGAGGATAAAATACCTGTACTGTGTGTAGTTTTAGAGGCATGTGTTTAATCACACATCCGTCAAAACCACAGTGCTGTACAATGGTCCAGTCAAGGGCAAGTCATTTAAGCAATGCATTAAATCAAAGGAGAACTGCATTCAATTTATGGAACAATGTTTTTAAAAAAAACGTGTTGCACAATTTACCAGTCGGCTCTAATGCACCATCATTCTGCATCCATCTGTCGGGACCTTCTGTCCAATGAGTCTGTAATTGAAAACACACAAAGAGCTGACATTCTGCAGGAGAAATAAATGAGGTTTTTCATGTCCATAATACAAAATGACCATGACATGTTTCTGGGGTTTGATCGAGTTGTTGATCAGAAGAAATGCTCAAAGTGATTACATGGCCATTCACACTGAAACTAAAGAATACAGAAGCATATGAAGCTAAATAAAGATTTATGAATATCATCGCCACTTTCACGACACATGGGCATCACACAGAAAAAAAAAAAAAACTTGCAAAATAAGTAAAACCGAAGCAGATTAAGAAATACATTTGTCCAAAACAGCAGACGTATCTGAGAGAAACTAAAAACTAACACATGCGGATCATGTGTGAAACAATAACATTTTTAAGTTTTAACAATATGATTGCATGACTCCAGTGTCATCATAACCCCAACCGGTGGTCAGACGCCGCCTACCAATAGTCTGGGTCTGGGTCTGGGTCTGGGTCTGTCCCAGGTTTCTGCCTAAAAGGAAGTTTTTCCTCGCCACTGTCGCACTGTTGCTTGCTCTGGAGGAAACTACTAGAACTGTTGGGTCCTTGTAAATTCTGGAGTGTGGTCTAGACCTACTCTATCTGGTCTAGACCTACTCTATCTGGTCTAGACCTACTCTATCTGGTCTAGACCTGCTCTATCTGGTCTATACCTGCTCTATCTGTGAAGTGTCTCGAGATAACTCGTTATGAATTGATACTATAAATAAAATTGAATTGAAATTGAATCATTTTATGTAGTAATTTCTATATGATGCTCATGTGTCGTCAAAGAGATGATGATATTCATTAATCTCACAACTAAGATATTCAAGTTGATTTGATTGAGCCGAGTCGATTAGGATGAGTTGACCTCAAAGATCTAAGACTTTTTCTACGTACACAAAAGGCATATTTCTCAAAAAGTCAAATATTGTTCACAAATCTGTGTTAGTGAGCACTTCTCCTTTGCCGAGATAATCCATCCACCTCACAGGTGTGGCATCTCAAGATGCCGATCAGACAGCATGATTATTGCACAGGTGTGTCTTAGTGTTGCATTTAATAGGTTGTTCAGTGTATTTATTATCTGGTTTGATTATACCTGGTTTTATCATTTTAAAATATTGTATTTTATCCGTTTAAAATCCTTTTCGCACATAATACGTGAATTTAAGCATGTTTATGCACAAGTGTAATGTGTAAGTGTAATGTCTTCTTTTTCTAAAATGAGTCACTATACAGGACAATGTAAAGTTCTTTTTCTTGTGGCTTGTTTTCAAAAAAACAAAAAAACATCAGATACATTGAGTAATAAAACAGGCCTTTACAAGAGAAATTGGATTTAAAATAGGAGCAAAACTCTAATAAAATTATTGTCTGAAAAACTTCTTTCTTGGGGCCTACATTTTTCTATTTTGATATCTTTGTCACAGTTGCTCGCTGTTGAGAACAAAGGGTGTTGGACTCGAGGGTGTAAGGTACAGGGGCCGACAGGGGCCGACAGGGGCCGACAGGGGCAAACGCCCTGCAACTTAAGAAAACACATGCAAATAGACAAAACACAAGCAAATTAGAAAATATCTTCATTAATTTGACAACACATGCGCAGCACTTAGCGAACATGCTGCAAATACACACACCACAACCAAATACATAAACACGCTGCAAATATAGAAACGATGCAAAAAGAAAAACACATAAACCCCGAAATCAAATGCAACCAAAAATGCATCGTTTACACAACAGAATTTCTCCAGGCCTCAGTGGAACAGCTTGATTTATAGATTTATAGGTTTGATTTGTGACATCGGGCCCTATCTTGCACCCAGCGCAGCGCAAAGCCCGACGCAAGTGTCTCTGCTAGTTTAAGACCAACGCAGGTGTCGATTTTCCATCCAGCACCCACGTCGTTTAAATAGCAAATGCACCAGCGCCCATCTTTGCGCCCATGGGCGAACTGGTCTCACAGGGAGGTGTGTTCAGGTGTATTCTGGGCGTGCTGGTCTTACAGGGAGGTGTGTTCAGGTGTATTCTGGGCGTGCTGGTCTTACAGGGAGGTGTGTTCAGGTGTATTCTGGGCGTGTTGGTCTTGCAGCAAGGTGTGTTCAGGTGCATTCTGGGTGTGCTGGTCTTACATGGAGGTGTGTTCAGGTGCATTCTGGGTGTGCTGGTCTTACAGGAAGGTGTGTTCAGGTGCATTCTGGAAATGCTGGTCTTACAGGGAGGTGTGTTCAGGTGCATTCTGGGCGTGCTGGTCTTACAGGGAGGTGTGTTCAGGTGCATTCTGGAAATGCTGGTCTTACAGGGAGGTGTGTTCAGGTGCATTCTGGGCGAGCTGGTCTTACAGGGAGGTGTGTTCAGGTGCATTCTGGACATGCTGGTCTTACAGGGAGGTGTGTTCAGGTGCATTCTGGGCAGGCTGGTCTTACAGGGAGGTGTGTTCAGGTGCATTCTGGACATGCTGGTCTTACAGGGAGGTGTGTTCAGGTGCATTCTGGACATGCTGGTCTTACAGGGAGGTGTGTTCAGGTGCATTCTGGGCAGGCTGGTCTTACAGGGAGGTGTGTTCAGGTGCATTCTGGACATGCTGGTCTTACAGGGAGGTGTGTTCAGGTGCATTCTGGGCATGCTGGTCTTACAGGGAGGTGTGTTCAGATCGTTATCTTGAGGAAGTGATCGCGCCATTGACCAACAAAAATCTCTAAAGTCAATAATGCAGCATTTCAGTTATTTTAACAGCACATTAGTAGAGTGTGCTTAGGCTCGTGCACAGCACGCGCGCGCACGCACGCACGCGCGCACGCACGCACGCACGCACACACACACACACACACACACACACACACACACACACACACACACACACACACACACACACACACACACACACACACACACACACACACACACACACACACACACACACACACACACACACACACACACACACACACACACACACACACACACACACACACACACACACACACACACACACACACACAGGAAAGCTCAGCAGCACGCAAACATGCAAAAGATTGCAAATAAAAATATTATGGTGCATATCCGCCATCATAATAGCAATACACCAAGATCCAAACGCACCTGGCTTTTAAAGGGACTGGAAGAGGATGCTCTGATTGGTTTATTGCATCTTACGCCCAAAACACACCATGCGCAGGTGTGTGGACCCTTTGTTTTGTCAACCCTTTTTTCTTAGATTGTTAAATTAAGGCCCATTGTCTTTAAACATGCTGTGCACTATGGGATACATCACAAACTCAAGTTATCTTAAAAACGGTGTGACAGAGAGTTGTCTTGAGATCTGAAAGTTTTCAAATTTTTATTTCAAATGCAGCTAAGACTGATTTTTTCTGTTATTGCCCCTTGTTTCTTAAATTCAAAGGTTTCATTCTGCTCTGGCTGCTTTAGCCTTTAACAGCTGTTATTAACTTGTTTTCTACATTATTTTTCCAACATAAATCGCTTTGATTGATTTATTGACAGATTTTTTACTTCTTCTTTTCCATCTCTGCCAAAGAGTAGGACAGAAGTAGGAAAAAAATGTTTGTTAATCTTCTGATGAATAAAACTTAATAGAGTACAATATTTATAAGTGGTCCCCAGTTCATCTTATCAATCTGCAGTCTGTATAACTACAACTAATAATACATTGAGTAGAAGTTTTTGTTTCACCTTTCTGGAAATTGAAATGTGTTTTTCAAAGGAATTCTGGATAAAATGGCAGCACAATTAACAAGTTAAATAAATAAAGGTTAAAACAGTGTTGTTGTTTTTTTAAATAGATAAGAATCACTTGTAGTTAAAGTACAAGGTAGTTCAAAACAGCCAGCTGTATATGCATGAATTAAGATTTGATTGCACAAAGAAAAATGCCATGGATGCAGCTGCTGAAAGCAGCCTTTCTGTCCTCCTTCAGGAGGGAGGAACATCTGTGAATCGCAGTCTGACGGTGGGATATTGATTGAGCAGCGAACCTTGGACACGCCACAGAGGAACACCTGTGTGAAATATTGTTGTGGTCCCACTTTACGGTGCAGACTGACCTTCAGGAACATAGAAAAAAGCCAATACACAGAGTCTCTCAGAAACAATTAGATGTGTTATTAACACTGAAAGTAGGAACATCAAGGAACGGGTTTAGAAAAAGGACAAGGGGATGGAATTATTACCTTAAAATGTTACTGAAGAGTCCATTAAAAGTCTGTTTAAAGGATTTTGCATTCAATAAAATGGTCTACAAGTTTAAAGACCCTTTTGAACTAAATGGGGGGGGTGGCAGTAGCTCAGTCCGTAGGGAGTTGTACTCGTACGGACCAAAGTACGGAGTGTGGACTGGTAGCTGGAGGGATGCTAGTTCACCTCCTGGGCACTGCCAGGCTGCTACTGAGCAAGGCACCGAACCCCCAACCGCTCAGGGCGCCTGTTCAGCAGTCGCAACCCCCCCACTGTGACATCTCTCCATTAGTGCATGTAAAGGATCTGAGCATGTGTGTGTATTTCAGGCCTGTGTGTAATGTGTAATAACAACAGAGTGTAAATTGTAATATAAAAAGTATAAAATTAAATTAATGAATTAAATCTGTAATCGCAGAACAATTTTGAACAAAGTAGGGCCACAGATTCAAGCAAGTGAATTTGCACACATATACTGTAGACTTGCATAAAATCATTTGCTTGACTATGTCTCTTACTGCCAACCATGCAGTATGCCAAAAAAGCATTCAACCAGGTTTGGTCTCCTTTGACCTTGGTTTTGGGGCTAAATGTACTTTTAGAACATAAAAACTATAGTTTCTAGTTCTAATCAAGCCAAGCAAAGAGCCAAATGTATGAGCTGCGTTGTTAGTAGTCACCCTGTACCGTCCCTGCTCCTGGTTTAAATAAAATAGGCCAATGTCAAGCTACAAATCATACATACACGGGTTTTTTTGGTCTTCTTTTTGTGTGAAATTTGAATGGATGAAATTTTTAGTAGCTGCACGTTGACAAAGGCAGAACAAATGTGAGGCTAAACATTCACAACTTTCACAATAATAACATTGAAAATTGTAGAAGTAGAGTCCCTGAACCCATCACATGTCATCATGCTGTGTGATAACCATTCAGTACTGTGGCCTATTGAGCACAAATCATAAACCAACACCGAACCGCTGATTGTAATTGTGAATATCACCATCAATAGCTCTATTATACTTCCCATCCTTGACACTACATAATCGACTTCAGCCGTTCATCCATTTGTCCTCACTTTCCTTTCACATGCGGAAGCAATGAGGGCTCGGTCGACAACAGCACCCTCTGCAGGCCCTGATGAGGTAGTACATGGGTTGTCATTTGTTCAGATTGAAAACCCACACGCGAGCACTGTAGTTTGATTTTTTTTTATAGTTGTTGAAGCAAGAAATAGCCCAACATGGGCCGTGCAGCCTGACAGGTGATAGAGACATCACAGAACATGTCTGCGCTGTCCGAGTGCCCTTCTAATGGGTTTTTGTGTGTGTGCAAATGTACAAATAAGGACTAAGCAGCCACCCCCTTCACCTTCCAGTCTGGGCAGGTAAAACCCCATCACCTCAAGAACAACCCACCCGCTACCTCAACTACTCAGCACGTACTGAGAAAAACAGTGTGCTTAAATTGAAAATGATGATGATGAGAGAGAGAGAGAGAGAGAGAGAGAGAGAGAGAGAGAGAAGGGGGGATACCTGTGATTGTTGCTAATTTAATTTGGATTGTACTGTACAAAATAAAAAGTACTTATTATGCAGACACATCAATCAAATAGCCTCCTTAAGCAACTTATATAGATAGAAGAGTCATAACCTAGTGAGGAAGCTGAAGTAAAATGACCGGCCGGAGGCAGACTTTTCCAGAGTTGACGAGTAGTTACTTGGCACTAAAACACTGAACTGTCTAAAGTAGGTTGTTTTGTAATGACATGTTTGCAGTTAAGGGCATTGGTCCCCTTTCTAGCTAAAGATTAACCACACATATTGATCTAGAGTGCATAGTATTTACCAATAGAATGAGAATCAAGTCTGTATAACATTATAATATTTTAACACACACATCACCATTGAAGATCATGCAACTGTTTACTTATGTTATAATGAAAGTTTTAACGCCACACAGGACAAGCGCTCTCAGGATGGACCCAAATTCCAGTGAACTGATTAAGAGAAAGAATTGGTATGCTAAAGGACACAGGATATCAATAGAGGTCAAAGCTCACGAACAGGCTCCATTAAATGTATTGCAGCTTCAGAAAAGCAACAGATCAGCTCCAGAGCCCTGTGGGTGCATTCTCATAACCAGAACAAGGTAAGAAATAAAGAGATGGTAGATTTACCCAATATTTACAACTATAAATAACATTTAACTGAGAGGATGAAAATGTAGTGCTTCGAAATTTACCATATACGTTTTTGCCCTTTGGCTCTTTTGCCGTCCTTGTCAGGCCAATGATTGACTAATAATTCAGCAGTCCTATTTATCTTCCTAAAATACTAGAAGGAGCCCAATCACATACCAGGAGGTACCTCGGTGACTTTGTCGACTATGAGCTGCTAGTGTAACGGCCTCGCCATGGACCTGTACAAAGTAGCTTTCCTCTTGGGAGCCCTGGTCTGCAACGGTAAGACAGATCTTTTCAATAAATGAATGGATCTACAATGATTTAATGAAATAAAATGTTTTAAAAAGTAAGATGGGCAATGCTTTGCTTCACTGTGAAAGTACCTGATCAGCATAAACCCTCTCCAAGCTGATCAAACATGTCCTTTCAATAATATTTGCATCATTCAATCAAGCCAGGATGTGTTAACAGAAGGATTTTGTTCACTTTTATGTAAACAAAAGATGGGAAGCAGAGACAAGTTGAAAAATGACACAAATTTAAACATTATTCGATTCTTTTAAACTCTGAATGACTTAATGCTTGACAGTGGTGGAATGTAACCAAGTACATGTACTAAAGTAATGTACTTAAGTGATGAACACATGAATACAGTAATACTTACGATCCAGTGATATGATATGAATGAGTTTCTAGGCCGTTTGCATGATGAATACTTCATTTTGGTAATGTTAATGCTGATTGAGTCTATTACGGCAGCAAAAGCGCTCTACATTTTTTTAGTGTACATGAGTTGTGGTGTCTGGTTTCTGCAGCAACATTCCCGCACTGGCGCACGGAAGTACAACCTTACAGCTAATAGCATCGTTGTTATGAATCACGTTGTTTTTCTTTTACAACAGTGTGTCACGTTCGTGATAGTTTTACTCAGAGAACTCTGGTTACACATGTAACCTTCTGTTATTTTGCATTACATTACATGATTAGCTAACGGTTTTATCCAAAGTGACTTACAACTGCTGTACATGTCAGAGGTTGGTTGTCTCTGGGGCCACTAGGGGTTAAGTGCCTTGCTCATGGACACATTAGCTGATGTATTGTAGTGGGAATCGAACCTGGGTCTCCCACACCAAAGGCATGTTATTTTAATCTTTCTTTTTGTTTATTAGTAATTATTATTTGACTTGATTAAATAATTGACACTTTGCTGTATTACCGTACTTTAGTTACTGAATATTTGTAGGGAGTAGTCAAAAGGAACATTTTATTTTTTAACAATTTATTTTAACACATCAGTCTTTAATATGAAAGATCATGACTACTGCTGTTTTACCTCACACACGCTGTATATCTGACAATGTTTTGTCTCGGATTTAAGTTAGTGGTACTGAGGTGGAGGGGTACGCCAAAACTGAAGGAGCATGGATCCTCTCGCTGCGGAAAACACAGTACTCCGCAAACACTGTGGCGGACTGTGCCACCAAATGTAATGCTGAAACATCCTTCACATGCAGGTAAGTTCACACTTTTAAAATACAACTTTTACAGTTATACTAACATTATAACTTTTACATTTAAGGCTCGGCATCCCAACCTAACACGTGCTGTTTTCACAGATCTTTCATATACCATGAAAAAGACCAAGAGTGTTGGACCGCAGCAGCTAACTCTAAAACAGAAAATATCCTGCGTAGAAGCAGCACAGCATTGTATGAAAAAGAAGGTAAGTCCTTTGGTCTTTTCAGTCATATATGTAGCCCAAAGTCTTTATTTATTGTACCATGGTGTCCTTTCTTTGTCTCTATTTTACACTGAATGGTCCACGAGAGCATTACTAAGTACATTTCCTCAAGTCCTGTACAAATTCAAGGTGCTTTTTTTTTGACTTAAGGTGTTTTTCTTGTATGCAACATTTTACTTCTGCCCCACTTCAGAGGGAAATATTTAACTTTTTACTCCCCTACATCTGTCTGACAGTTTTAGATACTTTTCAGATGCCACTTTTTCATCCCCTTCCGGTCCAGTGAAAACCACGTATCTCCAGATGTGTTGATGTTGAACGTTTGTGATAAACTGAAGGATGAAGTGTTCCTTTATGAGAAAATCCTCCTACTTCTTCAGCTAAATGAAGACTTTGAAAAGCCTCTTGGATCAGCTGGTAAATGCATCGTCACAAAGATGAAAACAGCTGTTTTTCTGACACCGTGAAGACTTTTCAGAGATACGTGGTTCTCACAGGACTGTAAACACATGATGCTCTTATAGAATATGATGCATTGCTGTAGATCAAACAACCCAACAGTGTATGCAGCAGTTAAAATGGGCCCAACAGGGGCGACCTCTGGCTCACCCAGTAAGAGCGTGCGCCCCATGTTGGCTCAGTCCTTTGCAGCAGCCCGGGGTTCGATTCCGACCTGCGGACCTTTTGCTGCGTGTCACCCTCCATCTCTTTCTCCCACCTTTCCTGTCTATCCACTGTCAATATCTAATAAAAGGGAAAAAATCTCCCAATCTTAAAAAAAACAAACAATAGGCACAACCTTAAACATCTACAGCAGTAAAATAAAACATACACATTAATGCAGCAGGAATATTAATCCAGATATAACAGGAAAACAATGAATACTTTTACTTTTGATACTTTAAGTACATTTTACTGATACATACTTTTACTCAAGTAAGGTTTTGAAAGCAGGACTTTTACATTAACCTCTATTACATGGTGGTTAATGTTTAGCCTATGTTGCGTGATCAGTGATGTTTGGACTGTGTCTGCAAACACAGTGAAGAAGTGACTCCTACTGAACACTACTGTGACTCAGATTTTGGGGATGAAACATCACTTGAGTGGGATTAGATAAATGATTCACTCCAAGAATTATTTCACACAATTGTACACTAAATTTAAAAAAACGCATTCATCTAAATAGCAGGCGGATTTTATTGAATGAGCAATCATGCAATGCTGACAGTGTCCTCCGGTGTTGATTTTTTTTGTTTTTTGTCTTGTCTAGTCTACCTCCTGGAGTGTGTAAATGGAGTAGGATCAGATTACAGAGGAACAAAGAGCAAAACAAAATCAGGAACGAAATGTCAGAATTGGGCTGCCAAATACCCGCACAGGCCCAAGTATATAGTCAAGTATATTCATGTTACTTCACATATCCAATCGTATCCTTTTATATCTTTTCATCAATTGTTTTTCTTCAATGTTTCTGCTGCAGCTTCACACCTGAAGCCAATCCTCTAGCAGACCTGGAGTCTAACTTCTGTAGAAACCCTGATGGAGATGCCGGGGGACCCTGGTGTTACACCACTGACCCGAACACCCGCTGGGAACACTGCGGCATATCCAGCTGCACTGGTAAACCTGTATTTATTTTGTGTGTTTGTGTGTAATATCAATGATGCCAAGACAAAACAAATATTGCTGTCTCTTTAAATGTCTCTAATTGCCACTATTTCATTTGAGTGTCCAAATTATTCTCAAGTGTAAAATGCACTGTAGTCGTCAAAAGTGTCCACAGTAAATAAATGTAGCAGAGGGGTAGTGCGATGTGTTTTTGCATTAGAGCTGCAAAGCTGTCAACTATAGGTAAAAATATTCTGATTCAAGCTTCTTAAATGTGAATATACATTTTTTGTTTTTAATTTCTTCACCCCTCTGTGACAGTAAACTGAACATCTTTAAGTTGTGGACAAAACAAGACATTAAAGGACGTCATTTTAAGCTTTAGAGACACACTGATCGACATTTTTCACCATTTTATTGACCAAAAGCTAATTGATTAATCGAGAAAATAATCTACAGATTAATCGCCAATGAAAATAATAGTTACTCGCAGCCCTACTGTGCTTGTTTCTTTACAGAGGAGTGTATACACTGCAGTGGTGAGGACTACAGGGGGAAAATCTCCACCACAGAGAAAGGCTTCACCTGCCAACGATGGGACTCCCAGAAACCTCACAACCACGGCTACAGCCCCAGCGCGTAAGAACACCCCCAGTACCAGCACATCAAGCTACCAATCAACCACAAGCAACACACGTATACGCCACGATATTATTGCGATTTTAAACATATTGCAATATTCCGCAATATGATTGCAATTCATAACCTTTTTTCCAACTTCTGATTTTTTCCCAATTTCAAATCCGTTTCATCTAAAAAGAAACATTTCTCTGTTTGTTCATATCACTTCAATGTTATCACTGCAGAACAGGACAAACTGACCAACACATATAAAATATATAATAATAGATCCATACTTGGCGCCTGTGTATCGATGCAGTATTGCCAGTAAAAACATCGCGATACATCGATTTTTTTCCCCCACCCAAAGAAATGCTTTTTTTTGTCCTAACAATTTATTTTACCATCCCATTTCTGCTCTCTCTAGTCTTCCAGAGAAGTATCTTGAGGAGAACTACTGCAGAAACCCCGATGGAGACCCCCGACCGTGGTGCTTCACCACCAGCGCGTCCAAACGATGGGACTTCTGCTCCATACCCCGCTGCAGTACGTCCTCCTATTTCAATATATTTACTTTATTTCTGCCATATTTCACAATGGTAACACCCAAATTGTACGTCTTAACCCATTTACAAGCAGCATGCCCAGTACAACTGCAGCTTGTAATAACTGTAGATAAATAAGTACACTCACCCTTTAACCTGACGAGGTACCCTTGAGCACTTCCTGCAGGACCAACAAAATGTCAAACTGACCCTGCACCGCACTCTGAGGAATAAAAGAAAATACTATGACTATTACTATATTATTTTCACAAAATTAAAATGTAATAGTTGTATCTAGTGGTACATGGAAAACCATTTTAATTACAGCACAGAGGTCCTTAAAGACTTTTAACCCTTGTGTTGTCTCCCGTCGACCGCGCAACTTTTTGTTTTTCTGGGTCCAAATTTAAACTTTTTTTTCAACGTTTTGGTCATTTTGTTCAAAACCTTCAAAGCTTTTCCCCCCTGATGTTTTTGTAATTTCTTTACTGCACCTTTTTATGTTTTTGTGGGGATTTACCCATGTTTTTGAAGCTTTTTTGGACATTTTAGTCACTTTGTTCAATGGTCTATATCATTTGAATGATATAAAATTGAATAAAACATCCAAATTTAAAGAAAGCCATGGGCTGATCATTTATTTTACTTGTGAAGAGCGTTGTGTGGAACAATCCGCGTTATATTTCAGAAAATTTGGTGTAAAGACACTTTTCGGATAAAGATTTTTTTTTTCAAAATGGGTCAACTTTGACCCCGAGGACAACACAAGGGTTAAAATGACACAACTACACAGATACGTTCCCTTGTTATTCACAGTCATATAACTTTTTAGTCATTCCTATTTTTACAGCTATATTTATTTATCACTTTCATCGTATTTTGACATTGCGTAAAAGACTGCCATGTACTGCTTGTTTTTTTGAGTTCTACACCCAATCTTCTATGCTCAGCATCCGAGCCCCCCACCATCACCCCAGAGCTGACCTGTGCCACTGGGGAAGGGAAAGCGTATCGAGGCACGATTGCTGTGACCGAATCTGGGAAAACGTGCCAGAGCTGGTCGTCTCAAACGCCACAGAAACACAACCGCTCACCGGAAAACTACCCCTGCAAGTAAGAGCCACTGAAACACAAAACTTTAGTTTAAATAAAAAAAAAAAAATGCAGGACTTATGGCATCCTGCCTTTTATCGTGTTCATTCATTGTTACCGTCTGTTGTTTGTCAGAGGCCTGGATAGCAACTACTGTCGTAACCCAGACAACGAAAGGATGCCCTGGTGTTACACCACTGACCCTGAAACTCGCTGGGAGTACTGCAAGGTGCCGAGCTGTGGGAATGCAGCCGCGCCAGGTATAACAGAGATGAGTAATAGCAGTGGTTGCCAAAGCTTTTCATGTCAAGGACCCTTAAACTGACTAGAGCCCCCATTTTAAGGCCAATACAGACACTAATATTTGGTTATTTCAAAATTTGATATGCTTATATATCGGCCAATATATTTTTTTTAAATCCAGAAAGGCGTTACAAAACATAAACAGTTTTCCCTAACGTTAGTTATTTGTAGTTATTTATGAGTTCTCACTAAAATAATATGATAAGGGATGTTGTAGAGCGTCCTCTGGTGGACAGACTATGCAACACCAACACTAAAAT
This sequence comes from Percina caprodes, assembly GCA_013375575.1. Taxonomy (NCBI): domain Eukaryota; kingdom Metazoa; phylum Chordata; class Actinopteri; order Perciformes; family Percidae; genus Percina; species Percina caprodes. Next base: position 27,098 of record JABXJD010001356.1, read on the forward strand.
AGTCATACAGTCTGTGATTGAGTCATCCCTCTGTGGGACCCACTGAGGTATAGATCTCCACATTTGCTGCTCAGAAAAATGCATTAATGAATCAGCCTGATGTTGTGTCTCTTGCTGCAGATGAGCCAGTGATCCCCACAGAGGAGGAAGACTGTTATGAGGGTGACGGGACGAGTTACCGTGGTGTAACATCCGAGACCATCAGTGGAAAGAGATGTCAAAGCTGGAGCTCCATGACTCCCCACAACCACCAAAAAACACCACAGAACTTCCCCAACGCGTGAGCATCAACGAGTGTCTACTGAAAATACAGAGCTACACCTTTTTTAAATAAAGTTACTATAAGCCTCTATATGGTTTCCTCCATCACCAGGGACCTCAGGAGAAATCTGTGCAGGAACCCCGATGGCGACAAAGCTCCTTGGTGTTACACTACAGAGCCTAGAGTCCGCTGGGAGTACTGCAAGTTGGAGAAATGCCTCAGCAAACCTGTGAGCGGTGCACCCACAAGCAAACCTTCCACTCCCGAGGCCTCCTCCACCGCCACAGAGACACCACCAGAGAATGGTCATTTTTTAACTTTCTAACTTTGTATTCATCCGATTTTTAGCTCGTTTCATCCTTTATTCGCACACTAATTTGTCTCTGTAACTGCGACAGACTGTAAGACTGGAAATGGAGATACATACCGGGGTCCAACCTCCATCACCATTCTGGGCGTAACCTGCCAGGCCTGGAGTGCCCAGAGCCCTCACCAACACAACAGCTTCACCCCACAAACCCACCCCACCAAGGGTCTGGAGGGCAATGTAAGTGTGTGTTCCTGTATGAACCATTTTGAGTTGTAGACTTTTGGAGTGATAACATTTTGCTCTGGACTTGATCAACACAGTCATGTTAAAAGCTGGTAAATCACATTCGTTCCTGATCCACTGCTTCGGTCTTTGTGTGTCCCCGTCAGAGCTGCAGAAACCCAGATGGCGATGTGAATGGTCCTTGGTGCTACACTACAGACAGGAACAAGAAATGGGACTACTGTCAGATCCCTGACTGTGGTATGTAAACCCTTTTTTGTGTAGGACATGACAAATATTGATATTTCTAACCAATATAGCTACATGGCTTGAAGAACAGTAATACAGGATGTGAAATATGTCCAAATGGCTTGGATTGAGGCGTAGAGCCGCTAGAAGTCCAAAGAAGCCAGTTGAGGTGGTTCGGGCATCTGGTGAGGATACCTCCATGGCGCCTCCCTAGGGAGGTGTTCCAGGCACGTCCAGCTGGGAGGAGGCCTCGGGGAAGACCCAGGACTAGGTGGAGAGATTATATCTCCAACCTGGCCTGGGAACGCCTTGGGATCCCCCAGTCGGAGCTGGTTGATGTGGCTCGGGAAAGGGAAGTTTGGGGTCCCCTACTGGAGCTGCTGCCCCCAAGACCCGATACCGGATAAGCGGATGAAGATGGATGGATGGCTTGGATTCAATGAATCGTACTAATTTTGGCAATGAAGGCCCTTCAAAACAAAGGATTGCATCACTTCAGGCTCTGGTGCAGTGCCCTTTGCCATAATACAAGTGTTTTTGTACGGGTTTGACAACAAATTGACAGTAGTACTCTAGGCCTTCCCAAATAATATTAAGAATCTAATTTATATGTGCATCCAACCATTTTGTTTGTAATTACCACTAGCAGCCTCACATGTAAACATTAAGACTTGTTAACCGCTATCAATTTGAAGAAATTAGATTTTTGTCTGCTACTCCTCTCGTGAGAATTCATGTGAACTGTCTTTGTAGCTGGATTGAAATGCGGGACGCCAGTCGTCAAGCCGAGGCGTTGTTTTGGTCGGATTGTGGGAGGTTGCGTGTCAAAAGCGCACTCATGGCCGTGGCAAATCAGCCTCCGGACCAGGTGAGTAGAACAATATTTAAATATGATTCATATTTGCAAAAAATAATAAAACTGATGTTGGTCTAACCCTCATGTTGTCCTCGGGTCAAATTGGTCTTATTCAATTTCATACCATTTCAACAAATTTAAGTGTTTTTGAAATAGTATTGAGAGTAAAAGTTGACATATTCCAGTCTGTGATTATCATCAACATCCATTCCTTTAATTTTAGTCTAAATAATTCCTATTTTCTGCTTTTCTAACTCAAACATTAGGTATAATTTCCTATAAATGAGGATTATTGACCATAAATTCCAAAGCGTTGCGTAGAACCAATCATGTTATTTTGGGTTATTAACAAGAACAATGATTTAGGAAAACGGGTCAATTTGACCCGAGGAAAACATGAGGGTTAATTTTTATTTTTTTTTATTATTATTGATGCAAACAATAACCTAGCTTCAGTTTGTGCCTCTTATGCATTGGCACAGGTGACGTCACATATTCAAATTGTTTGATTTCTGATGTGTAATATAATGTGAGCAATGATTGCTGAAATGCAAATATTATTTTGATCATCAAAATCCAAAAGGCGGCTGGCTTGACCACTGAAATGCCATTAGGCAGAGGGACAGCGTAGCCAACGTGTGTGTGTATGTGTGTGTGTGTGTGTGTGTGTGTGTGTGTGTGTGTGTGTGTGTGTGTGTGTGTGTGTGTGTGAGAACTATTTAAAGCATGCATTTGCTTTAGTAAAGCGTGAGTGTGTAATACTTAATACGTCCATGCACCTTAATAAAACGTGCGTGTCTCTGACTGATATATTACAGTATTTTATATGAATGGTTTTCCATGTTTTCTTGAAAAGAAGATGCTACATCTCAGTGTTTATCTCTAACTATTTAGGTGAGATGATATATAAAAAGGTCTTGACATATCTGTCCTTTTGTTGCTCTGGAGGGAACTACTAGAACTGTTGGGTCTGTGTAAATTCTGGAGTGTGGTCTAGACCTGCTCTATCTGTAAAGTGTCTCGATATAACACTTGTTATGAATTGATACTATAAACAAAATTGAATTGAATATGAATTAAATACATTTCTGTGCGTCTCTTTCTACCAGTACAGGAATTCATTTCTGTGGAGGAACTCTGATTCACCCTCAGTGGGTCCTTACTGCAGCTCACTGCCTGGAGAGGTCAGAGAAACCATTAAAATCACTAAACATCTAAATCCTCCAATAAGACGACCACTGGATAACTAGTGTGTGTTTTCATGAATGTGTTGTGTGCTGTAGGTCCAAACGGCCAGGAGCCTACAGGGTTATCATGGGTGTTTCCACAGAGAGAGCCAATGAGCCGTCGAAGCAAGACAAGAACCTGGCAAAACTGATACTGGAACCCAGCGGCGCCGACATCGCTCTGCTCAAACTGGAGAGGTGAGTCTCATCGTCCTATTTAACACTACACTGTAAATAATGACAGTCTACAGGTATACTTTAGATTTCACAGTAACACTACTGTATATGATTTTTACTGTAGAAGGCTGTCAAGTTACATTACAACCTTGTCACCATGACAACATCACAGTAGTCTAAGTATTGCAGTTGAAATCACAGTAGTCTAAGTATTACTGTAAAAAGAATCACAATATAGCCACTACAGTACTGTAAATACTACAGTAAACTACTGTATTTTTACTTTTTTGTGTTTAATTGTTTTGTATTTTACAATGAATACATAAAATACTGTAAATGGAAGTACGGTACCTTTACTGTAAAAATAATTCACAGTAACTTACTGGACAATTGTTGCCAGTAAGTTACTGTAAATGTTACGTTATTTTGTTACAGTGTAGTTCAAGTACTATTACTAATAGTACTGATATAAACAACTATCCTTCCTTTACTCACTATTGCACTCAGCGGTGGAATGAAGCAAAGAACATTTTATCAAGTACTATACTTAAGTACAACTTTAAGGTACTTTACTTGAGTAACGTGACTAAAATCACTTGAGTGAGTAATTTTAACCCAATAAAATCACTATATTATTTGGATATGGGCCATTCTGCAAGTACTTTAAGTAAAGTTTGATGCTAATACGTTTGTGTTTTTATTCAAGTAACAATACTTAACTTGTATTTCTCCACTGTGGTATTGCTATTTCTTAAGTACACCACTGTTGTTGTGTGTTTTCAGCCCTGCAGTAATAAATGACAAAGTCATGCCTGTCTGTCTGCCAGAGAAGGATTACATCGTTCCCAGTGGAACTGAGTGTTATGTTACCGGATGGGGCGAAACTCAAGGTATGTCGCAGTATGTAGAGTGTGTGTGTGTGTGTGTGTGTGTGTGTGTGTGTGTGTGTGTGTGTGTGTGTGTGGGGGTGTTCTTGTACTGCTGTATTTGTAAGGACCAGTTTCAGTGTGAGGTCATGTTTTTAAAGTGGGCACATTCTGGTCTGTACTCACTTATTAAAGGTTGTTTAAGGTTCAAGACTTGGTTTTAACCCTTGTGTTGTCCTCGGGTCAAATTTGACCTGTTTTCAAATGTGTGTGTGTATATATATATATATATATATATATATATATATAAATATTTTTTTTTTTTACAACCAAATTGCCCCAAAATAACTTGGATGCATGCATGTATGTTGCATGGAACCCATACAACATACACTTCATGTTCTTCGAAGGTAAAAATTAGTGATTACTTCAATTCAATTTTTTGTGTTCTTTTATTTAATTTCATAGCATTTCCTTTAAAAAACAAAAAACTTTATTATAGTATCCAAACTTTGACATAAACTAGCCTGTGATCCACTCAAAATAATTAATAATTTCGGCTTTTTTTTCAAACTCCAAAATTGCGATATAATGTCACTTGAATTAGGTTAATTGACCACGAATAAAAAAAGTGTTAAAAAAAAAAAAAAAAAAAAAAAATCTCATTTTCAATTTTGAACCGGAAGGACAGGTTCATGTTTGACGGGATTAAGGGTTAAAAACAAACAGAAGACAAAATAAATATTTAATATTTTATCCATATTTTATGGCCATCTGTTGCTCTGTCAAAATTAAGATTCACTAAATCGTGTGGGAAACTGTGACCAGCGTGACTTTGTGGAGGTGTGTTAAAGGTACGGGGGGTGATGGCGTCCTGAAGGAAACTGGTTTCCCTGTGATTGAGAACAAGATCTGCAATCGTCCATCGTACCTGAACGGCAGAGTCAAAGACCACGAGATGTGTGCTGGAAACATCGAGGGAGGAACAGACAGCTGCCAGGTAGGAAAACCCCCAAATATATGGAAACGTAGAGCATTGCGGTTCACCACACTGCCGATTTTGGGTGTCTCACTCTGCATGGGGGGTTCCCCTGCCATGCAGTGTTGTAGTCAATCAAGACCACCATCACCACGACCAGAGTGTATCGAGACCGAGACAAGACCGAGACTTTGAAATCAAGTCAAGACCAAGACCGAGACTAAGGCAGGGCGAGACTAAGTCAAGACCGAGACCAGATTTTTTATTAGACAGCCAGAGCTGCTTCTTCTTCTGTCTCCTGCATTCACTTTCTTGGGAGTGTGTGTAAAGGGGGGCGGGGAGGGGGGAGGGGGGGTGTTTACGGTAACAAATTTCAAATTAGACATGAGTCAAGTTATTGGTTGCATTTGCAAGTTAAAAACAGAGGCATGAATCAGACAATGCACAGGTAATTTAAAGAAATCCCTGCAGTTGTGGTCTTGAACCATAAAACACAGAGTGGTCTTTATCCGAGACAAAAACCAAATGCGGTCGATTCCGAGACGAGACCTTAAATATTTCTGTCTCGGAATCAAGACCGATCTCAAGTACTACAACGTTGTACTACATCATACGACAACTTCTTTCCTATTGTGTACACAGAGCCTCGTATGCATAGCCTTTGTTACCAGTTACAGCAATGCCCCAAAATCTTGATTAAAGTTTTGGTTGAACTTCCCCAAGTCGTCCAGGCTACATAGACAACTAATAACAATAATAATAATAATAGTAATAATAATAATAATGTATACTTTATTATTCCCGCAAGGGGAAATTACAATGTTTTCACTCTGTTGTTTAACACACAAGCCTGAACTACACACACATGCTCAGTACCTATACATGCACTAAATGGAGAGATGTCAGAGAGGGGGGGGGGGGCTGCCCATGGAAAGGCGTCCCGAGCAGTTGGGGGTACGGTGCCTTGCTCGAGAGCACTTTGGCAGTGCCCAGGAAGTGAACTGGCACCTCTCCAGCTACCAGTCCACCACCATACTTTGGTCCTTACGGGGACTTGAACCTGCGACCCTCCGGTTCCCAGCCCAACTCCCTACTAACTGAGATACTGCCACCCTAACTAACTAGAAGACAATGTTTTTAACATTGCTTTTCTCCGTGCAGGGTGACAGCGGCGGCCCTCTGGTGTGTTATTCCCAGAGCACATACGTCCTGCAGGGGGTGACGTCATGGGGTCTGGGATGCGCCAATGCCATGAAACCCGGCGTCTACGCTCGAGTCTCCAAGTTTATCGACTGGATCGACAAAACCATCAAAACCAACTGAAAAATATCCACCTTGAACAAATACACAACAGCTCCAGTCATATTTAGTAACTGGAATGGGTTTTAAAAGTATTTTGACTACTTTAGTACTTGTAGTCTGGGATCATCTGATGTCAGCAGATGATCCCTGTGGTGGAAACACAAGAAGCAGATCATGTTCCCGCTTTGTAAAGGTGTGTTTTCTTTAAGAGCTGAAGAATAAAACCTTTGACAAAAAATATTAGGAAGGCATGCTTTAAAGAAAACGGATTAAAACATCCTTGTTTTTTAGCAAGGATATGAATATGTCTATACACACACACACACACACACACACACACACACACAGTTTCTTTGTAGTTTGTCGGGTCTGACTTTAAAAGTGTCTTCATTTGTTGGTTCTCCACTACATCCTCCGTTTTCCTGAGATTAAAAGCACAAATTCTTTACCAGTGAATAGAAAAATATAACACTTAATAATAAATAAATAACACTTCAGCCTCGATTCCTACGAAACGCATGAAAATTTTAAATTCCTTTTAAAACAGGTCATTAAGATTCTGCTGTATTTAGCAAATCTTTAAGTTGAATTCATTGTAATTCATTTGCAATTTTACTTTAAAATTAGGCATCAATGATTTTATTAAATGACAACTACACTAACTAATAAACATCTTATGGCAGGGATAGAAAGTAACTTCTTTCGTTAGCACACGCCCTTTTTGGAGGTACTTATATACTGTATTTCTGTGTTCTGCTACTGTGTTCATCATCCATCCATCCATCCATCCATCTTCATCCGCTTATCCGGTATCGGGTCTCGGGGGCAGCAGCTCCAGTAGGGGACCCCAAACTTCCCTTTCCCGAGCCACATCAACCAGCTCCGACTGGGGGATCCCGAGGCGTTCCCAGGCCAGGTTGGAGATATAATCTCTCCACCTAGTCCTGGGTCTTCCCCGAGGCCTCCTCCCAGCTGGACGTGCCTGGAACACCTCCCTAGGGAGGCGCCCAGGAGGCATCCTTACCAGATGCCCGAACCACCTCAACTGGCTCCTTTCGACGCGAAGGAGCAGCGGCTCTACTCCGAGCTCCTCTCTGATGACTGAGCTTCTCACCCGATCTCTAAGGGAGACGCCAGCCCCCCTCCTGAGGAAACCCATTTCGGCCGCTTGTACCCTGGACCTCGTTCTTTCGGTCATGACCCAGCCTTCATGACCATAGGTGAGGGTAGGAACGAAAATTGCCCGGTAGATCGAGAGCTTTGCCTTCTGGCTCAGCTCTCTTTTCGTCACAACGGTGTGTTCATCAGCTAATATTAATTGCTATACTTACCAGCCACTTTATTAGGTACACCTGTTCAACCGCTCATGTACGAAGATATCTAATCCATCAGCCAATCACGTGGCTGTATACTGAAAGCATTTTTGCAATCATTTCACTTTACTGTTTTCCGAGTTTCATGGGCCAGAGTTAGTGTGGAGGCACATTTGTTTTTTGTAAATCCCAAAGTTTTCTTAGAAAGTGGCTTTTGCCTTCTTTTGTGTCTATGCAACATTTATATAATGAGCACCTTTGGGATGTGGTGGAATGGAAGATTCACATCATGGATCTGCATCAACTGTGTGATGAAAACATGGCAATATGGTCCAAAATATCTGATGAATGATTCCTGCACCATGAGGTTTTGAGCCAGTTCTGAAGGCAAAAAGGGGTCCAAGCCGGTACTCGCAAGGTATATCTTATAAAGTGGCCGGTAAGTTGTAACTACCCAACACTAAACTAGTTCAAATTAGTTCCACTTTATGCAACATTAACAATAATCCAACAGCATAATACATATAATAATCTAACACTCTCATGGTGTAGAATAAGGAATTCATTCAACATTTTGGGAGAGTTTTGAGATTTCTCACCAATCAGGAAACTCAAAATCATCAATGGTCTCAGAGAGAGGAACTCCTCTGGTTTCAGGAAGCAACAACACCAACCCTCCAGCTATGAGCGGTATGATATGCTATGAATTATGAAACACGGGATATGATGGTAAACTGTCCATTGTGCCAATAGATGGTATGCACATGAGGTTTGCCTTGGTGTTGAGAGTGGAATGAGAGCTGTATGTTAGATGTGAAAAGTTGTACATTTCAGGACACATCATCAGTAGTGTACCTTTAAATCAGGGGATGTTTAGTCTAACCTGTGTCCACCAAATATTAGGGAAAATTGGCAGTTTAAATGGCTCCCTTCAGGTCTGGTATATTTAGGCATAAAGCTTACCACAGGCTTAAAAAACATAATGTCGGAAAATCTTCTCCCACTTATTCAGAAAATTGAGAGTACATTACAGAACTGGGCCAAATTAGGGCTATCTCTGCTGGGTAAAATAAACATCCTAAAAATGGTAGTAATCCCACAAATTAATTATATCACATATTTATTACCTTTGAGTTTTCCTCCTCTGCTATTGAAAAGGTATCGCAAGACGATACATACCTTTTATGGGCAAGCAAAAGACCTCTTTTCAACAAAACAAAATTATGGGCAGCAAGGGAGGATGGGGTCTTAGCTTAACAAGAGTGGATTGGTTTCACTATGCCTTTTCTCTTAATCAGTTATCCAAGAGTTATATGGTAGAAAATCAAGCTCCAGGATGGGTCTCAATTGAAAAGAGCTCGTTGAGCCTCTTCCAATACAGGCTTTTATTTCACAGACAGGGGAGAAGTTCCGATCAGAAATCCAGTGTTGATGTTTGCGAGAGAAACTTGGAGAGTATCACACCAGGTTGTAGGGTCAAAACCTCTCTGTACCATGAAGTCATCTCTTTGGAATAACAATCTAATAAAAGTGGATAAAAAAACTCTTTATTGGAGAACTTGGGTCCAGGCAGGTATTATCTTTTTTGAGGATCTTTTCAAGGATGATATTTTTATGTCTTTTGAAGAGCTGATGGCTAAATACAAACTTCCTAAGAGAGATTTTTGGAAATATCTTCAATTGAGGAGCTGTATAATGGCAGTACAAAGGGAACACTCTCTAATCCCTCACACAGTGATACAGGAATTGTTTCAGAGCAATTTGGTGGTTAAGGGCAGGACATCCAGGTTTTACAGTCTAATGAGACAATCTCACCCTCCAATGCTTGATGGTCTCAAGAGAGTTTGGGAGGAGGATCTACGGGTGGGGATAGCTGTGGAGACGTGGAGAGGAATTGCTGGGTCCTGGTTTAAGACATCGAGGGAAGTTCAGACACAGTTAATCACATATAGGATCCTGCATAGGAGCTACTGGACTCCCTGCAAAATGGCCAGATTGAAATTGAGGGATTCAGATATGTGTTGGCGATGTGATAGGAATAGAGGTACACTTATTCACATGTTGTACGAATGCCAAATGACTTGGAATCTTTGGGAAAATATAATAATATTGCTCAATAAAATATTCAAAATAGAGCTATCACGATGCCCTGCGCTCTGTATATTAGGGATAATAACGGAAGGGGTAAAGTTGACAGCTCAGCAAACTTTATGGTGTAGACTTGCCCTTACCACAGGCTGCAGGATTGTCCTTAGGCATTGGAAAACAAAAAACAACATCCCATTTAATGAATGGCTGGGGGAGATGACCAAGGTTGCTAATTATGAACAGCTGATTTCTAAAATGAATAATAGACAGGAAGTATTTTTGAAAGTATGGGGCCCTTACATTGACACAGTTCTGAACGATTAATCCGTGAAAGACTGAAACTACTACTTTGTGTCTAAGAGTATGGTTCTGCCTGATCTGAATGATATGTCATGTTTTTGTGGTGTCTGATGTAGAAAAGATATGGATTATGATGGGAGGATGCTGAAAGACTGAAAGAGATGGGCGTTGCTGCCAGGTGGACATCCGAACTGCTGATGCTTAACCTATGTGTGTGTATATATATGTATCTGTTTTTTTTTTTTTTTTTTCTTCGGTGTAAAAGTTGTTGCTGTAACCTGTTGGAAAGGCAATAAAAAGAAAGTTACAAAAAAAAAATCAGGGGATGTTTCGGCCTTTCAACACTAGACACCCTGATCAAAGGTGGCCAGCTACAGGGTGAGCAAACCTGAGCTTGTGTCCCATGCTCAATTGTAAAAAAACAACAAAAAAACGATATTAAATGATATAAAACCCAGACTGAATCAGTTACAGATTTAAAAAAAAATGCATCTACAAACGTCCGGCTTTGTAAATCTATATAATGGCAACAAGACTTTGTGGATTTATCTCAATACGTAGCACTGCAACAGGTAAGAGTGTCTCATCTCCACTTTTTGCAACCATGTTATTTATATACAATACGTAACGTTCGTCTCACATTTTTGGCGGTGTCATTACCTACCGAAGATGATGAGTGGCAGCTCCAGCCAGATGACAGCCAGTGTGTAGAGAGGAAGGCAGCTACCATGCCTCCAACATCACACAGAGTGGAACACACCGACACTCCCAGGGTCCTGTATCCAGATAATCCACTTTATAATCCAACCAAAATGTAGCAATTAACCAGTATATTCCCAGAGCTTCTGTGTCATAATGTGAAAATAGAGTGTATCAGTCTAACATCACCTGACATGTGTGGGGTAGAGCTCACCATCATCTCAAATGTCACGGTGAACCCCAACCGACCGATGCAGGCCAACACCGTCTTACACCAGAACATACCTAAGGGATGGAGACAAAAGTGCATTTACAGAGCTTAAGAAGTGTTAATAAAACTAAGTTGGTAATGAATTCCTCTCGTTGGCCTCCTCAGGACGATCCTGGTGAGTTCTTGTGCGGCCTCAATGTTGTAATTTTGTTGTTTTCATTGTAATATAATGACAATAAAGCCTTCTTAACCCTTGTGTTGTCTTCCCGTCAAAATTGTAAATCAATGCTTTTTATCAATGATTTTAACTTTTTCTTGTTTTTGTCCCTTTTTTCAAACACTTTTTTCCCAACGTTTGTCACTTTTTTGATGTTTAACACTACGTAACACTAACTTATTAACTTTAGCTTTACAGTTTTTATTTTGGAATTTATGGTCAAACCTCACTTATAGGAAATTATACCTAATGTTTGAGCTAGAAAAGCAGAAATTAGGAATTATTGAGACTAAAATTAACCCTCATGTTGTCCTCGGGTCAAATTGACCCGTTTTCCTATATCAATGTTCTTTTTAATTCCCCAAAATAACATGATTGATTCCACACAACGCTCTTTGCCAAGTACAAATCTGTACTTGGCAAAGTGTTTTTGAAATAGTATTGAGTAAAAGTTGACATATTCCAGTCTGTGATTATCATCAACATCCATTCCTTTAATAGTGTCAGATCATAACAGAGGCTATATCAGCAAGACGGTAAAGTATGTCAAGCTGTTGTCGAGGTGGGATTTGGTTTGCTGGCAAGGTGAAGCAAAAAACCTGAGTGACATGGACTAAGAGTAAGACTCACTGTCGGGGACGAAGGCGGTCATCAAGCAGGAGACTCCAGCGATGATGTTGGCGGAGGCGAAGGGAATAACTCTGCCGATGCGTTCAGTAGTGAGGAGGATGAGGAAGGAAGCAGGAAACTCCACCAGGCCAGCAATGAGAAAGTCGATGTAGATGTCACCCCCCCGTTATCCCCACTACGCATAATGAGGCCTTGATAAACCGCAGCACTGGTGAACCTAAAGAGATGGAAACAAGAAGGTTCAATGTGTGCTGCATTTCTATTAGCCCATGAATCTGTGATTTTAGATGAAACTTTGTCTCATCAGTTGAACATGAGAATAAAAGTGTGTTTTCTCATATTTGGAGTTCTAAACAGGTTCCGCAAAGATCCAGAAGAGGAACCACCCCTCCTCATCAGTCTGAGTCTGAATCCAGTAATCGTGATCCAATTGTGACATTAAGTTAGGATCTTAGTAAAAGTGATTTGACACATTAGATCATGAAATGGAATGAAATGATACAGAAAAAAAGTAGTTTTCTTTCAGGAGAATCCAGAATCCTGCGACTGTCCGCACACCTGCCTCATCTCCACCACCGCAGGGTCCCGACACCAGAGATCCGGTGTGAAACTCTGAAAAACGGTACCGACATACACACCTGAATAAGGTATTGACAACAGACAGAGCAGGGCAAAGATACACCTCTGACAGCGGCCGAGACCCCCAGCCTCTTTGAGGAGGTCGTCAAAGGTCACCATGGCGAAAGTTTGTACTGTTCAGCACACCCTGGATCCGAGTAAAACGTCAGAAGTCTGCTTCCTACTCCTCTTGTTGATGTGGAGCTGAAGTCCAAAAAAGGCCAGTTCAAAATAGTTGAAGCTGCATCTTACAGTTTAATGGTGTTAAACAGATATTAGAAAGGGAGCTACGCAATCACCGAATGAACCTGAACCAAGCACGAGTTAAAGAAAATGAGTTAGTATGCGTAAAGTGTTCTTCCAGGGTTGCACAACACAAATGTATGCACGTTTATGCATGTATCTCTCAATATTGGGTGAACAGGACTCTGGTTAAATGACTTTTCACACTAATTATCTGACCTATTGTTTATTTATGTTTACCCTACTATCTATCTGAGCCATAGTGTGTGCACCATATTAATATTATAAACACCCAGCTGTTTATTGCCATTGTTGTACTGACACCTGCACTATATATTCTTCTTGACTGTAACTGATGCATAGGTTCAGAATGCTTGTCTTGTACATATCGTACCATATTCATATCTACCCCTTAATGTTCTTGATATTCCTTATTCTATTAGTATTTGTTGTGTATATTACACTTTACTCCTTTCTGCACTTCTGGTTCTGGCTTTAATTGTGAAGAGGTCACAAAAAACTCTAAGAGCGCTGCTCTTTCTGACAAAGTAGCAGCTTGACAAGCATTTGCTTTACACAAATCACCTGAAACCTTAAAAAGGGTTACAACTTTAAGGGAAAATGTTCACTTGGAGCCCAAACTGTGTTAAAAGAAAACTCTTTAATAATTTAAACATATATTTTATACTAAATCTAACATACATAATAAGACAAGTTATAATGTGAGTTCAAGCATCTCTTTACACATGTTTGAATAAGTCATCACTTCACAGAGGCTTCACAAAGTTTAACTTTAGTTTAACTTTAGTCTAAACCCTAACTTCTTCAGGGGTAATGCAACATAAATAAATACTTTGGTCACAGAAGGAGATTAAACAGCTGCTGGTTCTTTGTTGGTCGATATGCTGTCGTTGGGCATTAGGTTTGCCGACTGCTGGCTCCTCAGCGCAGCTTTCTCCTTCACTCTGAACACACACAATGACATAATGTACATTAAAAGACAAACGTGTATCTGATGGAGAGACGATTAATCGATTAGTCAATCAACCGGAAATTGATTTCAAACTATTTTCCTAGTTGCTTAATCGTTTTAGTCACGAAAAATAGAAAAAAGCTGCTGGTTTCAACTTCTTAAATGTGAGGATTTGCTGCTTTTCTTTGTCGTTTGTCATTTAGTAAACTGAACATCTTTGAGTTCTACGTTAGTCAGAAATCTGAAGATGTCACTTTGGGCTGTGGGAACTTACAACAAGCATTTTACACTTTTTAATTCCATTTTGTACATTAAAAATAATTGAGAAAATAGCCCTGATCTAATATTCAGTATGTACAGTATATTATAAAATATATGTGAGAAACTGTATGCAGAATGCAGATATATACAGCCATATGCCCACTGGGGATTGTGCCAAAATGTGTCTAATAAAGAAACACATTCTTGTCTTGCTTTGTGGAAACTTACTTTTCTCTGAACTCAATGTCATCGATGGTGTCGGGCAGCGGCACGCCCTTGGTCTCAGGAAGCAGCAGCACCAAACCACCGGCCACGAAGGCCAAAAAGCCTGCGCAGCACATACGAGTTTAGAAACAGTGTCACCAACAATTCAAAGTGTCCCACTGACGCTGACAGTATGAACGTTTTACATAAGTTATGAGATCTGATATCCGAAGCACATTACGTATAAGATACCAGCTTTTAAAGAACATCCCCATCTAGTAGCTGTCTTTGTTTAACATTTCAGAAAAAAAAAAATGGATGGATATCTTCTATACAGTACATAAAGATGGAAAGCACACCAAAGATGATGAGTGGCAGCTCCAGCCAGATGACAGCCAGTCTGTAGAGCAGGAAGGGAGCTACCATGCCTCCAACATCACACAGAGTGGAACACACCGACACTCCCAGGTTCCTACAGACAAAACAACAACTCAATAGTTTAGTTGGTGATAACGTGCACATTTGCACATATAGCGCATTGTGAGCAATACGATCCAAAGCAAAATTCCTCATATGTGTCCTCATATCTGGCAAATAAAGCTGATTCTGATCTGATTTTGATCATATAGCATATTTACATTTCCAAACACTGTGTTAGGTTGCTCTTCTGACAATTAAGAGATGTATTTTTCATCCACATGCTGGCAGCCCCATGAGGCTGTAGCTCAGTACACACAAACACACATTTCCTGATGGTAACTTGAAATATTAAAGTTTTCATATTCTAGTACAGGTAACGTAATGTTTGGCCTTAGGGAACAGCATTGGAAATGACGCACTGTTACCTCAATTAAAGGGTTCATTCTCTGTTTAGTGGCCATTTTAGGACATCTCACTTGGCTCCACTTTCAACAATCAGACTAAATGCCAACATTTGCATGCTGATGACGTAATTTGTGCATGCTAAATAACTCAGGTTAACACTGGATGTAACCATGCCATTTAACCATTTAGTAGGTAACAACATTTTAAGATGTGCACATTTAGCTTTTTAACCTGCTAACTTTGAGCATGGATGTTAGCATTATACCATGCTGTGTTGTCAGTACATGAACCAGTACAATGACCAAGTAGCGGAGGCTAAAACATATGCAGTGGTCAACACATCTGAATCAATAAATAACTCAATAGTAAAATTATACAAAATAGTATATTTGTTGGTCTGAATAAATCAGAGCAGGATGGAGTAGCAGGTAGACTGGGTAAGCCCCGCCCACTCTGCCGGCGATTTGATTTCTCCCTGCAGGTCTGGAAACCTGCACGTTTAACTCTCCTGCTTCAGGTCACAATTTTGCAGGAACCAATCACAAACTGGCTCATCTACCTGGCGCGCTATTGGCAGGTTTAACACGATGACAATAGAGAAGCAACCAAGCAGCTTCTAGATTATATCTTATCTTGATTACATTTAACATAGCGTCCAATGAACGCCACCGAAGCGCAGCAACCCGTTGATGCCGCTGCGGCTTCTACGTCACCCGGATCGTTGGTCTGATTGGCCGAACGACTATCCAATTGCGTACAGAGTCACTTGAACTATGCCCGTTGGTCCCGCCTCTTGTGCAGAGAAAATCCAGAGCAGACTCCTCAGACCAACGCTCAATCTCTAAGACTAAGTAGCCGGAGTATCAGTATTCAAAATTACTTCTTTTATTTTTAAATATTTATTTGTCACTTTAGTCACAAGAAATGTGTCAACCTTGGCAGAAACAAGAGCTAGATGATTTTTTTCTAATTGGGAGTGCATCCCTGCCAAAAGAACAGAGTGTGTACAGTTTGTACATTTCACCTGACAAACGTTGGATACAGCTCAGTGTTGACGAACACCACCATCTCAAAGGCCATGGTGATGCCCAGCCGACCGATGCAGGCCACCGCCGTCTTAAACCACAACATACCTGCAAGGACAGACAGGAATGTTAATCTGATGACCTCTGAAAGTCTTGTTCCCCATCTCCAGCTGTCGCCAAAAGCTTACTGTCAGGGATGAAGGCGGTGATGAAGCAGGCGGCTCCAGCTACGATGTTGGCGGAGGCGAAGGGAACGCGTCTGCCGAATCGTTCGATGGTGAAGAGGATGAGGAGCGCAGCAGGGAACTCCACCAGGCCAGAGATGAAGAAGTCGACGTAGACGTTTCCTCCCAGAATACCCAGTCTCATAATCAAACCCTGGTAGACCACAGCACTGGTGAACCTGGCACAGACGGAGGGAGAATCGTAATTAAAGTGAGATTTTACTTCCAATGCTGTACTTTAAGTGAAGCATTACAAAGACCAATGTTTGAAAGACAAACAACCCACATCACACATAAATGGGCACTTCTAACATGCTCACCAGTTGTAGCTGAGGATGAAAGTGTGTTTTCTCATTTTTGGAGTTCTGATCAGATCCATGAAGGAGGCAGTGCAGGTCTCTGCGTTATCATCTCTCAAAGTCTGCAGGACCAAACAACTTAAACAAGTTATGTTGAGTTATGCTGCTGAAATAAACAGTTTTCCTCTTTTAGAACTTTTAATTAAATTATATGTAATCGGTGTACGTAAAATAACTGTAAAATAACTGTAAAATAACTGTAAAATAACTGTAAAATAACTGTAAAATAACTGGTGCTTTTGCAATTTCTCCAAAACTTTACTCATTTGTTTATAGATATTCTAATAATTTTTCTGATATTACCTATTTTTCCGCCCAGGTATTTCACAAACAATGCACTTCTAATTAACATTTATTTTTTACCAGATTTTACTGATTTGATTTTAGTATTTTACCAATACGTTTTAAATAAATAAGACACATTTTTTTGGATCCAGTACAGGGAAATTGAAGGGTCACAACAGCTTAAGTGTGAAAATATATGAATAGTATAAATAAATAGAGTACGGTATATTGTGCATGTACTGTATATAAAATAAAGCATTAACATGACACAAATATAGTGGGGAGGAAAGGAAACTGTAATAAATAAATAAATACAAAAACGTATCTCTTAAAACTACAGGAAGCAGTGTTAAAGGTCCAGTATGTAACGTGTTTAGTTCTTTATTTTCAAAATCTGTGTTGCCCGTTTCCCAAACTTGTCCATTTTTATGAATATTTATCACCATCACCAATTCCAAGTATTCCTTTTGGCTTGAAATTTCACATTTGCATTCACATGAACTGGGGTAGACGCTCCGTATGCATGCTCCATCTTGAAATACAGAACATCCTGCTCCGCCTTCCACGTTATCGCTGTCACATGATAAACTCACAGATGCTGCTAACGCTGCTAACGGTACCGTCGCTTCCCGGCCCCGCCAAGTTAGACGAAGGAAACATGGAGGACCACACGTATTCAAAATCCAAAATTACAGGAGTCTTCTTCGGCCAGAAAAAGGATATTAAAAAGAGCAAAGAGCGGCTTTTTGAAGCGTGAAGGCTGCCGTAGCTGTGATATGTACTTTGAACTGCGTGGTGTGAAAGAGTTGATTGCAATATATTGGACCTTTAAAGCATGTAAAGGTTATTTCAATGCCAAAGTGTGTCTTATCTAGGCATGGGTTGTTACAGGTTTCAAGGTATACTGTAGTTTGAAAAAGTCAAGGTTACAAAACCATTAACGTTTTCCATCATACCATTCCCAAGGTATGTGTTTTTTATGAGTGGTCAAGGAGAGAAATTGCAGTTTCGTAACCCGTCTCACTGCCAGTGTCCTTTTTTACCCAGACATTTAAAAAAAATAATACATTTAAAGGCTGTAACTGCAATCCCGTGAAACCGATATTTTTGCAGGTTACCATACTGTCAGACTGGTGTACCGGCCCATGCCTAGTTATCCTCAACTGTATTTTTACAGATGCATGCTTTCTGTCTGTCAGTAACTGTTACACACAGTTGCATCTGGTGTTTTCTGGTGTTTTTTGTCTTTGCTGAACCAGCAGCTACCTCAATGTTCTTGGACAGGGTCATCTTGTTTTTTTTGGCCATGGCCTCAGTGATCTCCACAGCTTTGGACTTTTTCTTCTGAGAGAGAAGCCATCTTGGAGATTCTGGGATAAACCTGCAAATACAAACGTTTAATTAGTTTTTTGGGCATGATGACTTGGTTTAAGACTTCACTATCTGTGGAATGCATAAAATTACTAGACATAACAAGCGTTTCTTACCAGTAGTATGACAGGAAGAGGAAGTAGGGGACAGTGATGACGACCTGCAGCCAGCGCCAGTCCGTGATGAAGTAGGCGAGCAGAGGGAGGAGGAGGATGCCGATACTGAAGACCATCTGGTAAAGGACTCCCACTGTGCGTCTGTACTCCACCCCCACGATCTCTGTGACTGAAAGGGGAAGAAAAAGAAGCATGCTCAAGATGTGTTTGTAGTTCCTTTAACTTTGTTGGAGTCACAACTGAAAAATACATAAATAAATCCCAGCTGTAAGGTTAAATGTTGTTCTTACTCAGCACGTATCCGGCCATCCAACCTCCTTTCACTCCTAACCCATAAAGCGTTCTGAAAACCAGTAAAGACACGTAGTTTGGAGCCACGGCCACCAGGATTCCTGTGATCCCATTCATCAGGCTGGACATCATGAAGCTCATCTTCCTGCCAAACCTGAAGGCAAAGACACAAACAAGTGACATAACTATTGCTTCAGGCATCAGTTTCAAATGTAGAACCCATCTCACGCTTAAAAACAAGAACAGGCTGCAATATATAGTTAAGGTGTGTGGCAAGATTTCTCACAACCCTCTGACTGACCTAAAGTCTGTATATGAGACAAGGTCCCTCAAGAAGGCCCAATCAGTCCTGGCCGACCCAAGTCACCCCTGAACCCTAGTCACACCCCCTGAACCCTAGTCACACCCCCTGAACCCTAGTCACACACCCTGAACCCTAGTCACACACCCTGAACCCTAGTCACACCCCCTGAACCCTAGTCACACCCCCTGAACCCTAGTCACACACCCTGAACCCTAGTCACCCCCTGAACCCTAGTCACACACCCTGAACCCTAGTCACCCCCTGAACCCTAGTCACACACCCTGAACCCTAGTCACACACCCTGAACCCTAGTCACCCCCTGAACCCTAGTCACCCCCTGAACCCTAGTCACACCCCCTGAACCCTAGTCACACACCCTGAACCCTAGTCACACACCCTGAACCCTAGTCACACACCCTGAACCCTAGTCACACCCCTGAACCCTAGTCACACACCTGAACCCTAGTCACACACCTGAACCCTAGTCACACACCCTGAACCCTAGTCACACACCCTGAACCCTAGTCACCCCTGAACCCTAGTCACACACCTGAACCCTAGTCACACACCCTAGTCACACCCCCTAGTCACACACCTGAACCCTAGTCATACACCCTGAACCCTAGTCACCCCCTGAACCCTAGTCACACCCCCTGAACCCTAGTCACACACCCTGAACCCTAGTCACACACCCTGAACCCTAGTCACCCCTGAACCCTAGTCACACACCCTGAACCCTAGTCATACACCCTGAACCCTAGTCACCCCCTGAACCCTAGTCACACACCCTGAACCCTAGTCACACACCCTGAACCCTAGTCACACCCCCTGAACCCTAGTCACACACCCTGAACCCTAGTCACACACCCTGAACCCTAGTCACACACCCTGAACCCTAGTCACACACCCTGAACCCTAGTCACACACCCTGAACCCTAGTCACACACCCTGAACCCTGACAAACAGACACAAAAACTCCTTTGTCCCTTCGCTATAGGCTTTTTTAATAAGTCAATGTGAGGTGTGGACTTCCGTGTAGTGCGTATTTATATTGTTTTTAGATGTATGGCTGTTGTCTTGTATAACCTGTGTGTTATTTATGTTACATGCTGCTGCACAACAAATTGCCCCCCGGGGATAATAAAGACTCCTTGAACCTTGAACCGTTTGTAAGTGTTCCTCATTAACCGCGTCAAAATGAAACCCGGTAATGAAATCCTAACCTTACCTGTCAGCCAGGTAGCCAACGGTGATGCTCCCAACCAGGAAGCCCACATTGAGAGTGGCCTGGTACATATCCACCAACCATGCATCTGAACACACCAGGTCAAACTGGGACAACACACAAACAAACAAGGTCACTCATAATATTTATTTCTCTCTTTATATTTTTCCTGAAAACTCTTTAAAACGACAAGGAATTTTAGTGTGCATGTTTATGACTGTGATTTGGTTTTCCGATCCCTGATTACCTCTACAACAGCGGTGTCAAACTCCGTTTCACTTAAAAATTAAAATCACATCAAGGGCCAGACATGTAGAGTTTATTGCTTTTATGTCAGCGATAAAGTCAAATATCTTTGACTGTATTATTAAATGTCTTCTATAGTCTTCTCACTTGCAGCTTGGGTGACAAAAATGTGAAAGAAACGGCCAAAAGCATCCAAATTGTCGACATGTCAACATTTATTGTGAGATAAAAGATGTTAACTAGCGAATTTTAGAGGTGTTGGTGAATGAGCTTTTGACCTTTGCCAGGCTAGCAGTTTCCCCCTACTTCCACTCTTTATGCTAAGCTAAGCTAATCACGTCCTGACTCTAGCGTCATACTTAAAGTGTGAAACTTTAGTTTAAAAGCATAATTAGGACGGAAGCACCACTTTTAAGATTTACCGTATCTTTGTTTTCGGTCAAATGGCCTTTTGGTAGCACGGGTACGTTCTAGGTTGCATTTTGTCGAGAGTTACGCTTTAACTGAACAGCTTCGGAGTCATTTGAATGGTTATATGACTTTTTTTGGGTTGAATGGTGCGCGTCTTAGCGCCTGTGAATGGAAAAAACACCCTTGCAACTTTCGGCTGGCGAGCCGCAGGCCCATGAAGTACCCCATGATATCAGGTCTCGCCATGTAACAAAATGCTACACGGCACTGCTCACATACGACCATTCAGGAACCGGCTAACAAGGTAGCGATGGAGTTTTTCACACTATCGTCATGGCTGAGCCGGCAAAAAAGAAGCAGAAAGCTTTGAAATCATTGTTGGAGGAACAGAGAGAGAGGAAACGGCAGATTGACTGAAGGAGGGGCCGGACACAAGTAAAGATATGAGCTGCTAAATATCTATTTTGAAGCTGTAGGTGGGGGCGCTCTATAGAGAAACCTGCAAGCAAAACGCAAAAGAAATGGCCAAAACTGCCTAGCGCCCCTTTAATCCTACACACATGTGGACAGAGAGGTATTTATCTTCTTGTCTAATTATCTGACACTTAGCATACAGACATGATGTAATTACTCTTGAGAAGCTTAGGATGGTGTGAAACTGAAAGATATTGATTAGGTCTAATCTGTATTGATACAATCCCTTTTGCCTAACCCATCTGCAGCATACAGTGAATAGATCAGAACATAAAAGTACATTGTTATCAAAACATTATTTTAACTTTATTTAAATGCCACAAAAAGCAATTTCCAAATTTGTATCTATTCATTTCCAGTGATACTCAGGAGTGCACTAACTGTTTTTCTTAAACATTTGGCCAACAGAAAAATCCTACACTTGCACAAAGATGCTATATTTTTCCAAGCTACAACATATTGCACTGCATTGTTACTAACCTCAGTAACGAAGGAC
Source organism: Percina caprodes (assembly GCA_013375575.1). Classification (NCBI taxonomy): domain Eukaryota; kingdom Metazoa; phylum Chordata; class Actinopteri; order Perciformes; family Percidae; genus Percina; species Percina caprodes. Next base: position 48,956 of record JABXJD010001356.1, read on the forward strand.
TGTCTGCCCTGATAGTCGTACTCCCAGCCATCTCTGCAGGCAGTTGTAGTGGTCTTGCTGAGGTTCAGTTCCTGTATATCACAGCTGAGTGTGGTGTTCCAGTCCACCTCGTACTGCTCGCAGCTGCTCTGCTGCAGCCCTCCAGAGCTGTTGACCAGAGGCACCACCAGCCTGCGACTGTCCGCCAAGCTCCAGCTGCACGTCTGCCTCATCTCCGCCACCGCAGAGTCCCGACACCAGTGATCCGGGGTGAAACCCTGGAAGACGATGCCAACATACACACCAGCAAAGGGCATGGACAACATGCACATCATGGCAAAGATACGCCTCTGATAGGGACCGAACTTCCCAGCTTCTTCCAAGATCTCGTCAAAAGTGGTCATGGCTGCAAAGGTGGTTTTTTTTCCTCTCTTTAAATTAACCAAAAACTCTAGACGAGTGTGTCTAAGTGTCTACAGCTTGTCAGTGTGTATTCTAACCCTCCCTCTGCAGTGACCAATGTCTGTTTTGGAGTTTTTAACAGGACAGGCAGGAGCAAAGGTCCCCCGAAAACATGTAATCACTTTACAGGGAGTGCAGTGGATCATTAAAAAAATGTTGCTATCACTTTTTTTCCAGATGTTGAACCAAGTGTCCTTTGGGGTTAACATACAGCATACACACAAACATTGACCTCCTTGTGAAACCGGTCTCTGCATGCACGCACACAGTCAGCAATGTTGTTAATCAGTCAACATTTAAAGTGTAGTCTCTGGCAGTCTGTTAGACATGAAGATCTGAGATCTGTCTGGCCGTCTGTGCAGGTGACATGCTGTTAAAAGGATCAGGTCTATGTCATCGTTCAAAGGGGGGTGGGATCCTAAGGATTGATGCATTACACCTAATCGGGTAAAGACCAGGGGTTTCTTTTAGTCTTGGGTAATTTCTTAAAAAAAGTCAGATAAATTAGACAAAATCAGTCCATTAAGTCCATTAAGATGAGTGCAAGTCAAATCTCAAGTCCTCCCAAATGTTCCCAGGCTTGTCTAAGACAAGTCACGAGTCCTTTCGAAAGAAGTGAAATCTGAAGTTTTTTGAGACAAGATCCATTAAAGTCTGTGGTCCAATGAGTCAAATGAGACAGGACCTGACTTGGTCTCAACTTCTTCGAGATAAGCCAAAGTCTAGTCTCAAGTAATTCCAGAAAAATCTAATTTAAGTCTCAAGTTATTCCAGCTAAATCAAAGCAATTTACAAGTAACCCAAAACAAGTCCAAGTTAAGTCAGCAGGTAGGACTGCGTCCTATTATTAGTCACTTAGAGCAGTTAGAGTATTGTGTGATTAAACCACAGGAGTGATAAACAGCGGATTTTATTTATTCAAATTATGCAATATTTTTTTTACATCAATGTTTCTTTAAATAGGAAAACAAGCAGAATAGCTGAGAAAACATATCAGACAATATAACTTACACCAACTAAAACATAAGAATGATCTCCCATAGTACCGAATCATCACAGAAAAGGTCTTGTGCTTTCTTAGTCACTACATTCACCAAGCTTGTTTGTCTGAATTAAACTCTGAATTAGTTTTCACGTAACCCAAAGCAGCTCGTGCGTAGACAAAAAAGCACAAGAATATCCTTTAATATGTACAGTACCATGCAGATGGGCCGCACTAACTTTGGTTGCTAAATACAGCAGAAACAGACTTTGTGCAACGATGGGGGAAAAAAAAAAAATGGACTTCACATACAAAACGGTACCATCTGCTTCTCTGTAATGAGGACTGCTACGACGTCTCCTCTGGAGACATGAGTTGAATACAAAGTGCCAAACACAGGTCGATGTAGTTCAAAGCTCCTTCCAACAGGGTCACAAAGTAAAAACCGCTCAGGTCCACATGCTGAATAAAGGTTTAAAATTAAAGTCAGCCAACAATAATCTTGATTTCATTTCAACTCTTGCTGGACTTTTAAAGGTTAATGTAATAATAAATATGGATAGTTGACATTTCACTTGTAACTGCACTAATTGAATTGTTCTTTGGAAACCTGGATCTCGTTGTTTAAGCTCTCGAAAGGTAGATTTCACTTTGAGTTAAACAATTTCAGATGAGTAGTTTAATGCTATGTCTACAGCAGACCTTCAAACATTAACAGATTATATAATGTGAACAAAGCTTTACGTCTTTTTGACCTTTCTGGAGTCAAATTTTAGCCAAAAAAAATTGCTTTTGAAAAGTTCCATTTTAGTTTGTGATCACAGAGATAATAACGCCGTAAAATAAGTTACTGAACACCCACAGCACAGGGACAGGAGCATGATTCTCTATTTGTTAAATATTATGGCACATCCCAAACTCATCCATATAAAATACTGTTTGCAATTTCAAGATATTTAAAAAAAAAAAATCTTTTTTCCTTTTTTGGACAAGTGGCATCCTACAAAAACATTTGTGTAAAGCTTTAAAAATACCCTGAATGGTGACCCTTATTTATTGATTGATTGATCTGATATTTTAGCAATTTTGGCAATTAATAACTAATTTAAAACTAAAATAACTTTAGTTTTGGTGGAGTGAACACAAAAAAACCCCAAAGTGATTTTACCGCCATTCCCCATACACAATGTAACCAATGGACATAATCTAATGCATAAGTATTATAAGTATAAGTAGATGGATAGTCTGCTAAAAAATATTTTCATTAGCTATTTGTGAGTTTGTAAATTCACCAAGTCTGCTCCCTAATGGTGTAAACTTAAGAGACACCAACTTCACAACTTTGTCTGGAACCAAAGAGAAGAACCTGCAAGTGGGACAGCACACAAGTACTCTGTTTATACTGTGTAGCGTACTCATTTCATTCTTATGTGGCAACACCGCAGTCCGTTTAATTTACCAGTCCTTTATCAAAATATCTCTGCCTTGCATCTCGTATCATTACAGACATCTTTTGTAAAAATACTAGTTTGATTATTAAGCAGAAAATGTCTAAAATGTAAGTAAACTGCCTGCATTCTTGATACATTAATGCTTAAACTTCTTTCTTTTGTCTTATCACATGCATTTGGCTAATGGCTGATTTCGGCACTGTTAAACTTGACTTTACCGAGTTAATCTTACTTTTTAATGCAACAACATCCACAATAACAGACCTGAATACCAAAACTGAGCCTTTAATGTACGAGAGTGTGCAAGCGGAAAACATAATTCCCAACTTCCATACATTAGTGGTAGCGGTGGCAGGAGAAATATGGCTTTGGCGGGGGGGGCACACAACCTGAACTAACATCTCAAGTTTCACTTTCAACCTCTGTCCTCGTCGACCGTCCATTCACACTTAAGGCCATCTCTATTTAAATAATCATAAAAACATGTGTGAGCAATTCACCGGTGAAGACAACAAACAAAAAGTCCATATTAATGAACAATATCCTCTATGTACAATGTCTCTTGATCAAAGCAAGACAAAAGAAATCAATTCGTCATCGGACATGATTCATTGATGAAAATGCAAAGTAAGTTCATCATCAGGAAGGCATTGCGCTTTCTTTTCGAGGGGAAAGAAAGAGGAAACATCTGCTATTAAAGCAACTGTAAACAGCAAGAAAAGACAAACGGTGTCTTCATTCCCTTTTGAAACTAGCAGACACCTTCACTGTCGCCGCCCAGGGAAGTAAACCCATTTCCCCCCCTTCTCGATTCTTTGATAGCTGTTGTTTTTATCCCAAAATCTGCTGAATTATTTCACTATTGAGCTACTTAACTGTACCACAGTTATTACATACAGTCCTGGACATTAAAAATCAAAACTTCAAATGTAGCCCAAGTTTTCTTTTCAGTGTCTGCAATAAAGACATGTAGACAGCCTTATTCTCTGTTAATCAATGCTACAATAAAGTGCTAAAGCAATGGCACAACTCCATTTAAATAAAATAAAAAAAAAACTTTAGAAGAAAGGGAACATATTTAATTTACATCTTTTCACTGACATGACTAATTGCAGAGTCAAAACGTTGAGAAAGAAGCTTATTGTGCCTCCAGGAATCATTTTTAGAGTCAATATTAGAGAATTGTGGTAAGACTGAAGAAATTTAGTAAAGCAACTTATTATTTTGTTTCAAAAATGACAAAATATTAGAAAATAGGGTACAGGTCTGAATCAGCCTGCTGAACACTTACACAAATAATCAGCTATCAATAAATAAGAAACCATGTGCCAACACCGACAGTCTGTAGATAGTGGACCGAGAGAGTCTGAGGCCGAGTGAAGGTGCAGTCCAACAAAACAAAGATCCCATAAGAGAGGAAAGGTATTCTGCTTTCTATGTTGTTGGTGTTTCATTGTTGCTGTTATGGAGACATTCACTGAGAGACAATAGTTCCGATTGGTTGAGGGGAGGAGCGTGATGGAGGAAGTGACATCACACCCTGAGGAGGTCCTCGTCACTGTCCTCCTCGTCCCGGTTCCTATTGCCTGCTGTGTCGTTACCGTGATTAAGGCCTGAGGAGCGAGGTTTGCTGCTCTTGCTCTTCCTCTTCCTCTCCGACTCGTCCAGGAGGCCGACGAGGTCCTCATCACTCTCCTCCTGAAATGAAGCACTTCTGTGAGGCTTCGAGCAGTGTTGGTTTCATTAACAAAAACTATGACGAAATATGTTCGTCCCCAACCTTTTTTTATATGACGAAGACAAAATGATGACGAAACGGCACCGACGTCATCATACACTAACTGGGACTATATGAACATGCATTATTGTTGATGAAAAAAGACTAAAATATAGATTAAACAAAAAAAACAGTTCCTTAAATGCAGCTGTTCTGTTACCTGTGCTGCAGGCGCCATATCAAGAAAACAGCAGCATCACAGGTCAGCACTCTTATCTTATTTGAGTAACTTATTTAAGCTCAAGATAACAATTACAACAGGAGTTGGGACAAAGAAACAAGGTGATATTTAGGCCCATTTTTGTAACAAAAGGCTGAGGAAAAAAATAAAACAAAATGCTTTGATTTATCACAACTTGGGTCCCAGGCTGGTTGTTCGTGTTGGTTCAAAATAAATATGCAAATGTCTGGAAGTATTCCTTAAATTCGTACCACCAGACCACTAGACTGTACCGAAAGCTGCATTCTTAATCATTCTACCTGTGTTTTTCATTCAAGAAAAATATCTTAAAGGAAAATAAGCTTCAATAAAATGACACAATTATTAGTTTTTAGATTGACTGAAATGTTCAATTTAACCTGATGACTAAAACAAGACTAAGATGTCGACAGTTTAAATTGACTAAAATTTAAGTAGTTACAGTTTTCTTTGCCTAAAATAAGACTTTAAGTCAACTAAAACAAACCTGAAATAAAAACTAACAAGGAAATTTGTCACAGGACAAAGACTAATAAAAATAATAGCTGACAAAATAAAGTTTTCAGCACCAAGTAAAAAAAAAAAAAAAAAAACACACCTGGACAGATGTTGGGACGGCACTGACCTGAAGGAAGGGGCTGCGATGGGCCGAGGAGTGCCTCGAGAGTCCGGAGGATTTGACCACTCGCACCCCCGGGACGCTCAGCACCTCGTCCTCGCTGTCGTCGTCCTCGTCCTGCTCGTCCAGCGAGAACGAACGCAGACCGTCCGTGTTCACCGGCTTAGTCTTGATGTGACCGTTGCCGTGGTTACTCTTCCCTCGGTGGGTAGATGAGGAAGAGGACGTGGGTGGGGCTTCGAGCTCCTCCATCAGCCACTCCATCTCTTCTTCACCCCCGTCTTCGTCCATGTTGACCTGAGGATTTCAAGTTGGTACCAACAGTGAGCCAAATCATGTGGGACAAAAACAAAAGAAGTGTCATCTTCAATCAAACTTTACCACTAGCTGAGAATTGAGTAGTTTCAAAGGCTGTTGTTCCATATATAAAATTGTCATCTGCATTACGTAATTACAATGGCTTGCAGTTGCAGGGGAGAGAGTGCGTTCACACCGGAAAGTGCGTAAACCAATTCAGAATTGATTAATTTATTAGATCAACACACCTTTGAATATTTATAGGCGACTTGGTTTCCTCTCCTGCAGCAGCCAGCGACCTTCTGGATCACCAGCTCTCTGTTAGAAGACAAAGATGAGCAGACAGACCGGCATACGTTAAAATTAGTACAACATACTTTAAATCTGCTTATATCTTTCATATCTACATTAGTTGGATGCTCTGGGTCTCACCTCCTCTCTCTCTTGTAGAGTAAAAGCCCCAGCAGACAGACACACAGACCCACCAACAGCAGGCTCAGCATCACCCCCGCTGCCTTGCTTCGCCTGGCCACAGCTGGAGTCTCGCTGCCGTCGCCGTCATCTGTCTTTGTGTTAACAGTTCTGCAAAAAGATGAAGAAGAAAAAGTTACATATTCATCAATCTGCTTTTGTTGTCTGGAGTAAAAACTGTATTCCAGTGTAAATGTTTTTAACTCACGTGAGACCACACACAGCATCGGTGTGCCACACAAACAGATACTGACATTCATCCGTCTCCATCATAAACTCGGGGATGCCGACGCCTGCCGAGGGGTTACAGTGGAACATGATGGTGGACGACACCTTTTTGGTTGTCTCTTTCCCACATTCCGACTCAGAGGGCACCATCACATCTAGGTTTCCTCCTGATGGGGAAGCAGAGACATTGTTGACATGCTGTTAATGCTAAATGGATGTTAAAGAAGAAGAATGTTAAAAGAAGTAATATGGTAAGAATTGTAAAAAACAAACGGTTACTTGACTTTTAATTATAGCGAAGCTAAGCTAAAAATTAAAGCAGTTGTTGAATTTTAGAGGAATCTACTGTAAAGCTCTAGTGCGTAACTTTTTGATATTAATGAACGTCCGTTACATTCAAGCCATCGCCAAATGAGTTGCTACAAAGCTAATTAAGACTCCACACAACTCTCGCTGTATTTCTCAGTATGGCTATGTTCAGGAGATTGTGTCGTTCAGTGAGTGACTTCTTCTGAAGAGTCCATGTTTTCTTAATCCTCTGTGTCCTCCTTGGCTACTGGCAACTGCATGATCACTGAAGGCTTGTAACATGTGGACGCGCAGACAGTTTTGTAGACAGAAACTACACACTAAAGCTTTAAAGGACAGCTCTTTTTAACTCTTTTCAATTCACCTATATTTGACATTTTATTTTCTAATGAGTTAAATGTTGCAGATGTGGAACTTTTGACTGACTGGTGGCAGCAATGTTAATTTGATTTATCTTCAGGAAACCTTGAGTAGTTAGTAGTACCTTTAATTCAACTACTTCAAGACAAGTAGAAATGGAATTATTTTTCACACCTCTGATTTCAATCTCTGATTTCTGTAAACTAAGCAATACGTTACCTTTAATGTAGTACTTGGCCTTGCTGGAGGAGCCAATCCTGCGTCTGAAGGGGTCGTCAAGTTTGACCTGGCAGATGTTGGCACCGAGACAAGTGGACAGGGAGTTGTTGGTGATGCCGGACAACTGAATGTGGTAGATGTAGCGGTCGCCATTCGGACGGATGTCTCCGGATGCCTGATGCTGGCTGAGAAGAGTAAAAGTGAGCAACGCAGGTTAAAAATAAAATGTAGAAGTTCTCACTTATGCAACAAAGTTAGATATTTGTCAGTTACATGAAAAAAGATTGTGCTGGGAGCAGGTGGACAAGTTGAGTGTGTGCTTGTGCTACCTGAAGTAGAGCGCTCCCAGACTGAGGCTGGCTCCAGTGTCAGGAACCTGTATCGTCCCATTCACTATCACCACCTCACGCTGCTTCACCGCACATGCCGAGCGAGTTTCCCAGCCAATCAGAAACTCACATGAAGCCTTATCAACACTGTTCACACAGAAACAGATAGAAATGAGACACTCGTAGCATGGTGTCACATTGAATATTTCAGAAAGCAACATTTAAGACTTCTAGGACCAATTAAACTAGCAGAGTAAATTGAACTTATGCTATGACATGCTGGTAAACTGGCCGTTTTAGACATTAGGTACAAGTTAAAGCATTTTATTAATCATAACAGAGCGATATAAACAGAAAACATTTCACAAAGAGAGCTGAAGAAAGACCATTCAACACTTCAGTACAAAACATTGACATTGAAAGCAGACAAACTGACTTTGTCGTGACTGAATAACATCAAGTCTGCCAAGAACTGTGCATGCACCAGCAAAAGTTTAACTTTAAAAATAACACTGTTTTGTCATTAACTGGCAGTTAAAAAATCCCTGAACCAAACAGTAAATGAGTGTAGAATGTGACTGAACATGTAAAATCATTTTCATTTTATTTACCCACATACCCTTTGACCTCATTTTTATTTAGACAATTAAATTATTATTCAAATTTCATGAAATAATCTCTTATCTAAAGTTTTCTAAAATGTCTCTGATTTTATCTCTGGCTAAAATCTTAAAAGGAGAGCTTTTTATACAACCAGCACTCATCAGTTACCTGATGAGTGCTGGATGTCCAACAGTGGAGCCACAGCTCAGCTGGATCACAGTCTTGGCCTTCACGCCGTTATCACAGACGTCGTCCCCCTCTGAGTAACTGATAGAGATCTTTCCATCTGCAGAAGAAGTTTGAAAACTGTGATGAGGAACTTTTCTAATGCACAGAATGAAAACACAGCTGTGTGAGTAACTAATGACAAAAACAAGAGCTTACATGAGTGCTAAAAACATAATCAATTCCATTTAATTCATAAATTAAAAAAATTCATTCATTATCATTGGATTATCTGACAGCCTGAACTGTTTGCTGCTTAATTCTGAGGCAGTTTTCAGTTTATAATGTTGTGGAACAATAGAAGTTAAAAAAATAAAAGTCCAACATCAGGCACAGTGAAACGTATACATGACTTGAATACCCACCAGCGTAGCTCATTTTCTGAGTATAAACTTGGCCCAGGGTGTGGGTCACTCCAGCTGCTGAGCGTCGGCATACGGTTGCTCCTTCTGGACAAGCTGGCAACCCACCGTGGATACCCTGACACAGGTTGATATAATATCTGAGGACATAAAGAATGCCATTTGAATCAAGTCAGGACTCAGGAAACCAAGGCTAAAGAGCATTAGGTGGCCAGAAATATTCAGTCTTTTCACCTATATGCATGATTTTAGCAATATTTCTTCTTTTTCTAGCATCTCTTGTGAAGCGGGGAAAGTCATTCTTGGCGATATACTGTATTTGTTGTATTTATTTCATTTCATCCTGTATTTTAGATTTAGGTGCAAAGACTAGTCAGTCCCCTCAGTTCTGCAACTACTGTGAAGGTGGAGCAGTCATGCTGAATAAATTTATAACACCTAAAAGATAAAATCCTCATGAATCTTCATGTTTCTAACAATTTGCACAAAATCAGCAAATAGAAAATAACAAATGTATTCATCCAAATCTTATAACACATTAAAAATGTAAAAGGACACATTAGTAGAGGTGTGACAATATCCTGTCCCACGAGATTTCTTGTCTCCCAACGTTGGTCAAGATGAGTCTGGCTTGAACCTCTACATTAGCATAGAGGATCCCCTGCCCTTTCTCCAAAGTTAGAACACACACACACACACACACACACACACACACACACACACACACACACACACACACACACACACACACACACACACACACACACACACACACACACACACACACACACACACACACACACACACACACACACACACACACACACACACACACACACACACACACACACACACACACACACACACACACACACACACACACACACACACACACACACACACACACACACACACACACACACAGTTCAGTGTGGCGCTGCACTCGCGCAGATCGCTCTCTTTCTATTTTTAAATGAGTAGCAAGCAGACAGCAAACCCTAATAAATCAATACAAGAGCAGCCTACTTCCTTGTTTACTGCTGCAATGAAACACTTGGTTAAGTTGTAACTATAGTTCTCTGAGAAAAGAGCAATAGCTCCACCGTACATATGGAATGACGTATATAGAGAAAGTGGACATGCTATCTTAGGCTTTGCAGCGTATCATGCTTAAAGAAATAAACTGGTCAGTCTCTGCTAACGCTTGGATTATTGAAATAATTACTTTGGTTGTGGTTTGCATTTTAAAAATAAGACTAAAAATAGTGTTCAGTTCTGATAGAAGGTCACACACAGCTTCAATTAGACGTTGGAAGCTCCCGCTGCAGTTATTGGGTCTAAACGGGTTAGTTATACTGTAAAGAAGAGAAGCCAGTCATTTGAGTTTGGCAAAACCTTTCATAGTGCAGTCATATTTCTTAATTGAAGTTTTCTTTAAAATAGTATTAAAATCCCATTTCTTCTCGTTCTCCTGAACCCAATGTTGTGTCTCGTCTCAACTCATGAGTCGAGTGTCTCGTCACACACCTAAGCATTGGAAAACCATGCCCAACCATGACTAAAGCCAGACTTACGAATCTCCTTGGTGGCCAAACTTCCACGGCTCAGTGAGGGAGGACAGGGTTCGGAGGTCGAAGGTCTGATGCTGGCTGACCAGCTTACACTCCATCTTCATTGGTGGACAAACGGCACTGGTGTGCCACTGAAAAGTGGCTGAACAATCCTCCGTCTCGGAGAGCAGCTGTGGCAAGCCGTGGCCGGCAGTCTGGTTGCAGGTAAAAATTATGGAGGACTGACGCTTACCATGAACTGGAAGAAAGAGTTGAAGAAACGGCAGCATGGTTTTCAGTAAAGAGAGAATTAATAAAAAGTGCTGAAATGCAAAAACACAAAAGCATTTTGGAACATTTAAACACATGAAAAAAAAGCTTTTAGTGTAAAAACGCACACAGGTGCTTTGAAATAGTGAGATTAGGCAACTGTGGACATTTTGCTTTGCTCATTGATTAGTTATCACTCAACTTTCCTGTCCGCCTGCTCTATTTTTTTAAGTTCCACACCTCTTACATAAACTTTTCAAAGCACATGTGATAGTTGGTATAGCGATGACTTTGCAGTGGTTACATCTCCTTTCTGTGTTTTCATGTGCTTCCTCTCTCTTTCCAAAAAGCTGTCACCTGAATTGCAGAATCCCCACTTCTTGTCCGTGTCATAGTTGGCAGTGGTAGCACACCAAAGCTTGCCTTCTGTCCTTCCCTCTTTGGTGCACTCTGTGTACGACTTCTTCATGAAAGTGAATGGGAACACACACACTTCACCCTCCTTGGTCACTAGAGCACACAAACAACATATTCAATACCTGTTCAATTGTATTAGTAAAGTATCATCTTATCTAATAAGTATGATCCAATTTGCTTCTGATAGTACAATGTACAGTGTAAGAAAAAGATCTGATCTACACTATTCTAAAAATATCAGCAGATTGAAATATTAGTAAAGCTTTTAAAAATGCAGAATCTTTATCTTCATAAAGAAAGACCTAAGGTCCAAAGCCCAATTCTGGGCCTTTTGAAGGGGTCATACACAAGGTACGTTTAACAGACCTACCTGGTGGACATGCATCTCCTCCACCATACTGCATCAGTACGGCCTGCTCCTCATGTTTGAAGTCCATCGTCATGGCCTTGCTGATGCCAAATGATAAGGCTGACTTGTCTGAACCAGACACCCGGCAAACTGTGCTCTTTTTACAGGCAGGCTCTGCCACTGAGCCGCAGACATTGATGTGGTAGATGTTGGAGCCCGCTGGTACCTGACATACAGAGTATTAGCTTTACTACAATTGCTTGGTAACCCAAAGTCTGCAGCACCATGAAGTAAAAAACCTGAAAACTGAATACCTTTACAGAAAAGAATATTACAGCTATAGTGAAATGTAAAACAAACCAATATTAACAAGATGAACACCATGTACACCTTTAGTGAAATGCCTGTATGGGCAGTGGTGGCCTAATGGTTAGAGAAGCGAGCTTGTGACTGGGAAGAGCCTATGAGCTCACCTGGACTTCACCAGAGAGGGTGGACAGGTCAAAGGTGAACTCGAGCTGGGAGTCTGTGAGCAGGCAACCGCTGGTGTTTGTGTGGGTGGCATCTGAACAGACTATAGGGGTCGCCCACTCAAACAAATAGACACATTTCTGCAGCCTCAGCATTTGTGGAGAGCCCTGGATAAAGATAGAAAAAGATATAGAAATGGTCACGGCTTTGAAAGGGTGAACAAAATCCTCAGAGAAGTAAAGTCACAGTGCTAGTGTAAGTATTTGTATCATAAACGTGAAACATGAAAGTGCTGACTGACCAGCTCCAGGCCTCTCTGGCAGGTAAAGATGATGGTCGAAGTGTAGTTTTGTGCCGGATCTGCCGCACACTTGGTGGAGCTGCTGTAAGTGATGGACACTTCCCCTGTTGCTTTATTGATCTCAGGGCCGCTGGTAGTTCGCCCAATGTCCTTTATGTGACAAGAAAACAGAATGAAAGGGAGAAAAGGGTGGAGGCAAAACTATTGAAATAGACAGTAAGAAAGAAACAGGTTTCATCATTATCATCATAATCATCATACAAAAAAAAACAAAAAACAGAAGTACGGCCTTGCGTTAGTATGCCTTCGCCAACCAGTCAAGTTGCTGTTTACATTGATGTCTGTCCAGACTCATGAAATACGTCGTGAAGACTTTGAAGGAATATAATAAAAGGTATTAAGTGTATTTTGGGGCCTAACATTGATGCTACGTGGATGATATCATAAAGTGCATTTTCCCTTTTAACTAACCTAGCACAAAAGTCAACGTTTCCATTGCCCTAATGTCTTGTATGACCTCAAACCACTGTTGCCGTTTAGGACAATCAGGCTTATACCAGTTTCTGGTTATGGCTTTCCTCGCTGCTATAAGGAGTATCTTCACCAGGTACTTATCCCTCTGTACTTTTACGTGTGAAATATGACCCAAGTACAAGCCAGTGCATGAGAAAGTAATCTTATATCCAAATACATTACTGAAAACTAAATAAACATCCTCCCAAAATGACTTTCATTTTTCACATCTCCTAAAATCATGTGTAATGTGCTTCTAAGCAGCCACATTGTCTCCAAAAACACACCAAAGTTTTCTAGTTAAACACCCTCAATTGTTGTGAACTTGAATAGCTTATAACATGCAGTCAGTTCAAAGTCAGTGCTCTGGTTTTTAATAATAAAGGCATCAAACCACATGAAAGTGAGGTCAAAGTAAATTATCCCTATTTACCTTGTATGGAAAGAGTGTGAAGGAGAACGTGTGTGTGTTTGTCTGTGCTCGTAAGTGTCTTACCACAGGAGGTCCATTATCAGGATCCATACAGACGGCAGCTCCAGCGGGGCAGGTGACTCCGGGGATGGGGTTTAGAGGCTGACAAATGTTGATGTAGAAGTCTGGAGATCCGTCATTTAGGTCCACTGTCTCGTCTGAAAAGAGGGTAGAAACAGGAACATAGTAACAGTAAATCTGGATGAATGTTGAGCATGATAAATGATGTATATTGTACTTCACTTGCATGCAAAAATCTCAAGAAGTCTGATATCTGTATCTGAGTGTTTATGAAACCTCGGCCCACTGACCTGTTGCTGTGTAGTATCCGCTGACATGAATCAGAGGAGTCAAGTCAATAAGAGTAGAGCCGCTCTGGACTGAACACTTAACCTGAAAAGTAATTAAATAAAAAGGACAAAAATAATTGTCAGTGGTACATCCTTATATCACGGTTATGTTGATACTGTCAAGTGTTATTTCTATTTCTTTGTCAAAAGTCAATATCACCACAACAAAAGTGAGATAATAACAACGGTATGACTTTGTTTAGATGCACGTGTCATTCATCTTTTCTGACTATGCAGACATGTTTTGACAAAAAATTTGAGGCTGTCATCTTGTGATGTTAAGGTAGTTATATCCCAGGACACACTTGCAAACATGCATAACTTAACATAGATCCCATTTAAATTACTAACTAAAGCACATTCCTTTTCAGTTGTGTCTTTGCTTTGTTGGATGGAACGCCCTTCTCTATCCAAGAGTTTGGTTTACCTTGAAAACAGGCCAAGCATATTCCGACTTATCATAATGTACACAGACATACTTACTGGCTGTTCGCAGACCAGGTGTGTGTGGAAAGAGAAGAAGTGTGTGCAAGTCTCAGCATCGGTGTCAATGAGAACAGGCTCTGAAGGGGTCGAGCCTATGTTAGGTGGCCTGTACAAACACAATGAAAATACTCAGAACATAGATAGCTATTTCAGTGTTCGAATGACAGATACATTATGGGGGTTTTGCAGAAAAGATCAAACATTTCAAGCAGCTGACATCTGAAATAATTGTCAAAATATTAAATATATTTAAAAAATAAAATATAACCATTAAAGCTATAGCACGTAGTTTCTGTTTCCCCCATGAGGAATTCTAAGTAATGACATCCAAATGACACAAGCTGTCCGGGATTGCACTGCTTTTCTGAAGCACATGGATAGTGTTTGTGTAATTACTCTCACTGCCAGAGGCCAAGAAGGAAAATGTTAAAAACTAAAGAGTAAAGGGCACAGGAGACGTTGGAAGTACCTGCAGATGAAGTTGATGATGGTGTTGTGTTTGAGGTTGGGGTTTGCTGAGCAGGGACTTCCTCCTTCGTACATCAGCTCCAGAACGTGATCCTTGTAAGAAAGTTTCCTGCTCACCTGCCCGCCGCTCACCGCAGTCGTGGCATTCTTAATACAAACAGCTAGAACACAAATATGCATATATTTTAGAATTCTTAACTGCACAAATATAGTTTTATTTAAAACTATACATTAATTACATACTACTATAGTATATACTATACATACATGCACACCTGGACTTAAATTTACACCTGGTCACTTTATCACTTTAACACTGGATTCAACACTGACACTTTAATAATAATTTATGGTCTTTCTTGTTTATTTGATAAATGTTCTTATTGTTGTTATTATTAATATTGTTATTTTGTTGTCTTTAAACTGTATTTTTTCTTGCAAAGACTGCTGCTGGAACTTTCAATTTCCTTGCAGGAGTCATCCCAAAAGGATTAATAAAGAGAAGTCTAAGTCTAAGTCTAAGTATGTTCTTTTAGGTAGATCACAGCATTTTAGGATTACATGCCTTTCTAGACATTTAAATACTTTCTACCCATCTCCACCAGAAGAACCCTCTTGATCCCCACCAGTCTGGCTTCAAGGCTGGCCACTCAACAGAATCTGCCCTCCTTGCGGTCACTGAGCAGCTTCACATCGCTACAGCAAACTCTCTCTCTGCCATTGTCATTCTTCTGGACCTTTCTGCTGCCTCTGACACAGTGAACCACCAGATCCTCATTTTAACACTCCAGTATTCTGGGTGTCTCAGGCTCTGTGCTCTCTTTGATCACATCTTACCTGACAAGTGCATGGGACCACCAGTAACCCCTGGTTAGAAGACCCAAGGAACCTGTTAGTAGTGTACGGATGGAGCAGGTCCGAGATATAAACAGGTGCCTGACCATGCAAAGCTTTATAAGTCAGAACAAGAACTTTAAATTGGATCCTGAACTTGATAGGAAGCCAATATAATAAGTATAAAATTGGAGTAATGTGCAACATCCTGCTGGACCTGGTCAACAGCCTTGCAGCAGAGTTTGAAATGTTGATCAAAATACATGTTATGATCAAACATTACACCACGATTTCTCAGTTTGGACTGTACAGCTGAATAATCTTGGAAGCTATAGGGCTTCTTAGTGCTTTCCAGTTTCCTGTGCAATATCTAATACAGTCCGGGTAAAAGAGCAGTCAATAATTTGAGAATAACTGGAATTTTAGGCCTCCTATTACATTCACGGTTAACAGTGGTGACGTATGTCTTCAGTGTAACATAAACCACACAAATATGTAAGCTAGAATAAACAGTAACCAGGAGAGAAATACATTGCATTTTTAATGGATCCCTCTCCACTTTTGCTGTTAATCTTAAAAAATCTAATGTTTTCTAAGATAAATATCCAATAATTGGAATCCACAAAGATTATTTGTATGACAAAATACAGCATAAAGTGTCTATTTCACAAAGCATTGGTGTCTGTAGGAGATACAAAAGCTGAAGTCTTCTGAGGCTCCGTGTTGTTTCAGGCAGTTTTTTTCTCCGGTTAGAACGTTATTTTGTTAAACTTTTTTTTTAATCAGTACTGTACAGGTGAAATAAGGATCAACATTTACATTAAAAATGTCCCAATGCAATATCCTCTTCATGTTTAAAGAATATCAATTTACGTATTTTTCAACATCTGTATTCCAATTGAATAGTGACACTGAAAAAGAATTAAGCTGGAAGCTGCACCAACCAGTGAACAGGGGTTAAGACAGTAAAGCCACATCCACTCTGACTGGTTAATGGTGCACCTGATTGCAGTGATTTTTGTGCGTGCACACTTAAAATGCTTAAACTTAAGTAAATGACCTTTGGGCCTTTGAGGGACTGAAGATAAACTTGGCTGCTGACTTTGCAAGTCTATCCTGTCCCGGCAACGATGCCTTTTTTTTTTTTTTTTAAATATATATATATATATATATATATATATATATATATATATATATATATATATATATATATATATATATATATATATATCTCACATTTTTTCAAGAGGATATAAAGTACACACAGCAGAGTCACGCACATTTTGTTTCTGTTAATTGAAACATGATACAGTATAAGTCACTGGAAATACGTACCGGTTTCAGGGCTGCATCCAACATTGGCAACGCTTCCACAGATGTTCATGCGGAACATCTTCCTGTGTTCTTTATGATCATACACAGTGTAACCTCCTTCCTTTGTCAGGGTGTTGAGATCAAATAAATGACCTGGGGAGAAGAGGGTCGCAGTTTTTGTACGTCTGTCATGCCATTTTTACACTACTCTAACATAGTAACATGATAAGGACATACTATTAACATGTAAGCACATAGTTAAATGCACAATGTGTATAGAACTGACGATTTATTTTGAATGCCTGACCTGTTGCAGGGTTGGTGACCCTGCAGTTGTCGTGTTGGGTGCTGTTTAGAGGGCAGGCAGCAGCTGTTAACCAGAGGAAGGTGTACACACAGTCCTCAATGGCTGAGATCAGAGTAGGCCGGAGTCCTGCATGGGATGATAGAAATGATTATCATTTGTCTATATCACTCTGGTGTTCTTAACACAAGAAAACATAAAAACAGTGTATATGCTCAGTTCTAGGTTCATTCATAACAGAGTCCCGTACTGGCAAGCTGTTGACATTCAACTGTTAAGTCTTCAGACTATATGGTATTTATCATCTGTCCAACACGAACATATATACTGGATAATTTGTAGAGTGTATCCCTCACCACTTTGTCTTTGTCACACTTAAAGCGGATGATGCTGCTCCTGTTGCGGCTTCCATCAGGACACGCCTGGCCGCTGGTGTATTGCAACTTCAGAACATGTCTGTCCCATGTAGGGCCAGACGCCACCTGCCCGAGACTCACATACTCATCTCCAACCTTCACACAGGACGCCGCACTGGAGGGACACTTCCATGAACCTGTCAAAAGGTGAGCAGAGGATTTGTTGTCAAGTATGTTAAGGACAGTTTTAGATTTTCAAGTTTCAAAATGCTCTCTTGCAACTTGAATTCTGATAAGAAACCAGAGTTGGACTCTACAGTATTAATGAATACAGAACACAAGTGTACAAGCATGCACACTGACCTCCCTGCTGCACCAGTGACCTGCAGACATTGATGTAAAAACGTGTCTTCGTGTCCCCTGTTTGGTGCTCCACCTCCCAGTTTCGAGAGTTCATAGCCAGAGGGGAGAGGTCGTATGAGTGGCCCTGATCATCACTGAGGACAGACATACAGGAGGGTGAACATACCGTGTCATACCTGTTCAAAGTCTGTGTTATACTTATACCTGAATTGTTTCTGTTAATGTGTAACAAAACACTTTCTCACTTGTGGAGATGAGCAGAATTAACATCTAATCAAATCAAACCTAGGAATAGTTTATTTTAACAGAACACTGTAAAACATCTTTGCTCCAGGATTTCTTTCTTTAGTGGACGGAAAGACTAAAAACTTCCCTTTAGGATGTCAACTCTCACACATACCTGTAAAAATAGGGAGATCTGTGGCCTCTGATTAAAACCTTTAATTGACTCATTTTTGTATGCTGTAGTTAATTTCCACATTTAAAAAAAAAACAGCGTATCTAAAATTGAATGAATTGCCCACATAGCAAATTTGATAATTAAATAAATAGATAATTATATACAGCATAAAAAAAGTTATTGTTAATATTAACAAATCAATTGTTGCTGCTGGCAACCTTTCTTCAACCCATTACTTCTTCTGTTGCTATTTAAAATTACCTGATTAAAAGATCCAGTAGGTAAGATTATATTATACTTATAAAACTAATTTTCTGTCAAATTTGCTGAAACTGACCCTATGTTTGAGTAGAACTACATGAGGGGGGGTCTAACTGCGTGTCAATCATTGCTCATGCACACATATTCATTCTCCGTTGTGGGGGGAGAGGCTTATGAGACCGTTTGGGCTTTAGCGGAAAGCATGGGAGGGACCAAGAAGTTGTCGATGTTCAAATTTTTTGGCTAAGTCCTGGATCTTCGCAATCCTACCTATGGCACCTTTAATTTAGGTAATACACTTGAGTTCTTCTGCTTAATGCTAGCTTTCTAGTCCACCACCAATTACCAAATATAAAGCTAGAAATAAATATCTTAAGTACCCTTAAAGAAAAAGACTTCAAGGGAATAAGAAACAAATGGATGAGAGGTGAGCATAAAAAAGAGAGGAAGGAAAAAGGAGAAGCAGTAAAAGGAAGGTGACATGTAGGAGATGGTAGTGGGTTGTTACTTGAAGGAGCAGCTGCTGGTTTTGACTGGGATGCAGGCCAGAGCAGTGGGCCATCTGAACAGGTAGGTACAGTCTGGAGTCTCCTTGATGAACTCTGGTGTTCCCTTAACAAGTGAGTCGAAACAACACACAATTAGTTACCACCGCAGACTCCCCATTTCCCTGAAGCTGTCTTGTTTACATGTCCAGAACCCCAGCAACTGAACACATTACTCCTCTCAAACAACTGCACTGGCTCCCCGTCCAATACCGTATTGACTTTAAGATTCTTCTTCTCACCTTCAAAGCCCTCCGTAATCTTGCCCCTCCATACCTCTCTGAACTCCCTCAGCCTACACTCCATCCCGAACTCTCCAATCCTCCTCTTCCTCATTGCTTCTGCCCGCCTGTCCACAATGGGGTTTAGAGCCATCAGCCACTCTGCCCCTCGCCTAGGGAACGCCCTCCCACTATCCAGCCGTATCACAGAGTCTCAACCCACCTTTAAAACCTCCTCAAAACCCACCTATTCCAAAAGGCCTACCCCAAATCCTGGATAGATTTCTCTCTTTAATTTTCTATCTCAATCTTTTAAATGTGTTTATTTTAATTACATTTGCCTTTTTAACTGTATTTTTTTATTATTATTATTATTATTATTATTATTATTATTATTATTATTATTATGTTTTGTCTGGTTAGTTATCACCAATACACATAACCAGGGCACAAATGCTTAGAAAGTTACACTGATAAAAAGACTGATGTGCAGCAATTTTTTAAAATTTCAAAGCAAAAAAAAAACCCAAAAACAACCACTCATGTTTGTCAATACAAAATTTCCGGTTTATAGCCCCATGAGCAAATTTCACTAGAAGTCTAAGTCACCAATTACCATTGTCAGAATTTATTGTATTGTCATTTTTTTTTTAGTAAGTACAACTCATAAAAACCCGATAAGAGCTGTGGGATCAGCTGGTTTTCTGTATTTGTGTGTATTTGTGAAACTCACAGGATCCCTGTCAGGGTGGCAGGAGAAGTAGATCTCGGTGGATCTTTGGTATATCTTGTGACAGACCTCTCCATTAGTGTAGTTCAGGATGAGCTGGTCTCCCACGTAACTCAGAACCTGGTTTGCCATTCCTGCACACTCACAAGAAGAATGACACAAATGAATACAGACAATACAACAAATATCAGAATATTCAAGCTGGTTTTGGTTAGTCTTCCGTACCTGCAATCTTGTGATTTTCCCCCTTCACCTGGCAGGAGGAGACAGATTCGTTGCCTGTGTCTTTGTGGGTGCAGATGCCTCTCTTAAGCCCCCCGCACACCGACAGGTGGTAGATATAGGCATCACTGTGGATGGGGTAATCTTGACCCTTCAGAGAGCTCAGGTTAAACTCAAAGCCACTCTTGGGGTCACGAACACGGCAGTTATCACCTGGGAGGAGGACCAAAGAAGCACATATTCTTGTCTCTCCATCATAGCCTAATTACACTGTCTTCCTATTAAAACTTTCTTTATGGCCTCTGATATGATGGATGATATGATCACTGCTGTTTGAGGAAATTACAAACTTTTCACATTTCAAATTCAAATATCAGTGTTTGTCAGCACAAATTATCCAAAAACAGCAGTTTTAATACTAAAATATTGGAATCCACAATTTTTGTTTGTTTTTTTGTTTACCTTGAGACTTCCTGATGGGACAGGCCTCAGATGTCCTCCAGATAAAGACATATTCACAACCATCTCTACGGTCAAACACAGGGGAGCCCTAGAAATACACAGACACACATACACAAATTAAAGCGACACATAATCAATGATTTCACTGGTTAGTTGCATGTCTTGTGAATTTGAAAAGTAAAAGTAATAACATAAGATGAGATAGAAATGTATTTATCCGCATGGAAATTGTGCAGCAGTCACAGTAGAAAGTAGTAAACAGTGCAACTGTAATGAGGACAAATAAAACAAAACATAAAAATAAAGATCAATAAGGTGATAAAACCCAAATTTAAACAATGTGGTGAATATAAATTGGTAATGGTAAGGTGCATTTATCCACATCCATGATTTTTTAGGCAAATAAAACAGCCAAAAAGCGAGTGACTTACATCTACTATTATGTCTCAATGCCTCGTGTGTAGACGTGTTAAAAGCAAATCATTAAGACCACTGACAGTCATCTTGTGAGTTTATGGTATCTACGTGAATGCATCAAAACGGTTGACATTAGAAGCCTGAAGTTTATACTTGTACAATGGTGTGTGCGTCAATCTCTTTAAAGGAATAGCAGGGCCGGCATGTGTGTGCACATGGGGAGTGTGTAGTAGAGATGGGATTGGCTTTAGAGCGGGTACAGACTATAGAGTCATAGTGAGATAAAACATGTTGTGTTTTCTGACCACAGTCAGAAAGCTGTTGCAGGAAAAACTAACCCTCTGCTTGGTTTTATGTTGTTTATGGAGAGGGGGACCCAGGACATGAGTAGAGGGGAAATACAACGCAACCTAGCCCTGGCCAAGCGGACCAGCAACAGTTGTTGCGGTCTGCATCGCTGCGATGTGTAGTTACATTTTTTTGCGACGTGCACGTCAGGCAGAAGCATAAATTGGCTTTGATACTCACTGGGTTGTCATCACACTGCAAGATGATGCGTGTTGAGTAGCGTGATCCGGAACCACACTGGTCTCCGTTCTGGTACACAATGCTGATGGAGCCGTCCTCCGCCACCTGCGGTCTGGACTGGACATAACCCAGGTTGTAACTCTTCCCATCAATCATGCCACAAGCACCCAAAGGACCCACTGGAGAGAAGAAAAATGATTTAACTACAGTCTGACAGGAAGAATTCCATTCAATTTTTAATTGACTTTATAATTTTGTTTTACTGTAAAGTGTTAAAATCGTTCCTACTATGAGTCCTAATCTAAGGAGCCTTGAAACATTAAATTGGATTGCAATAGTAAAGGTTAGGGCTGACATTTGAGCGTATGGAAAGAGTATGCAAAATCACTAATAAAATGATAGAATAGATGCTTAGTGCAGTGCAGACTAAAAACATGAATTCTTTCCCAAAATATCTATTGATTTATTTTATTTCAATTTGACAAATCCTTCAATTTAATCCCCTGACCATTACAGCTCTACATGCGTAAAAAAAAAATGCTTGGAATCAATAATCCTAACAATAGTTTGCAAATTGAACATGCAATATATGTAACCAATACATACAGTCACTATGCAATATCACTTAAAGTGAAGTTTATTCAAATTTGAGTCAAGCCAGATTTCAGAGTTCTGTTTTTGTTGTGCAAGGATGTATAGCCCAAACTCTTACTCCCTCTCTGTTTAATATTTTATCATTTATTTTATCAAAGTACCCACATCAGTCTAAACCTCTTATTTACGTATGTGTAGGTGGACAATATGGACGAGCATACTGACCTGGACAGTTGTCCAGAGGAGGAAGAGGTTTGCAGACATTGATGTAAAAGCTGCGTGATTTCACAGCTTCTGTATCTATGGCGATCCAGGGGCTGTCTTCTCCATCCCGGATCAGGTGACTCAGGTCGTACTCATTACCATGGGAATCTAGAGGTAACAGAAAAGTATATTTAGATACACAGGAAGGAGGAGTGTATAAAGTTCTTGAGTTAAGCCAGTACACTGATATTTACTGTAGGTTTAATTCTGTTTGTGTGTGTTCATACCGATGATCTGGCAGTCAACTGGAGCAGGCATGCAGGCCAGAGCAGTGGAGAACTCAAAGAAGACGTTGTGGACCACGTGGTGAGGTAAGGAACTCAAGTCCTCACGAAGCAGTTTCAATGAGCCAGGGTGAGAGTTTGGATCACACACAAAATTAATGGTGAATGTGTCCCGAGTTGCTGATATAGAGGGAAAAGGATATGAAGTGCAGTGTCAAGAAAATTAAACTGGCCATTTACTGTGAATACGGTACAGCTCATCAGAGTTACGTGAACCAGTGAACATAAAATCATGACATTCTTAGTGTAGTGGTATTTTGTCCAAATGAGGCCCTTAGGCCTGTCAAATCTGACTTTTATTAATTAATTCTCGCGCCTTCTTTGATTAGACTCACGTTTACCACACACAAGAATCAATCTGAGACGAAGAGTTCAGTTACAAACAACATCTTAGGTTCCCTGGCATCCGACATTTAAGTCAGAGTTGGTCCACTAAGATCTATCACCTCCCTTCGGTTTTTATGCTCCCCTCACAGGATGTGTCTGTTTTTAAAACAGACACACACAAGGGCGGGACCTTGTGTTGCAACTTCCTCCCTCGTCTGTTCTCGCAACCTTCAAACAATGCACCTCTATGCCATAAAAGCCTAAACTATTTTATGACTTTAGCTTTAACTTTCTGTGCATCAGAGGTCACTTTTAACTACTTCCTTAATGACTAACACAGCTCTTTTGCATCAATATCATAGGCACATTTTGTTAATAAAATATTTCTACATCAATTACTGTAAAGAAGTACCTGTGGGCTCGTCCAGGGTCCCCTTGTACGTTAGTGTGAGAAGTCCATCGGTGGAGTACTGGAGAGTCTTCTCCACCCCCACTGGGCTGGAGGGTTTCCCATTTTCCAGCTCACAGCCAGCCATGCCCTTACCGCATTCTGCCACGTCTGAGCAGATGTTCACCTACAGGGTGGTGAATTGAAGCGATTATGATTAAGTTAAATTCTAAAATATCATGATTTGAAAAAAACTACATGAAAAAGATATAATCCTTGCTTGAATTGGAAGCAATTCTTAATTAAGAAATTAATCTTGGTCTTAACTTTTTTTTCAAGTTATTATTTTAGATCATGAGTCAAATAAACTATCCAATCAAATTTATATTCATCAGCACCTATGTTGATACTTTATTAATTGTAAAATGGAAAACATTTCCCAAAATGTAAATATCTGCTGCTTTGCCTTGTCTTAAACTCAGCTAAAACACAGAAGAAAACTGTGATGAGAGTTTTTGACTATTCTAAGACATTTTATAGATGAAACAAATTATCAAAAGATGAGTCTATAGTTCTAATAATTGTTGATTGCGGTCTTTTTTTTAACATATAACATTATTATATATACAATTTGTATTTATAAAATATTTAAAAAAGTCTAAATAAAATCCCACAGTGATGCGAGTACATCTTGCTGCAGCACAGACTATATCAGAGGTGTATAAAACGCTGCATATGTGAACATGAACGCATCGTTGGCTACACCACACAAATACATTCAAACAAAGCATGAGAGCTACATTTGATGGACATTATTAATGCTTGGATGTGCAGTGGCAGTGCTGTCACTGTGTCCGTCTTACCAGGAAGTCCTTGCCGTTCGCATTTGTCTTGTACCCAGCCGGAGAAGCCAAAAGCTGAAGGTTGAACTCAAAGCCAGTGTTGGGGTCCACCACAGAACAGCTCTGAGAAACAAAGACATATTTGACATGTTTATTATCTTTATAAACTCTTTATTATCATAATCTTATACATTTTTCTCCACGTAACTTTTTCTAATTGTGCAGTGTGAATACATACACAGGATAAGAATATGTTGTAATATAGCTGAACTCACATTGTTCTCTGTGGTTTTGATGGCACAGGCTGCCCTGGTCTCCCACATGAAGTTGGCAGTACAGTTCTGGTACATCAGGAAGCGCGGCCCCATTGACTGCACAGTGCGGAACAGAAAACAGAGTCACACATCGGACACATGCAAAGCGTTAACAAGCCACGCTCCACTTTACTGTATAAACTGCACCGACTCACCAAAGTTCCTTTGGAGCAGACCAGGTGGATGCGTGTGGTGTATGTGAGCTTCTGGCCGTCTGATATGCAGACAGAGCCGTCTGTGAACTCCAGCAGCAGACGGCCTCGCCCCTCAATGATCGGCCCTCGCTTGGAAATACCCATGTTACTGACGGATACAACCTCCTTCGGAGAGCCCTGAGGACCGAGGACAGGAAACGGCTTCTAATACTCATCTCAAATGTTATGTATCATTGACCGACTGTTACATTTGTTAACAATCAATAATGAAACTTGCCCGGGCACATGAAACTTTGTACAGAAGCCCTGAGAGGCAAGTGAGAAACATTGGATCAATCTGTATTGTTTTCTCTACTGTGTTTAAGAATAAAGAGCAGATGAGAAGGGTTGAAATGACAAGCATGTTATTTTAATTCATTTATGCTTTCTATTTTCTTAAAAGAAGTTTTTGCAGGTGAAATTTTTGTTGGGTTCTCAGAATGTTTTTCTGGTGTGTTTGTTGCTGTAATAATCATTTCAGCGTCATCATTTAGTGGAGCACTTCAAGAGGCTGAAGTGCTCCACTACCCCATGTTCTAGTGGCGATTGAATTATATTTCTAGCCAAAAGAAAGACATGACAGTAATGTTACACAACTCCCTAACACACAATATCTGTACCTTGTGTTTTAGAAGAAAACATGAATGATAGAACATGGAGTTGTGGTGGACTTTAGCCTCTTGTGGCCAAAATGAGTATTACAACAACACAAAGAAAAATGCTGACAAATATTCCACAGAAAAAGAAAACGATCCTGTGAGAAGAAAGATTATCCTGACAAAAGCTTTATCAATTGTTTTTAAGCAATATACAAAGTATCACCAGATGTCTTTTCTTCTCATTTGCCTTTTAGGGCTTCTGTAACTTTGCCATTTTGAAAAGTGCACTAACCAAGATTTTAATGTAATAAAAAGAAAGTTTTATGAGCTTAGGTTTTAAGTTACAAATCTGTTTTCACTTCTATCCTTTACAGACCTGCTCAAATATGTACTTCATCTGGCAGATGGACGCATGGCGGTCGCAGCCTGGTACAGCGTTGACAGGCCTACATATGTTGATGTAATATTTCTTTAGGTTCAAGGTGTCAGACAAATCCATGGCCTGCCAGTTGCTACTGGAGGTGGAGCGTGACAAGCTGAAGGCAAAAGAAGTTCAACAAAAAGGTTAGGAGGTCAGTAATAGTTATGTGACATGCAGGAGGAAATGGGTGCCTTCTTGTTTGTTCCTTTTCCTCCTGATTCGGTGAATCGATGTTTTGAATTGTGATTTTGTGTTCTGTTGTTTAATGAAAAAAAACAAACAAAAAAAAAAACATTGTGGTTGCTTGGTGAAGGAACACAATATGCATCCATGCATTACCTGGATAAGTCGTACTGCTCAAGAGTGTCGGGATCTGTCACCAAACACTCATGAGGCCGTTCGGACACGCGTAGGATGTATACCAGCGGAAGTTATAAGTGTACTTGTCCTCAACCTGGATTCAAAATTAAGACAAGATTAAAATTACAGGTCAAACGGTGATGTGCAAAAAATGCCTTGAATAAAAGTCAACAGAAGACCATAAAGAAAATGTCCAAAAGGTGTAGACATATTTTATACAAAATAAAACGAATACCATACCTGGAATTCGGGTTTTCCAGCTCCAGCTTCTGGATCACACAGGAAAGAGATGAGTGTGGATCTGAGAGTGTGTTCTTTGTTGTTGTACTGGGAGCCGTTACTGTAGGTCAGCTGGATCAGGCCGTCGTAGTACGACAGACGGGAGTTGGCTTCCCCAAGACTCCATGAACTGAAGTGGCAGACGGACAAAGTCATCATATCATGAACGCAGTTGGGGTCAATTTACTTCACATTTACCTTTACTCACTTTACAGTATATACAGTATATATTTATTTTCGTAGTCATACAGTACATTTCAGTCATCTGGCGTGTGCTCAAGGTTTCAACTTTCAGACCTCCTGGTTCAAAAGACTCCAGGCCTGATATACTTGGGTTTTGGGTTATTTAATCCTTTCTCTCATTTGCTCAATGTCTCAAATTTCAATGAGACAAAACCTACAGATGTAACATTTGGCATAAAAGTGAATATTCCTCTGCAAGTGCACTTCAATAAACAACTTGTGGGGGGTAAGGAATGAAGTACAAATTTTAAGTCATCAAAAAGTCTTATATAGAAACGATGCATCTGATTCACACAAAACGTGGTACATCTTTTGCACTTCCACTGCAAATTTAACAACTGAGATTCACTAGAATGGGATTAAGCAGTAATTAAAACTAGACAAAATTGGATTTTCCATAACTAAGAACACATCAAAAGGGTCTCTGATGCACTTGCAGTGATTTTTAAATCCTAGAAAAACATAAAAACAAACCAAAATGGCTACCCGTGGCAACTATAACAGGTTTTTTTCATGTACATTATGAATACTTCTGGAGAGAATCTACAGACTGATGATATTCTGTGATGACACCTTTAATAATATGGTTGTTGTGACTGTGCGGCCCTGCTTGCTTCATGCTTCCTTCTTACCTCTTTTCCACCTGGCATGCTCCGGACTTTTCAGGACAGCTGGCAGTTTTGACGGCACCACAGACGTTGATGTAGTAGTCATAGTTGCCGCTGGTCAGATTGTAAAAGCCACCTTCGGCTTTGGAGAGAGGCGACAAGTCGAAAGAGAACCCTGTTGAGCAACAGAGGCCAATAAGAGAGGGTCAAAGAAGGAAACTCTGATCAGTGTTTGGTCTGGTGGGACGATGGCTAGATGGCAGCGCAAGCAGCGTCTTTAATGATTCACATGTAACAACTCATGTGACATAAAGGTGCGTGACCTAGAGAGATTAAAATGCCTGGAACTCACCACCAGGTGGTGGAGTCGAGTGGTGAAACATCCTCATAGTAAGTTCAGTTGACTGACTGTAGCTATTTCATAGAGTATACAGGTAAAAGCCAGTAAATTAGAATATTTTGAAAAACTTGATTTATTTCAGTAATTGCATTCAAAAGGTGTAACTTGTACATTATATTTATTCATTGCACACAGACTGATGCATTCAAATGTTTATTTCATTTAATTTTGATGATTTGAAGTGGCAACAAATGAAAATCCAAAATTCCGTGTGTCACAAAATTAGAATATTGTGTAAGGGTTACATTTTGAAGACACCTGGTGCCACAAAGTAATCAGCTGATTAACTCAAAACACCTGCAAAGGGCTTTAAATGGTCTCTCAGTCCAGTTCTGAAGCCTACACAAACATGGGGAAGACTTCAGATTTGACAGCTGTCCAAAAGGCGACCATCGACACATTGCACAAGGAGGGAAAGACACAAAAGGTTATTGCTGAAGAGGCTGGCTGTTCTCAGAGCTCTGTGTCCAAACACATTAATAGAGAGGCAAAGGGAAGGAAAAACTGTGGTCAGAAAAAGTGTACAAGCGATAGGGATCACCGCGCCTAGTCAAGATTGTGAAAAAAGGGTGTGGACAGCTGCTGGAGTCAGTGCTTCAAGATCCACCACCAAGACGCTTGAAAGACATGGGTTTCAACTGCCGCATACCTCGTGTCAAGCCACTGTTGACCAAGAAACAGCGCGAGCGTCTCACCTGGGCTAAGGAAAAAGAGCTGGACTGCTGCTGAGTGGTCCAAAGTCATGTTTTCTGAAGCAAATTTTGCATTTCCTTTGGAAATCGAGGTCCCAGAGTCTGGAGGAAGACAGGAGAGGCACAGGATCCACGTTGCCTGAAGTTTAGTGTAAAGTTTCCACCATCAGTGATGGTTTGGGGTGCCATGTCATCTGCTGGTGTCGGTCCACTCTGTTTCCTGAGATCCAGGGTCAACGCAGCCGTCTACCAGCAAGTTTTAGAGCACTTCATGCTTCCTGCTGCTGACCTGCTCTATGGAGATGGAGATTTCAGGTTCCAACAGGACTTGGCGCCTGCACACAGCGCAAAATCTACCCGTGCCTGGTTTACGGACCATGGTATTTCTGTTCTAAATTGGCCAGCCAACTCCCTGACCTTAGCCCCATAGAAAATCTGTGGGGTATTGTGAAAAGGAAGATGCAGAATGCCAGACCCAAAAACGCAGAAGAGTTGAAGGCCACTATCAGAGCAACCTGGGCTCTCATAACACCTGAGCAGTGCCAGAAACTCATCGACTCCATGCCACGCCGCATTAATGCAGTAATTGAGGCAAAAGGAGCTCCAACCAAGTATTGAGTATTGTACATGCTCATATTTTTCATTTTCTTACTTTTCAGTTGGCCAACATTTCTAAAAACTCCCTTTTTTGTATTAGCCTTAAGTAATATTCTAATTTTGTGACACACGGAATTTTGGATTTTCATTTGTTGCCACTTCAAATCATCAAAATTAAATGAAATAAACATTTGAATGCATCAGTCTGTGTGCAATGAATAAATATAATGTACAAGTTACACCTTTTGAATGCAATTACTGAAATAAATCAAGTTTTTCAAAATATTCTAATTTACTGGCTTTTACCTGTAATGCAAGTTTTTAAAAGCACAATAAGAATTATAGATTTGAGCAAACAAAGGGGCACTTGTTTTGGCACTTTGTATCCCCAAAATGTCAACTCTGTTACAGCATAGAGCACAATCAAGTAGAATTTGACTTTTCAGACCGTGGCAAAGTAACACCAAACTACTTCCCCTGTGGTCTATGAGCTTTTCAACTAAATGATATGAGGTGATTAGCCAGATGTGAGTGTGTCCTGTTGACAAATGGTTACCAAAAACTGTTTATACAAGTTAAGCTAAGCTAATTAATCCATTAAGAGAAAATTAAATGGCTACTCAGCTCAAGGTTTTCTGATTTTCAGTTTAATATGATAAATTCAATATATTTGGGTTTTGGACTGCTGGTCGGATTATACCTGACAGTTGAAGTAACCTTGAGTCTGTCTGTTTTTATAGACTAAACTATACTACTTGTTAGTTGTAGCCTTTAATAAAACAAACCTCTCCCTGTGTGCTCTTAATACTGAACTGGCAGAGAGTAAAGATCTATTTTGTGCTGAAAGTAAAATATTGACCAGTCTTAAACCACGTTGATCAAACTTGTGTGTTTATGCGTGTCGTACCAGCCTGAGGATCCTCAACCTTGCAGTCGTCTCCCTGAATCTTTGAGAGGACGCAGGCGGCAGCCGTGTACCACTCCAACTCGTAAACACATCCGTCAGACGAAACGCTACGAAGGACGGGAGCGCTCTCTAGATCTCCTGCAAAAGAAAAGCAAAAAGAAGAAGAAAAGTGAAGGGGGAGACAATATCACAACCAAACAGAAACTAGAGAAAAAGACAGTAGATATCAAAGAGAAATGCATTTAATGACAACTCATATCTCGGTTTAACCTACCTGGTTTGCACTTGAGGGTCAGAATAGTTTGGATCCTCGTCTTTTTATTGATGCAAAAACTTCCATCAGTATACACCAGTCGGATGTCATTTCCTATTTTAGTCCTCTGGGGAGCTGACAGGAAGCTGCCCAGACTGATGGCCCCATGATTCTTGTCTGTAGCAGAGAAACACAATCAATAAACTAAAGACTACTACTATCCCTGACAATCTCATGAATTTGGCAGAATTTTTACAACTCCTTAATTTCCCTACACCCTTCTACCACTATCTTCTGAAATAGTCCCCCTCCCAAATACTCGTGGAGACTCTCACCCACTGCACAGATGGAGGCATTTAGTGGGCAGCCGGCAGCAGCTCCTGTCTGGAGGACTTTGTGACAGACATTTAGGTAAAAATGGGAGTCCGGCTTTGGAGATTTAGCATCCACCACCTCCCAGTTCCCACCGACATCTGACCCTGGAGCAACATAAAGAGACACAGAGGAAGGGGATGTCACAATAACAAATGTTTAGTCATAACAGACAGAATAGTAAATGTTTTATTGAGTGAAAATAGCCAAAACAAGTTGCTTTTTCAGAGACAAATGCTGACATGTAAACTCACCGGGGTATCTTGTGAGGGGTGACAAGTCGTAATGTTTGTGGTTATCTCTGACTCGGCACAGTAGATCCTCCTTCTCCTTGACGCAGGCAAATGCTGTCTCCCAGTCAAAGTAGTAAGTGCAGTCTGTCTCCCCCGCAAAAACTGGAGTCCCATGCCCACTGTTAGCTGCAGAAAAATAAGACACACTGTGAATTAAGAATTAATTAAGATAAAGCAAAAATGAGTCCATCAGATTTTGAATAAATAAATGGGACAATCTGGGACCTAAACCAGGTAACAGTTTAAATGCACACATCATTTAGTTAATTTAACTTGTAAAATTAAGCATTCTTTATGCTCAAGAACAAAGAGATTCTGAAACTTTTCTGTCTTACATG
>JABXJD010001356.1:85000-92879 GCA_013375575.1 Percina caprodes
TAAGACACTTGGGCGCACAAATGGGTGCAGGTGCATTTGATATTAAATATTGACGTCTGAACTAGCAAAGACACTCGTGTCAGGCTTTGTGCTGCGCTGAGTGCAAGATAGGACCCTAAGTCATTTATTCCTCCACTGGTCTCTCTACCCCCCCCCTCCCTCAGGTACTGACTGAGACTCCGGCAGATGTTGATGTAGAAATCGATGGTGTCGTCACCGTCGTCCACCAGATAGCCATCGTTCACTTTGATCAGAGGGTTGAGGTCGTGCTTCTTACCGTCTGAGTCAAACACATAGCAGGGCACCTGGACACAGAAGAAGAGATAACTTTATACAGCAGAACTCACATCAAGAACAATTTATAGAGAAAACATGGTAGACGTCATTTATAAAAGACTATTAAAGACACTCTTGTAAAATAGATCATATCTTTGTGCAGCTGTTTAAATCATGGTTATGTACATGGTCCTATAAAGCATTGTACAGACATTGTGACTAATGTGCCGCCATGCAATAAAAAGCCCCCGTTAACTGTGATAAATCTGTCAATGTTATAAATGTAGTAAGGGTGCAATCAGTAAATGTTAATCTTTTTAGAGGGCTTCAATCTCTAAACAAGTTTTCAAACTAATTATAGGTTCCCGTTTTTGGATTTTAATAATTGGATCATTTTTTGTTGTCAATTTAATACTAGTTCAAAAAAGAACATAACAATTATAAAGACTCCCACTTTGTTAATACACAAATTAAAAAATGTCCATAAATGTGTCAACTGATTATATTTGTTTAAATTAGACTATGAATGATATATAAGCATTAATAGGAATGAAACTGGAAAGATTGCTGTATGTAAGTGCTACTGAAGTGGCTCAGAGTATGAGAAAATACTCATTCTGAGAAAAAGGCCTTTAAAGATAAGTTGATAAATAAAGATAAATTGTAAAATTTCATAATTCTTCATTGGAAACTGCTATAAATAAGCACCTGATTGAGCATCTGTGTATTTTGGTGGTTTTCTTTCCACTGGTCTGAAAGAAGACTTGTTATGGAAGCCAAAAGTCTTTAAATTGGGAGCCCAGATAGCTCAGTTGGTAAGGCAGGAGCCCATATATAGAGGTTTACTCCTTAACGCAGGCCCTTTGCTGCACGTCATCCCCTCTCT
Source organism: Percina caprodes (assembly GCA_013375575.1). Taxonomy (NCBI): domain Eukaryota; kingdom Metazoa; phylum Chordata; class Actinopteri; order Perciformes; family Percidae; genus Percina; species Percina caprodes. The sequence continues at coordinate 86,163 of JABXJD010001356.1, forward strand.
CTCCCCTTCCATGTCTTCAGCTGTCCTGTCAATAAAGGCCTAACAAATGTCCCAAAAAAAATCTTTAAATTGACCGTTGCATGACAAAACTGTGTTTTTGCCTGCTGCGTCTGGCATTTGATTTATTTCATACATTCTTTGAATTCTTCCACGTTAAACTCACATCAACTGCTTCATGGTGACAACATGCTGCATTAAACACCCTCACAAGAGCGGGAAGACAACTTTCCATTTCATCTTAAACTCCTCTCTGGCTCATTGTTTCTCACATTTCACACCTCAGCAGACACGGCAGCAGTGGCTTTCTATCTTACACATGAAACCTTCTCGTCAGTGAGTCAGATGTTCTACCACATACCTCTTTGTGTGGTTTGAATTTATCTTTTTTGCAGGCAGTGAAGGTCCTCCACTCAAAGTAATGCACACACTGAGACACGGCGACAAACTCCGGGGTCCCCTGCGGCACACAAACACAGGAACATGAGTAGGACAGACCGTTTCCTGTTTCTAAGGGCGACAGACACATTATAGTGGTGGTGGGTCAGTGATTCGGTTAAAATACAGATCATATAGTATAACATGTTTTGTTTTTATTTGTTATTGAAAACGATGTGGAGGATTATACAGCTTGATATCTGTATAGTTTTACAGCGTTAAAATCAAGGGGCAACTGGACTTGGTTGAAGTGCTTTGAAGACGTTTTGTCTCTCATCCTGAAGATGTCTCTTGGATAGAGAGAAAGAGAGAGAAAATCTTCAAAATACTTTCAACCAAGTCTTTGGATAATAGCCCTTGTAACTCGGAGTCAAGTCAGCAGCCTGGCCTGTTACAGGTCAACCTTATTTTAATTTTTGAACATTTTTACAGTAGTTAAGGGATTTGGGTTGTTGTATAAGGACTTTACTGCTGAAGTGGGCCACAAAATGTGTTATTCATGACAAAATTATGAGCTACCTGATTCAAAACTAAAAGGAGGAAGGTAATACTGTATATTAAATATTCTGACACTCCTATCGCTATGGAGCAATAGTTTTACATGTCCCCATTTTGTTTGTTTTCATGCAAAACGAGGGACGTGATACACATTTTGGCTAATGGTTTCACTCCATCCCTCTGATCTACAGGCAGATATTACATATATGCTGATAGATATATGCTCCAGTAAATGCAGCAACAAAGGCAGTGTAGAAAAAGACTGCAAGCACATGAACACAGATGTAAACAATGCAAATTTTAACACTTCTACTTTGAAAAATGTACTTTGCAAATGTTTTATGAGGAAGGAGATGTATTCAACACACTTGTTACATGTCAATAATACACACAGTGAGTTTTGGTGAGGAACACTGAATGTAAACAGACACTTTATAATGTCAAAAAAAAAATAAAGTCAAAGTTATACATAATGTTTAAAATATTCCTATTTAGCCATGCAAGTCTGGTACCAAATCTTACCGAGACAAACAGTTGCATTGACCAAGAGACAAAGAATATACCACGGCCACCGCGCTACACTAGCAAAGTCAGTTTGAGAAAGATATATTTTAGAAAATATTCAACACATAGAGGACCTAAACACAAGCTTTTTAAATGGTAGAGGCAAAAAATAAAATTACATCAGTAAGGCTGAAAATAACATTAACTGTCCACTCTCATTCTGCTAAGGCTTAATAACATTACAGAGCATCTGCATTTGGCTCTCATCACTTCTTCTTTTCAGCATTAGATTACTTGGCAATAAGTTTCATAAAAGTCACTTTCATTTCGCCATTTCACCCTTTGAAGACTGAAAATCTAGCACCAATCATCTGCTATTTGTGACTTGACAGGAAATGACAATGACACATTGTCAACCCACTGCTCAGCCACCCCCGAAACCGCAGACACACACACACACACACACACACACACACACACACACACAAAATCAACTCAAATGACAAACCTAGCAGGTGACAATCTTCGTCCTACATTATTTCTCTTCACAAATTCACTTCCGCTCATTGCAGCTGAGAGCGACTTCTGGTATCCAACAAGTTTTAGCTTTTTTTAGATTCGTTTCAGAGAAAGAAAACACCAAATTTAATTTTAACTCCTTGAAATATGAGTCCAATGTAAGCTCAAAAACATCACGAAGGGTTTAATGTTTGTTTCAGTCAGTTAGGCATCTATCCAATTTTTTTGCAATTCATGACGTGCTGAAAACAAATGACTAAAAACATCAAAAGCACATTAACATTTCCTCAAAATTGCACAATAGTGTAATTGCATGTTCCTCGTGTAAGTTTTTTATTCTGCACACTTGCAGCACGTTCAAAGTATCAGTGACAATAATCTACAGTACAACTCAAAACAAGTGAATCTTGCAGATGAAACCTGATTACTTGGACACATTATATCACTAACCAGGTTTCTGACTCCATTTGGGAATGCACAGATCATCCTGTGACGAACGTAAAAGCTAACTTATCAATTCAATTGATATCCACAGCTGAAATTCAGAGAAACACAGCAACAAACAACATGTTTTCTCCCATTACAGAGACTGTGCTCTCACAGTGCCGCTGCCACATGTCCACATTTGCATTAAATAACAATCAAATTAAACAGAATTACAGGACCTAGTCAATGCCTTACGTTGGCCACGTGATGCCAGGTTGCCGTCTTGGCAACTTGGCATCAGCTTTGGGTTGCCAACCACGAGGTTGCCAAAATTGAGAATACGGTTGGCATGTTTTAAACTGCCTGTATTTGGAGCAATACATTTCTTACTATTTTAATAATGCTTTGCCTGATCGACAAAGGTCAGTTTGAAAGGTTTTTGTCAGATTTTGAGATGTTTTTCACGCTCATCCCACTCGTCATTTCCGAAAAGTGTTTTAACAAGTGCACTGATTCGCTAGTCGAGGACTAGCACTCCACCAATCAGATTGGTCATTGAGTACGACTGCCCACTGGCACTACGCAACTAGTCAAATCGGCGGGGAGCACACCAAACAGGCTCAAGTCACCGAACTCGCCAGACTGTCCGGCGTAGTTTGTGTTGGTGTGTCAGCACCTTTAGCTCATGGCTTTAGTGGCAGATGGTTGTGCGTCCTGGTGTTGGAATCCTCTACAGTGAAATACAGTCACTTTTACACCGTTTTCAGCATTTTAACGCGTTTAATCCAGTTACTACTGTAGCTAATGGTAAGCTAACGTTACCTGCTGCCAAGTGTAACATGTTATTAGTGTTAACTAGCACCCTGTGCAGCGCTGCTTCTGTTGCCTCAAACGTCTGTTTCTGACCATCAAAGAGCAGCGCAGACATTTGGGTGGCACCAAATGAAGTACCACACCAGATACCAGACACCGGTGCCATATTAGCACTGGATTTTAACATGCGCCGTTAACGTGAACAGAAAATAGCGTTGCCTGTCTCTTTTAACGTGTGTGGAAAGCGGTCGCACAACAGCTGAAATGTTGCGTTGCGCACAAGCGTAGTGTTTAAACGTTACGAAGACAACTCCGTAAATAAAATATTGACTTCTTTTGAAAATAAGATTTTCCAGTTTTGGTTAAAAATAAAAACACAAATATTGAACAGGTGGTTGGCAACCAGAGGCCACAAAACGGTTGCTAATTGACTTAATCTGGTTGCCAAGGCATTACTGTTGAGCCGTGCAACGTGTTAGGTTGTAAGATCGCCAAACCACTTTAATGGATCACAGCAGCTGCTTTTGAGCTTCTGACAGAACAGACAATGTAGACCTGGTGTAAGCTGACACATAGGAACAAAAGCAACTCATATTAAATACTACTAATTGCTGCTGAGTGATGGCTTAAGGGCCCTGCTCAAGGGCACTTCAGTGTTGGTAATGAGCAACTCAGATTTATCCTGCCGGGTCCTCCCATGTATTGGTCTAAACACAGCTCCTGGAAAAGCACAAATCATCCGTTCTAAAAACACTTCTTTGTGTGTTTTGAGTTATTTACCATGGTTTTCCCACACTGGAAGCTGATGCTGGTCTGAATGTTGTTGCTGCTGCTTCCCGGACATTTTTCTGTGCTGTTGTAATCCAGCACCGTGCCAGAAAGCCTCTGCAGGGACAGCTCACCTGCACATTCAAGACAAGAGACACAGTCAGTCAATTACAGACTGTTACACTTTTAGTTTGATTAATAGATATGTAGAATTTCACTCATGTTAAACATGTTGACAGTAATGAATAGCATCAAATATGCAGACATTCAATTAAATTAATATTCTTTACAATTATTACAACTCAAAAAGGGTGAAAGGACAGACTTTTCTACTAAGGCTGAGAGGAAACAATGAATAGTGCATTCATTTGAATGAAGACATTAATAGCTTTCCACCCTTGTCATTTTGTTGTATGCTTTAAACAACCATTGATAATCATACACTTATTATGTAGAGCTACTTCCTGTGAGTTTCAATGTTTGGAGGAGCATCTAATAACATTTATAGAATACAATTTAAGTATCAAAAAAGAAAAAACACACAAGCTCTCATTCTCTGATTTGGTATCCCTGTAGGTTACTGTATCAGACAATCCAGATAAATAATGTCCTAACCAACACACACACACAAGATAAACCTCTGTACCATGATATACCGACCCTGCTGTCAACACAGTCATTATTTATCACATGAATAGAAACAGGCAGCAGTGGGAAATGTTCTGCATGAGAAGAACATTAAGACTGGGGCAGTCAGCAGGTCACAGCAGGTCAGCCAGATTCAGCTACTGTGAGACTAACTGATGTCTGTAAATGTGTTACCAATCGTAAAGCTGTAACAAGCTAAAATAGGTCTCTGTTGCAATGACAATCAACAACAATGTAAAAAAGTTTCCTGAAACTTGAATAGAAACACATTTGGATTAAGTGAAGCATTACAACTACAAATCCCCTTTTGGTATTAACTGTAGTTGTGTATCGGTCTGTGGAAAATAGATATCCTCATTATAGTCCGGTTGGTATTTCAGCATCTCCGTTAAATTCAAAACGAAGACATACTAAAGTTCTCATGTCTTTTATAAATCTTTTCAGTCAGTCAGTCAAAGAGACTTTCACGAGCCCTTGAAAGAGTGTGTGTGTGTGTGTGTGTGTGTGTGTGTGTGTGTGTGTGTGTGTGTGTGTTCTGCTGCCTCTGATATGGCTGCTGGACTGCTATCACTAAGGGATTGTAAATGAATGTAACTGAACAACAGCGTGACCTACTAACACCACAAACTACAGTAGGCAGGACCGAAGCACCGCTCACGTCTCAGCCTGTTGCACTGCCTCGTCTTTTAAGTCCTGTGATACTCTGTTACTCTTCATATCGGACATGTTTTAGCAGTATTACAGCGATTTACTCTAAAGACAGAAAAAAAGCAACAAAGTGGAATATGCAGCATGCATGGTCGGACATATCAAGCAATTTAAAGACGTCACCTTGGACTTTTTTTTGGTGCGATTCTGGAGCAAGATTGTTATTTGAACTCAACACAAATACACCCTCTCCCGTCAGTTCTGCTTATTTATCATCCCTCTCTATATATCCGTGGCCTTTCCCCCATCCTGCGAACGAGCAGGAATGTAGCCGTTTTCCTGGAATACAGTTGTGTGGAACGGTCCGAGCCACTTTGGCATTTTTCCACTGAATGGTATCTACTCAACTTGACTTTTTGGTTTTCCATTACAAATAAAGTCCCTGGTACCTGCTAACAGGTACTTTTTGTAGTACTACCTCAGTCGACGTTCCAAGCGAGCTGAGGCGATACCAAAAGGGACGTGAAAACCTGCAGACTGATTCACTGATTCCTGCAGAAGAGTCACTAATCACTGCATCCTCATTGCTAGCGACACACGGGGGTCATGGCAGGCCGGCAGTTTGCTGCTATGACGACCACCCATGGCTCGCCTTACGATATGCAATGGAAAAAGGAGCGGGCACCGCAGTCCAGTGGAGCAGGTACCATTAATAAAAAACGCCATTTGATTGTTTCCCGTTTTCAGAGCCAGGGCTGTGTATGAACACCAGATGTTTTACAGCAGACAGAGAACCTAGAGGAGATATTTGCTAACTTTGACAAAAGTGTCTTGGATTAGAATCAAAGACTCCACCTTTAATCTTAAGCAAACAGAAAGTTAATGGATAATACAAAATAATTATGTGTATCCCTAATTTCAATACTTTTTTGTAATGAAACCGTGGAACAAAATAATTGTGATCCATCGTATATGACATAAAATCAATGCTGATTACAGCCACTAATCTTCGTTGAAGAGCAAAAAACTAACTTTTTATAGTACAGGTGAGGAGAGCATTTGTTACTCCAAAGATCTTGATTTCAGGAAGAAGAAGACATGAATGTCAGAGTGTGAGGACAGATCTGTGGTTGCATAGCAAGTCAATATGGCATGAAAGCAAGCAGCAGAGACAGAGATAGATGACGAAGGAGCTGGTGAATGAGCAAGCAGAGCATAACATGTGTGTCTATTTGTGTTTGAGAGTGTTTGTGCTTGATGTGCTCCTGTGTCATGTGATAAGTCAGCTAAGCATGATTAAACTGGAAGTCATCAGACCACACTGCTTCTTGTTGCTATTCTTCCACTTTCCAAATGTGATCTTCCTCTTAAAAAAATCTAGAGGACATTCATAAAATCAGCTGGGAAATATACACAGCAACACCAACAACATGAGTCTGCAGTCTTCAGCTCTTTGTC
>JABXJD010001380.1:0-91556 GCA_013375575.1 Percina caprodes
CTGTAAAAACATCTCACTACTAGCTGCCTGGCAAGCATCTCAATAGACACAAAAAACATCTCCTCACTATCTACACTATCAGCTGCCTGTCCTGAACACACTGTAAAACATCTCCTCACTATCTGCTAGCTGCCTGTCCCCAGAACACACTGTAAAAAACATCTCCTCTACCATCTGCCAGCTGCCTGTCCCCTGAACACACTGTAAAAAAAACATCTCTCACTATCTGCTAGCTGCCTGTCCCCAGAACACACTGTAAAAACATCTCCTCACTATCTGCTAGCTGCCTGTCCCCAGAACACACTGTAAAAAACATCTCACTATCTGCTAGCTGCCTGTCCCTGAACACACTGTAAAAAACATCTCCTCACTATCTGCTAGCTGCCTGTCCCCAGAACACACTGTAAAAAACATCTCCTCACTATCTGCTAGCTGCCTGTCCCCTGAACACACTGTAAAAAACATCTCCTCACTATCTGCTAGCTGCCTGTCCCCTGAACACACTGTAAAAACATCTCCTCACTATCTGCTAGCTGCCTGTCCCCAGAACACACTGTAAAAACATCTCCTCACTATCTGCTAGCTGCCTGTCCCCAGAACACACTGTAAAAACATCTCCTCACTATCTGCTAGCTGCCTGTCCCCAGAACACACTGTAAAAACATCTCCTCACTATCTGCTAGCTGCCTGTCCCCAGAACACACTGTAAAAACACTCCTCACTATCTGCTAGCTGCCTGTCCCCAGAACACACTGTAAAAACATCTCCTCACTATTCACTAGCTGCCTGTCCCCAGAACACACTGTAAAAACATCTCCTCACTATCTGCTAGCTGCCTGTCCCCTGAACACACTGAAAACATCTCCTCACTATCTGCTAGCTGCCTGTCCCCTGAACACACTGTAAAAACATCTCCCTCACTATCTGCTAGCTGCCTGTCCCCTGAACACACTGTAAAAACATCTCCTCACTATCTGCTAGCTGCCTGTCCCCTGAACACACTGTAAAAACATCTCCTCACTATCTGCTAGCTGCCTGTCCCCTGAACACACTGTAAAAACATCTCCTCACTATCTGCTAGCTGCCTGTCCCCAGAACACACTGTAAAAACATCTCCTCACTATCTGCTAGCTGCCTGTCCCCAGAACACACTGTAAACATCTCCTCACTATCTGCTAGCTGCCTGTCCCCAGAACACACTGTAAAACACCTACTCACTATCTGCTAGCTGCCTGTCCCCAGAACACACTGTAAAAAACATCTCCTCACTATCTGCTAGCTGCCTGTCCTCTGAACACACTGTAAAAACATCTCCTCACTATCTGCTAGCTGCCTGTCCCCAGAACACACTGTAAAAAACATCTCCTCACTATCTGCTAGCTGCCTGTCCCCTGAACACACTGTAAAAACATCTCCTCACTATCTGCTAGCTGCCTGTCCCTGAACACACTGTAAAAAACATCTCCTCACTATCTGCTAGCTGCCTGTCCCCTGAACACACTGTAAAAAACATCTCCTCACTATCTGCTAGCTGCCTGTCCCCAGAACACACTGTAAAAAACATCATCAAGGCATTTAGTATGTGATATAAAAAAATAACCTCAACAGAGGGGTCGCTGACCCATTTCCAATGGAGAACAATTACAGCTTTAACAGCTTTAGAAAATGCACACACACACACACACACACACACACACACACACACACACACACACACACACACACAAAGAGACCCATAAAAAAGTCTTTTAGCACTCCTCTTGTTGAGGACCCAGGAAGCAGTAAAAACCATACGTGAGCATTGTGTGAGCTGAACATGTGTATTTGTGAGTGTGTGTGTGTGTGCGTTGTGTGTGTTTGCCTTGCACTGACCATGAAATCTCTGCTTTCTCTATCTCTATCTCTCTCCCTCCCACTCTCGCTCATATCTTTTTGATTATTGAGCTCAAAACAGAAGGAATAATCTCCATGGGAATGGAAGATTCCAGCACTGAGGAGGATCCAGCTGAGAAACAGATGCGCTGGTTTTATTCTCTGCCTCGGGTCACTGAGGCGAACCAGCCTGGCAACAGTAAAATCTCTTATATAGTTCGTAATAGTTCCTGTCTTCTCCTTCTCTTTTGAACACAACAGGTCGTTTCAAGGATTACAGGAGGCAGCGTGTGCACGGATGATCGAAAAAATCTGTATGTGTCATTTATTTCCTGTAAAGCACACAACTAACTTAAGAATGAGATTTCATTCGTGACTCCATGTCAGTTGTTGTTAACCCTCTCTGGCTTCTGCCATTGATCAGCTAACATTAAAGACACAGAGGCACAATGGCAGGTCAACCTCAGAGACTCTGTCCACAATGCTCTCTTAGGCCAAGACACATACAAGACAGTGACAGCATTGTGAATGGAGGCATTGATCATTGATCAAGTCCAATATTTATTTAGCTTCTCTGTTAATGAGTGAGTGAGTGAGGTGTGATATCTACAGATAAGAAAATTCAGAAAATGCCAAAAGACAAAAAAGAAAAAAAAAAAAAGCACTAATGATTTGGCTTCAAATCTGTATTTCAACTACATAAGTCACAATCCATATTGAAAATATGAGTTGAACAGTCAAAAACGCACAGATGTGGGTGACAGCATCTTTTTTTCAGTTTTATATTCAGCTTCAGACCAGTGAGAAGAGCTCCAATTGACCAGCACAGGCAGAAAGTTCTGTGTTCAATTAAAACCCATCACCAGTAGAAAAAAATAACACAATCAGGACATTAAGGTTACCTCAATATACATTTGCAGTCTTCGGAGAAACCTGCTTCTTCTGAAAACAATCTCCTCTTGACTTCTCAGGGAGGTCAAAGGTCAGGACTTGGAAACTATAGGAGCTGCCCTGGACTTCCAGTCGCTGACCCGAGTCACCCCTTGTGTTGTGAATGCAGGCTAGTTGCAGTTCATTGTACCAGGGTGTAAGAATAGAGATTTAGGCTGAATCTCATTCCTCTATCTTACCCCTACACCTTACCCCTTCCCATAGGTTTTGCGCGTTCACGCTAGACTAAGGGCTGTCCCAATACTCATTTTGATCAAGGGCTAGGGGTAAGATGAAGGGGTGACAAAGGGGTGTATGGCCCTTGTAACTGAGTGCCATTATACATTGCACAGCAAGCAACAAAGGCTGCCACATCGAGCAGAGAGACCCATAAATGTAAGTATTTTCGGCTAAAATAATTGATTAAAAAAATTACGACAGTCTTGTTTTGTGCTAAATACAGTCCTGTAAATATGTACTTGTTCTTAATTGAAACTTTTTAAAAATCGCTAACTTGCTATGCTAACGTTAACGTTATCTACATTGCTGATTCCCACATTTCTCTTGGCCTTGAAGGGACTCCATACATGTTTTAACCATTAGCAGAGAATTTCGTTTGATATCAGTGAACATCACTTGATTTGGATACATAGATACGTGCTTTATATATACCGTCCTGTATCACACAGGAGGACACAGGAGGACACACAGCAGCTGGTCCACTTTGCACTATATATACTGTCCTGTATCACACAGGAGGACACAGGAGGACACACAGCAGCTGGTCCACTTTATACTATATATACTGTCCTGTATCACACAGGAGGACACAGGAGGACACACAGCAGCTGGTCCACTTTGCACTGTATATACTGTCCTGTATCACACAGGAGGACACAGGAGGACACACAGCAGCTGGTCCACTTTATACTGTATATACTGTCCTGTATCACACAGGAGGACACACAGCAGCTGGTCCACTTTATACTGTATATACTGTCCTGTATCACACGGGAGGACACAGGAGGACACACAGCAGCTGGTCCACTTTATACTGTATATACTGTCCTGTATCACACAGGAGGACACACAGCAGCTGGTCCACTTTATACTGTATATACTGTCCTGTATCACACGGGAGGACACAGGAGGACACACAGCAGCTGGTCCACTTTATACTGTATATACTGTCCTGTATCACACAGGAGGACACAGGAGGACACACAGCAGCTGGTCCACTTTACACTGTATATACTGTCCTGTATCACACAGGAGGACACAGGAGGACACACAGCAGCTGGTCCACTTTATACTGTATATACTGTCCTGTATCACACAGGAGGACACAGGAGGACACACAGCAGCTGGTCCACTTTATACTGTATATACTGTCCTGTATCACACAGGAGGACACACAGCAGCTGGTCCACTTTACACTGTATATACTGTCCTGTATCACACGGGAGGACATGCAGCAGCTGGTCTTTTAAAGCCTTTTTATATGTGTGACATGTAAATTATGGTTCTAATAGTTGATAATGATTCTGTAATATAACATATTTTATGTAATGTTTTTGCCTGTTATGTTTAATTTATTGGGCAATAAAGACAGAATTTTGTTAACAAAATGTTTTTCTGAACATCAATTACATTCAAAACGGTGATAACTGAAACAGATATACAACACACCGTGTGTGTGTGTGTGTGTGTGTGTGTGTGTGTGTGTACACATATGTACTGCAAACAGACCTAAGTACTACACAGGTAACATCTGCCTCTGCACCACCAAAGTGAACATAAAATAACTTTATTATATATAAATGCATATGACACTGCATAATGCATAATCCAACGCATAATCAGCCAAAGTCTGCATATTTATTGCGAGGGCCGCAAATACGTTGCACTTTCTCCGCATAAATTGCAGATTTCCGTGCATAATAATGCAGGGCTTGCATGATTTCATAATCCCCACATGTTCGTTGCAAAAGTCAACAGAAAAGTTAGCAGAAAGTTGAAAAATGTTGCGTTTACTTCACACAAGAGCAGCCATTTCCCCGTTGCCACGGGAACGTTATGAAGTGATCTGGTTACGCGACAAGGCAAACACAGTCTCTTTTTCACCAAACCACAGTTTTTGCAAGTTCCCACAATTTCATTGCATAAAATTGCACAAATATCGCATTTTTTAAGAAAACGTACTGCAAAATCAAGGTTTTTTCACAGAAAAACTACACATTTTATACGCATCGGGTATAGCAGCAAAACCACCAATAAGGCTCCTAAACCAAAACACACATTATCAAATATTCAACAGTAATGTGATCCGAAATTGGTGAGACATTATTAATGATAATAATAATTAACATCGGCAACCAAGAGCGGATGTCCAGCACAACAACAACGCAGTGAGCAGCAGGGTCTGTTGATTGGTCTTGAAGCCCACGTGTTGACGTTGACACGTGTATGGGGTGCAGTGTAGATCTACCCTCTCTGACCAATCAGACTCTTGATTAAAGAGAATGTGTATTGGGAAAGTGAACCATTAGTGGTTACCTCTCACATGCCAGACATAAAGCACTCAAAGCTCTGAGGGTGTTAACAATGCCCAGGCTGGCCTCAGCTGATGCCTGTGAACGCTCTGTGGCCGTCTCTCACATGCCTGACTGTTATTCCCTCCTCCCTCCTCCCTCCTCCGCTCCAGCCGAGCACAGGGGGATCCCGCGTTAAGAGGCAGCACTCGGAAACAGGATATTGTGAGAGACCTTTGTGTGTTTGACTTTGATAGAGAGACAAGGAAAAACAAAATCGTTTCTCACCTGCTTCTGTCCATGTTGGGTCTCTGTCCCACACCCTGGGGGTGCTGAGCTGATAAGGAGAAAGCCTCAGCACCCCCCAGGGTGTGGGACAGAGACTGAGGTTTGTGTCTGTGTGCATGTACCTATATATAAAGGACCGCTGTACACTTTGAGGTTTTCCTTAGTCTTCCAGGCAGTCACTGGAGAATCAACTTGAAAACTCTTCAAACTTGAGTTGAGTTGACTTGTTTCAGTCATGTCAGCACAAATTAAGAAAAAGAGTTGAATAAACTACAAAAAACTGTAAATAACATATGTGCTAACTTGCCAAGGAGGGTCCTCGGATGTTAGTATTGATCCTTACCCCACAAGAATAAAAATTAAAAACTCACAAAACCATATTTACAATCAGATCATAACTTGACATTCTTATTCAATTCATTATTATTTACAGTATCAAATCATAACAAAAGTTATCTCGAGACACTTTACAGATAGAGTCTAGACCACACTATTATAATTTACAAGGACCCAACAATTCTAGTAGTTCTCTAGTAATCAGTAATCATCTAGTAATTAATTAGGTATTTCCTACCTAATAGTTACAGGGTTGCGCCAACTAGGCTTAGGCCTTCTTCCTGCTAAGACAAGGAAATGTCAGGCCAAGTCTGGAGCAGTCTGAAAGTCCAATGTCAACCGTTTTCTAGATATACGCCTCACACTTTGATCAACATCCCACATTAGGTTTCCTGCTAAAGTCTCCTTTTTATCTAGCTAACTTCCACAAACAAGTAGCACAGGTCTTATCCTTCCCCTCAGCTTGTTGTGTTCACCAGTGTAACGTGCATTGCTAATTTCCGTTATCCAGCTAGATAGCTAGCTAAGTAGCTGGTCAGCTGCAGCAAATGTTAATATTGTTGGGAGACCACCAACATCCCTGTGTTCTGGATATTTTTTTATCAAACCATTATCACCTCCGCAACATCGCCAAAATCAGACTCTCTCTCACACTGCTCTCCTCCCGACTGGACTACTGAAACTCACTTCTCCTCGGCATCAGCTCTACCAACAACCGAGTCCAACTGGTCCAGAACGCAGCCGCCCGCCTCATCACACGCTCCAAATCCTGGCACCACATCACTCCAGTCCTAAAACAACTCCACTGCCCCCATCTCCCACCGGATCACCTACAAAATCCTTGCCTACGAAGCCCTCCACCATCTGACCCGCTCATACCTCACTGAACCAAATCGATCCCGAGTGACGCCAAGGGTCCTGACCAAGAATGACCCCAAGGGGCACCCAGAGCGCCAAACATGGCTGTGGATGGGATTCCATTGGTTAGTAGTATACAAACCTATATTGATTCAATATATAGACACGTAGATGGACTTTATTAATCCCAAACTGGGAAATTGAGAATCTAAAGGAGACTTTTTGTGTCAGTAACTAAGGTCCTTGGCCAAGCTTTGGGATTTGACATGCTGGAAGTTTGGTGTTTACAGTAACATTTTAGCTGGTGTGTGTGTGTGTGTGTGTGTGTGTTGCACTTTGTGGGCTGAGTTGGACTGTCTTGCCTGAGAACCAGACTGGATGGCTTTATCACGGCCCAACAATACATCCGAAAGTGGCAATGTGGAACCAGTGTGTGTCTGTGTGTGTGTGCACGCACATATAATTCAGAGTGTTTGCTCTTGGCAATGTTTATCTGCAGGTTTGCTGACTAGGCGGGCATGCATGTGCATGTTGTGTATGTTTGCGTGTGTGTGTGTGTGTGTGTGTCTGTATGTCTGAGGAATGTTAATGCATGGCGGACCGCAATCAAGGCAGAAAGCTGAACAATGGAAAATGGATGAAGTGGGAGGATAAAGGAAATGGCAGGCTGGATTAATGTAGCTGAACAATGCCCAGTATATATATGTGGAGCCTGTGAAGTCTGAGTGACGTATACACTCAGAGACAGTTTAATTGTTCTTAATCACGTGGACGTTTTGTGCATTGAATTGCTTGCTATGATTTCATTTTGGGAAGGCTGTAGCGCATTCTGTTAATCTGAATCTTAGCCAAAGGAAAACATGACTTATTTGGCCACTTTGGGGGGCCACCGGAACAACCATTGACAACTTATTGCTACGTTGTGCTATGTTCAATCATTTTTCCTTATTATGCTGATTAAAAATTACACTATTTATATGTCTTAATGGCGCTGCTGTCTAGTAGTATACATCATTTCGAGCAGGGACGTCGTTAGGCCTATTTTAGGGGGGCTGGAGCTACACAAAAATGTTCCTAAGCACCCGTAATTGATACTAAGAACAACAATAACAATTTGATTCATCAATAATTGTATCCTCATTCATATAGACCCAACATATATATATATATATATATATATATATATATATATATATATATATATATATATATATATCCAGCTACAAAAAAAATAGCCAAAAAGTCTGAAGTTAATAAGCATATAAGTATATAAGGGCCTAAGTATACACCCTCCTATGTTAAAATACAGGGGGTGTAAGTATACACCCATAGATTCCCATAGAGGCACATTTTTATGTTTTTTTATGGTGAAGGGTATGTGATGATGTGTGGGGGGGGGGGTATTTTAATTTCCTGTGAAGCTGATCACGTGTCAGTTAAAATTTTCATCTCCAATCTTATCTGTATTTGGAGTCGGGTATGACTGCAGCCTGGAGACCTCCCGTCTCATGTCCACCGGTTGGTGCCGTCCATGTGCTTCGACTTTTCAAAATAAAAGCTGATTTCATTTCATCTGGTTCGCTATGTCTTTGTACTTTAAAAAGTTCTAAAATTTCCTTTGTGATGAATAAAGTATCTATCTATCTATCTATCTATCTATCTATCTATCTATCTATCTATCTATCTATCTATCTATCTATCTATCTATCTATCTATCTATCTATCTATCTATCTTAACAGTACAAAATAGAGATGGCAGACTGACAAAGACACTTCAGTGATTCGGACCTCAAAATTAAACCCTCTCATCTAACATCTTCACGTTGATGCAGTTTGAAATGTTTTATGATTTCAGAAAGGAGGAAGTTATAATTAATTAATATTTTATATTAATCTTGTTTTGTTGTCAAATCTTTTCACTCCTTTTTTTGAAAGGGCGTGTTCTAGTGACGGTTAAGTGAAGCAATCGCGAACCAATTTCCAATTTATTTATAGCTTCATTTGATAACAAGAGTTATCTTGAGACACTTACCTTTCCCAACAAGTTCCTTCCCAAGGCTATGTACCCATGATCAGAGAAGTAACAAAAGAAGTAAATATTAGAGATGTATTAGATGGAGGATGATGGAGTGTTCACTTACTGCACCACCTTGTCACCAAAAACACTAAGTGATAAGAAAAAGGCCATTATTACCCCTGATCTCCCTACCACTTCCAGTTTTGTGAGGAAAGGGACAACAGTTGTAAAGCGTGAAACATCTATCATTACCACTCCTTCTATTTCTCACCGGAGGAGCATCCCGAGTCCAACAAAGGTCCCAGGAATGTCTCCTCCTCGCATGCTCTGGCCTCAGGAATGCAGAGGAGGAGGAGGAGTTCAATGAAAAGAAGCGAGAGAAACAAGAAGGAGTCCTGCGTCTTGTCCAGGCAATCATCTCCAGTTGTCCCAGCGTGAGAAAGAACAAAGCGGCAGTGGAGGAGAGGCGTTTATGTCCAATGTTCAAGGGCCCCATGCATGCCGTGTCCCTAATTTCAGGAATGAGAGGAATGGAGTGATGAAGTCTTGTTGGGTGCTGGTAGTCTATTTGTCAGTCTGTGTGAAGGTGGACCAAACCCGTTGCATTCTTCAAGCCTTGTGTTGTCTTTCTGTCGACCGTGCAACTTGTTGTCCACCTGGTTCACAAATTCATACTTTTTGTGGCACTTTTATCAAAGTTATTGTCACATTTTTCTGGGCTTTTGTCCCACCAATAACACCACCTTATCACCACTAGGTTTACACCTTTTCCCCCCCGGCACTAATGGTCAATAAAGTTCATTTACATGAAAGTATTTACAACTGTTGTGTTAAAAAGCAGAAATTCCAAGGTCAAAAAAACAGGAATGTATGCTAAAGTTAAGTTAGGATACTGTTTTAAACCATTTCAATTGGTTTTCTTCAAATGAACCGATCCTTCATTTAACTTGTGAAGCACATTTTATAGAACCATCTCTGTTATTTGTGGTAAATCACATTGAAAGAAAGCAAACTTTAAAAACAGAAAAGACCAAAGACGGGACAGTTAGGGACGCAGTTGGAAAAGTTGGAGACAGATGATTCGCCAAATGTATTAATGTGGTAGCAAACAGATGGAGGGCGAGGTTTATTGGAAGAAGAGGTGATAAAATAGAATAGAACTTTATTTTCTGACATGAGACTTCTGTGAGATTTTACTTCCTTGAGACCTCACTCCAAAAATAACGTTTGGGCCTCGGCATTGAGAGGATTTAGTCTCAGCTGTGTAAAAAAAACATTTCAAAGCTAACTATTCCAATATCCATTTCAAACATTCGTCTAATAGTTGATAGTTCCGTTATTGTTACTGATGTATCCTCATCCATACACAGTAGTTCAGTGCTCATTTTGACGATAACTATTAGTTGATGTTCTTTGATTGAATTCATTCCACCTTTATTTGTACTCAAGAGATGGGCATAGGACATTGAAATATAAAGACCAAGAAAACAACAATGAAAGCGACACCATCATATATATGATATAGGAAGACTTAAACATTTCTGAAAAAGGAAAAACAATGCGATCAACAGATCAGGACAGCCAGGATGCAAAAGAAATACGACCATGTAAAGCATTTGAAAGATGTTTGGCGGTCCAAAATTCGATTTCAAAATTTTAAAAAAGGCACACTTTCTGCGTGTCACCCCCCATCGCTCTCCCCCCTTTCATGCCTATCAATTGTAATGAAGGGAAAAAGCCCCAAAAAATTATCTGGAAAAAAAGAGCCTTAAAGATAAAAATATACCTGTGAGTATTGTGTTTTTCTGTGAGAGAAGATCTCCCAACCAATCAATGATGAAGAGGATGTGTGTATAAATCACATCACCATAGTCCAAGACCGACATGGAAAACTGCCTCAACAACCCTTTTTCTACAAAAGATGGGAAAATGTTTTTTTTTTAAATTTTCTTTAAAAAAATTGCCAACTTTTGGCTTAAATCAGCACACAACATTATCAATTTGAAAATTAGAGGGAGCTTTTTGTCGATCCAAATCCCGAGATATTTATACCCTGTGACTCTCTCATAGTGGAAATATTAAGGTTACCATAGTCTACATCTCTGGCTCTTAAAAACTGAAGAAACTTTCATGACTTAATCTCTGGAAATTATAGCCTGACGAGTAAAGACGTGACAAAATAGTTCGGGTAGTCACAGTAGACAAGACAAGTTACGGCAGCCATCTCAAAGCATTGGTTCCTTTAGTGTTAAACTGAGCCTACTGATAAATCTAGCTAGCTTAATTTCCAAAATAATTGCATTGAACAAATTGAACATTGAATTTAACATGAAAAACATGAACCACAGTAACATTTTAAAGTGTAGTTACCTTCTGATACTCTCTTTCAACTAAGTCAAAAAATCCGTGTCTTTTGCGATGCGTTTATTGTGCCAGTTTATTTTGCGATAACGATAAAAAAGCAATATCTTGTGCAGGCCTATGACACACACATACACACACACGCACACATCTGATATTTGTCCTTTGAAAAATAATCTTAAAATCATGGCAGACACTTGTGGTTTATCTCAATTAATGGATCAACCGACGAGAATTTCTTGTAACAATACAGGATTTTTAACTTCAAAATGTATTGATCACATTTATACTAATAATCCTGATATGTGCTCAATACCCATTTCTGTAACAGTTGGCTTTAGTGATCACAACTGTATTGCGGTCTCTAGGAAAGCTAAGCTTCCTAGAGCCTGTCCTAAAATTATTATGAAAAGATCTTAACGGGTATTTAATGAGGAGTGTTTTTTAAATGAATTGGATAATATTAAATGGAACTTGATAAGTGACATTGATGATGTTGATGCATCCCTTAATTTATTTATGGACTGTTTTATGGGAGTTGTTAATAAGCATGCTCCATTAAAGACATTTACAGTTTCAATTCTGACTCTCCTATGGACAAAAAATCTTATTGTATTTTAAGGAATCAGGTGACCAAGGTGAATAGAGTGAAAAAGAAAGAATATTTTAAGAAGAGAATTGAAGATAGTGGTACTGATAGTAAGAGAATGTGGAATGTACTCAATGAAATCATGGGGAAAAAAATATACTTGTACTTCTTTTATTGAATTTAATGGTGTTTATTTGACTAAGCCAATACAGATTGCAAATTATTTTAATGATTATTTTGTTAATAAGATTGCTAATTTTAGAGAGACGATGAAATACACTGTGGATTACAACTCAGTTGAGCTTATTGAAAGGTGTATTATGAAAGATAAAAGGTGCAGTTTTGAATTTAATCAGGTTAATGTTGTGCAGCTGGAAAGGTTGTTGCGATCTGTGACTGTTGGGGGGTCTGCTGGTACAGACAACCTGGATAGTCGGCTGTTGAAGTTAGCAGCTGGACATATTTCTAAACCAATTTGTCACATTTTTAACAGATGTTTGATTAGTGGTGTTTGTCCAAAACTTTGGAAGGAGGGTAAGATAATTCCTTTACCTAAAGACACGAAATCAACTTTCTGTGGTTCAAATAGTAGGCCTATTAGCATCTTGCCTATTTTAAGTAAATTATTGGAAAAGAGTGTATTTAAGCAAGTGCAAGATTACTTTTCGATCAATGATTTGACTACGATGTTTCAGCATGCTTATAGACTACGATGTTTCAGCATGCTTATAGACTACGATGTTTCAGCATGCTTATAGACTACGATGTTTCAGCATGCTTATAGACTACGATGTTTCAGCATGCTTATAGACTACGATGTTTCAGCATGCTTATAGACTACGATGTTTCAGCATGCTTATAGACTACGATGTTTCAGCATGCTTATAGACTACGATGTTTCAGCATGCTTATAGACGTAGTCATTCCACCTGCACTGCAATGACACAAATGTCAGATAGCTGGTTAACATCTATTGACAACTCAATGCTTGTGGGTACACTACTACTAGACTTCAGCGCTGCCTTTGATGTGATTGACCATAAAATTTTGATTTCTAAACTTATTAGCTATGGTTTTACTTTCTCTGCAATCAAGTGGTTTAAGAGCTATTTGTCTGAGAGGTCGCAAAGAGTTTATTTTAATGGTGCTTTATCTAGTAGCAAGTCCCTGGACTGTGGTGTTCCTCAAGGAAGTTGCCTTGGACCTTTGTTATTTTCAATTTTTACAAATGATATGCCGTATATACTCAGTAAGGCTAAATTGACTATGTTTGCTGATGATACTACTCTTTATTATGCAGCCCCTACATGTTTAGAGATTAATCAGGTTCTGTCTAGTGAGATTAGCAAACTGTATAATTGGATCAAAACAAATAAACTTGTCCTAAATATTTCAAAAACTGTGAGTATAATATTCGGTTCTAAGTATAGATTATCTGATAATCCCAAAATTGATATACACGTAAATGGTCAAAATGTACAGCAAGTAAAAAAGGTGAAGCTTTTGGGACTTTGGCTTGATTCCACATTGTCATGGTCGGATCATATTAATAGTGTTGTTACTAAAATGGGTAGAGCAGTGGCAGTTGTTTGTAAATGTGCACAGTTTTTAAAATTACAGTTGCTTAGGCGTGTTGTTTGTTCATTGGTTTTGTGTCATTTGGATTATTGTTGTGTTGTATGGTCTGCGGCATCAAGCAGTCATTTAAAAAAATTACAAGTTGCACAAAATAAGGCTGCAAGACTGGTTCTTGGTTGTTCTTGGAGAACTAGAGTTGCAGAGATGCATGAACGTCTTGCTTGGTTGGAGGTCAAGCATAGACTATCTGATAATTTGTTAATATATTTTCATGGAATTATTAATACTGGGATTCCTAAATTTTTTTATGATAATATAACTTATTGCTCAGATATGCATTCACATTATACAAGAGGGGTGAATAGTCAACAGATTTCTTTACCACTACCTAAATCTGACTGTATGAAGAGGACTGTGTTTTATAGGTCAATTGTATATTGGAACAATCTTCCAGTTGGGATCCGGGACAACAACGAGGGAAAAAAGGGTTTTAAAAAAAGACTTAGACTACATTTGTGTTCGATATCATAATATTATCTGGATTGGTCGAGTGAGGTTGTATCATGTGCTATATTATTCTTTATTAGATTTAGTTTGTTAGTACTTTTTGCATTGTCAGTTTTGTTTGTGAGTTTATATATGATATATTTGTGAGTAATTTTGGTTGTATTTATTGTCTTTTGGATGTATTGTTTGGACCCCAGGAAGACTAGCTGTCGTCATGGCGTCAGCTAATGGGGATCCTTTGAAATAAACACATAAACACACACACAGTGTTGCCAACTTGCAGACTTTCGCTCTGGACTTTTCAGAACCTTAGTAATCTCATCCGGCAGCAGTCACCACGCACGCAGCAGCAGGGGTGTGTTACTATGGTAACAGGCAGTGGGGGTGCCAAGTCATCTTGTCAGGGCTTAACCCTGAACATTTTGAGTGCATAAAAAAACAGTAAAATAGAGCTTGTTTATCAAAAAAACATCCCGGGGGAAGATCACCCCAGACCACTCCACACAGGTCCAGGCCTGTCTACGTCGTGTTTGCTTGTTTTACTCGGCTGATCCTAAATTGAGTGAACATTTGTCCCAGAATGATAAATAAAGAACCTAAAACCTTGAAATAGCTGCATTTTTACCACTGACATGCTAATATATAAATTAACTGTTAACGCCTTCAGATCAGTGAAGCGTCATGCCAGGAAATGGGATACAGAATATGACTTATACTAGCATACTGCATATAGAAAGTTAGGACGGGCTTGAAATATAATATAATCACCCTGATCTCATGTGAGAGTTTGGAGACCCGTGAATAAAGGACAGAGACTCACATTGCCAGACCTTCCTCTACGGCGCTGCAGAGGAGGGTCTGGCCAGTCCACCAAGCATTCTGGGATAGGGGAAAAACATGCTCTGGTTTATTGGCCTTTCTATTATGTATTTATTTTTTCCTGTTTTATTCAGAGTATGAGGAGCTGAATACCTTGTTGTTGTTGTGCCAAACAGATTTTACTTTAACAAGAGAGTTTGAATATACTCTTTTGTCTGATTTATTATTTATTCATGATTTTTTTACCGGGCGGGACAGGGGGACAACTACCACACAAACAGACACCCCACAGAGAAGGGACCATACCTGCAAGAGAAAGGGGGGGACAACAACAGGGGAAAACAACAATTGCACAAAGCAACAGGACCTGCAAGAGGACGGGGGATGGGGACTTTGGGCGGAGAAAGACAAACACACAACAGCAACAAAAAGGACAAAGAGACAATCAACAGCATTAAACAGCTGATAAAAAGTAAAGGAGAAACAGTCGAGCCAAATAAATGAACGACACACATCGCACCACACCGCCATGGCAACTAAAATAATAACAATAGATTTAAATGATTAACTTAATGAAAAGCATAAAGAGTAGTTCTACCTGTTGATAACCATGGACAACTTAAGTTAGTTTATGTTGTCTATGGGTGAGTGTGTGTGTGTGTGTGTGTGTGTGTGTGTGTGTGTGTGTGTGTGTGTGTGTGTGTGTGTGGGTTTGTGTGTGTATAAGCCTGTTGCAGATTGTAGTTAGTTAATGAAAGCAGGACGCCACAACCACGACCCACTGACCCCAGCAGCAGGCAGGCAGGAACCTAAATAGCCGGGGCACCCCATGACCCTAGGACCCAAGACCACGTGTCCTGAGGACAGCCAGGCCATGGAGAACCAACCCAGCCAGAGTTGTTTTAGTAGTGCAGCAGAAAACTCCGATTGTAACCATAGTCCTCAGATAGTCTAGCTAACTGTCTGGATTTACCCTGCAGAGATCTGAGGACCAGGTAACCATGGTCCTCAGATTGGACTAATGTCTATATAAAAGAGACTTCAGATACAGTATTAGGGACCACTAAGGTCTATATAAAAGAGACTTCAGATACAGTATTAGGGACCACTAAGGCCTATATAAAAGAGACTTCAGATACAGTATTAGGGGACCACTAAGGTCTATATAAAGAGACTTCAGATACAGTATTAGGGGACCACTAAGGTCTATATAAAAGAGACTTCAGATACAGTATTAGGGGACCACTAAGGTCTATATAAAGAGACTTCAGATACAATATTAGGGGACCACTAAGGTCTATATAAAAGAGACTTCAGATACAGTATTAGGGGACCACTAAGGTCTATATAAAAGAGACTTCAGATACAGTATTAGGGGACCACTAAGGTCTATATAAAAGAGACTTCAGATACAGTATTAGGGACCACTAAGGTCTATATAAAAGAGACTTCAGATACAGTATTAGGGACCACTAAGGTCTATATAAAGAGACTTCAGATACAATATTAGGGGACCACTAAGGTCTATATAAAAGAGACTTCAGATACAGTATTAGGGGACCACTAAGGTAATTGCTGGTTTTTATTTGACGGCTGAGGCTTCATTAAAAAACCCAACCCCAATTATCATCATTTATTTTGAGATGTTACTTGCCGTGACTACCTTGTCTGATAGGCTACAGTATTGTGTCATAGTATCAGGACATCCTGGCTAGTGTCTGTGTGTACGGCTAGGGCGGATTTGGTGAAAAGTTAAAAAAAAATAAAATAAAAAGAATATTGTCAACCTTGTCCTTTAAAAACAGCTCTGCACCTAAAACGGACAGTTGTCACACAGAAAAAATTAGCAAACCCAAAACTAAGAACATAAAACTAGGTGAAATCAAAATTATGTTTTGGGGCAAGACAAGGCAAGGCAGCTTCATATTTATAGCACATTTCAACAACAGGGCAATTAAAAGAAAAGGTCTGGGGGGTCATAGTGTAGTAGGAGATCAGAAGTGTATTTTGGCCCTAAAGCGTTTAGTGGTTCATAAACTAGCGAAAGGATTTTGAAATGTCTTTGAGACACAGGAAGCCAGTGTAAGGACTTCAGAACTGGAGTGATGTGATCCAGTCTCTTGGTCTTAGTGAGGACTGGAGTGATGTGATCCAGTCTCTCGGTCTTAGTGAGGACTGGAGTGATGTGATCCAGTCTCTCGGTCTTAGTGAGGACTGGAGTGATGTGATCCAGTCTCTCGGTCTTAGTGAGGACTGGAGTGATGTGATCCAGTCTCTCGGTCTTAGTGAGTACTGGAGTGATGTGATCCAGTCTCTCGGTCTTAGTGAGGACTGGAGTGATGTGATCCAGTCTCTCGGTCTTAGTGAGTACTGGAGTGATGTGATCCAGTCTCTCGGTCTTAGTGAGGACTGGAGTGATGTGATCCAGTCTCTCGGTCTTAGTGAGGACTGGAGTGATGTGATCCAGTCTCTCGGTCTTAGTGAGGACTGGAGTGATGTGATCCAGTCTCTCGGTCTTAGTGAGGACTGGAGTGATGTGATCCAGTCTCTCGGTCTTAGTGAGGACTGGAGTGATGTGATCCAGTCTCTCGGTCTTAGTGAGTACTGGAGTGATGTGATCCAGTCTCTCGGTCTTAGTGAGGACTCGAGCAGCAGCGTTCTGGCTGTTTGATCGTAGTCCTGAGCAGTACTTGACGTGGAATGCTGTCAGCTCATCTCTACTGCACACTTCTGTTCTCTCATCTGCTTTTCACTATCAGCCTCTCATGTGTCCCTTCTTCCATCTTTGTAGCCCCTTTCCCCCAATCCGTCCATATTTTAGGATCCCTCTCTCTCCATCTTCCCCTACAACTCCTGCCGACGTCTTCACTTGTTCCAACGTACCGCTATTCCTTAAAAAAAGCTCTCTTCCTCTCTGTACTATTTTTCTCCTGCAGCTTTTTAATCAAAGATGTGAAGCCTCCTCGAGCTCTCATATCCCGCCTGTCTCCAGATGAAGATGAGAAAGGTTTCGGATCAACAGTTTTAGCTTTTCGGAGGCCTCGGCACTCTGCCTTCGCCGCTCGTTGGTAAGCCTCGGAGATGAAGAAGGAGCTCGTCACTCACAACCCCCGAGCCTGCCGGCTGCAGGCGGCTGCCGGGGAACAAACGGCAGACGTGACAGAGTGTGTGTAGGTATCTGTTTTATTTAGAGGCCTAACAACCAATGGGATCTATCAGGGGAGTTAGATGTGAAGAGACGGGACAGGAAGCATTTAGTTTGATCAGGTGTACATGTGGACTCCGTTACAAGAGATCCGTGCTTCATCTTTGGCTGTATTTTACCTTCTAATGGTGCAAACTCCCCTGGGTACGAAGAGATGACTGTCGGAGCTTCCAGGGAGCACTTTAACTAAAAAAAGCTAAGAGGCTGTGCTGCTTTTGACAAAGGTTGTGTGTGTGTGTGTGTGTGTGTGTGTGTGTTATAGGTTAATGTCCCTGAAGGCGAGCAGTGGAGGAAAGGGAGTGGTGGTCAGATGAAATGTGTTCTCTTTGGCCTAAGAAACCTACAAACAAACATACACACACATACACATATACCAACATACACAAACGTTGACTCACACACACACACACACACACACACAGAAACAAACACACACACTCACACTCTTTAAAGGGAAAGTAATGGATGTGTGAGGGATGCTTGAGGCTGTGAGAGTGTGACACTGTTGACTGAGTGCGGGACCGTGCATCCATGTTATCTGTTAGTGTGTGTGTGTGTGTGTGTGTGTGTGTGTGTGTGTGTGTGTGTGTGTGTGTGTGTGTGTGGGTGGGCAGAGGTCATGACAACAGCCCCCGGGTTCAGAGGTTCAGCTGAGGTCCTGAGAGAATCCACCCCGCTGTTCCTATCTTTGCTTGATAAGACTGCAGAAACAGCCCAAATTCACCGGATGTGTGTGTGTGTGTGTGTGTGTGTGTGTGTGTGTGTGTGTGTGTGTGGGTTTGTGTTTAAAGAGAGGAGTGAAGCCACTGTTTAGCTTGGCTGAGAGATAAATGATAGTGATGATGAGGAGGCCATTTTAGACTTGGACATACTCTTTATTCCGTGTGTAATCTATGTGTAATATCGGAAACGTGTACTGTACTCAGATACACTATTTGTGTAGAATAAAAACAAGTGAAACTAACAATAAATGTGATTTTTCATTTAGCAGAAGTACATTCTGTTTTTCTAACATTTCCTACATTTCTAAGGTAGGTATATTTCTAGGTACATCAATAGAAAATACACATTGGAGAAAGGCAAGTGAAATTGCATGTGATGCTATGTAGCCCTTTTACTTCAGCTAGAAAAAAATTAACAAACAGGTAAACTATATATATATATATATATATATATATATATATATATATATATATATATATATATATCATCATCATATCAAGTTATGTAAGGTACAAAACGTGTCCCATTTTTCCCAGAAGGCTTCACCTTTGTCCTTTTGACTGAATGTTATATGTTCCATGCACTTCTAATCACAGCCACACATTTAACGGTTTTATAATGAAAAATGTGGACACTTTAGCCAGACACAAAAAAAGAAAAATGCTTATTTTAATTCCGATGGCCAAGGGAAATTTATCAGGACGCATAGTATCCTGATCCATAAACCCAACTGGCCTTTAATAATAAAATGTGTCTGTCTTTATGGGAATTTAACATAGGGGGTGTATACTTATGCCCCTGTATTTTAACATAGTGGGGTGTATACTTATGCCCCTGTATTTTAACATAGGGGGGTGTATACTTATGCCCCTGTATTTTAACATAGGGGGGTGTATACTTATGCCCCTGTATTTTAACATAGGGGGGTGTATACTTATGCCCTGTATTTTAACATAGTGGGGTGTATACTTATGCCCCTGTATTTTAACATAGGGGGGTGTATACTTATGCCCCTGTATTTTAACATAGGGGGTGTACACTTATGCCCCTGTATTTTAACATAGGGGGGTGTATACTTATGCCCCTGTATTTTAACATAGGGGGGTGTATACTTATGCCCCCTGTATTTTAACATAGGGGGTGTATACTTATGCCCCCTGTATTTTAACATAGGGGGGTGTATACTTATGCCCCCTGTATTTTAAGGAAGAATATTTATTTATTTACAATTCATTATTCATTCACAATGACAATCGGTGTCCTTAAAAGTTGGAGTTTCCTACATTTTTTTAAATTAAGGCATTAAGATCAATTTCCAAAAGATGTCTTTTTAATCAACTTTAGCGTGGGGGTGTAAACTTATTCAAGCCACCGTGTATGTGCGCACACTCTAGCAGGCGAGCCACCCAGGCGTCGTGTAATTGGGTCTTGACAGTGACATCATCTCTTTAGTTGCAGCTGGATCCGACACCTGCTGCCTTCAGATGGCTGTGAGAGAGCCAGCAGAGTGAAGGAGAGGCCTTCAGTGTGCTACCACTGCCTGTCCTGACAGACAGACCGCTTCGTTCTGCCTCGCTGCATTAATGGGTTATTTCGTTTTGTTTCAACCTGGACCCAACGTCCCCATGCATTTGTGTCTAATAGACCGATGGGACCAAATGTCTTTAAAATTGGTCCAGTATAGAGCGAGATCGCTGCCGCTAACCGATCTGCAGTGTAACCTAATGGGGGGCAGTTGTGCACCCTTGATGCATTAAAAAACAAGAAATGACCCTTTAATGCCATAACCACTGGCTGAAAAATCAGCATGTTGTAGATTAATTATTGTTGCTGTCACAACAGTGAACTAAATTACACATTTTAACCATGTAATACACTTTATTACACGCTTACTATGCATGTCAACATGCCAATCCCATATCCTTAAGTCTAATGTGATCCGGATTTTCAATGTATTCTGCATTTAAACTTGTGCCTTACGGTAATGACCCACATTCATCTAGACTGTTTTAACCCTCGTGTTGTCTTTCTGTCGGCCACGCAACTTTCTGATTTTCCGGGTCAAAATTACATGAATTCAACTTTTTCGTCGTCTTTTTTCTACACTATTCTCGCTTTCCCCCTAATGCTTATTTCTGATATTTTTGCCACTTTTTTTTCAACGCTCATATGTCGTTTTTTTTCCTAATCAAATGCAAGAAAATGTAATAAAACACCCAAATTCAATGAAAGTAAAAATGACTGTAATTCTTCTGGTCCCCCTGGGCTCAAGCCCCCCCTAAAAATATAATAATAAAAAACAAATTATTATTTCATCAATGTCAGAGTTTGGGAACGTGTCTGTTAGTGACAGAGGGTAAAGAATTACAGGTGCAAAGAAACCCAGTCGAGGAAGTTAATTTTCTATGTATTTAGTATTTACACTTCATTATCATTTCATTCGATTCTGGTAGTCCATAAAGGGACTCTTGTAGTTTTGTCATATCTTCAATATTTTGTATTTATCTTATACTGTGGTAATATATATACATATATATAGTTATCCAGTGAAATGACTGATTTAGCAGGCAAATTATCCATGTCACATTCTCATTAGGGGTCTCATTGAGCCCCCCTAAAGGTCGGATCCTAGGATCGCCCCTGCTTCTGGTGTCTCCAACATGCCAATAGTAGTCCTGATGAAGCAGTACAATCTTAACTATATCTCTTCGCCATCTTTAATCTGTTCCAAACCTTATTTGTGATAATGCATAATTGATGTACTCCAATATTACACCCGAGGTCTTCAGACAGCTGAATAAAACACTAC
This sequence comes from Percina caprodes, assembly GCA_013375575.1. Lineage (NCBI taxonomy): Eukaryota > Metazoa > Chordata > Actinopteri > Perciformes > Percidae > Percina > Percina caprodes. The sequence continues at coordinate 21,424 of JABXJD010001380.1, forward strand.
TGTAAAGACCTTTAGTATCCATGTTGGGAACTGAAGTCAGTTCCTTTCCCCACTGTGTTGTCAGCAGGCGAGCCAACTCATCGGTGTCATTTTATGTTCAGCACTGCACAAATTTCATTGGAAACATGAACTTTGTGCGTCGTCGTGTGTTTGTCCCTCATTCACTTTGCAGCTTATCTCTGCGGCTGTGCGCTCGCAGGCCGGCCCACGACTCCTTCACATTGACGCCACGCCAGCGCTCTGTCACGATTGTTCCATTCCCCCCCCCAAAAAAAAGTTTACATTTGCCCACAGAACCAGGCACAATGTCAACTTCTTTTGTGACCTTATCAACAAACACCACCGTGGATCACAATTAGAGGCACAGTGCCACCGGGGAAAAGGACCTTTTCACTCTGCCGTGTTTGGACATTAAAATAACTTTCCAGCTGGCACTGAAAGTGACATTTTCTTTCTCAGGCAGCTGAAACAAAAAGTCTACCTGTTAATTAAACCCGTGGTGCCGTCACCCAAACAGCCTGTGGCACAATTCAGTTTGGCGTTGTTTTTCTCTGTAACACTTGCTGCTATTATCTTCCTCACTCCTTAAATTGAAACTCTTGTGAGTCTACAGCTGGAAACCCACCGCACGCGTAAGCGTCGCGTAAGCTTATATCATATGTCTTTATCGCTGCCACAAGAACATTAAAAAACACTATGTCACAAGTGTCACCCCCCGATGTGAGTCGAGCGCAGATGTGATTCGCACAGGCTCAGATTCAAACGGTTAACGACATAACGTGTCATAGTGAAGTTTGTGAAATCCATGAAATAGTCCAATTTTCTCGTTACAGACCAAAACAGAAGATGGAAATCATTTCAGAAACGTCGTAGCTCTCTATGGTTGATTGATGCTAACGTTAGCTCCAGACACCATTCAGCTGACAGCCTTTGTTGTGTTTGATGCTAACGTGTAGCTAAGCTAGCAGTGAACCAACTTGGTTAAGTAGGTCCATTTTTTACAGTGTTGACGTCACAGAAGTCTCTCGTTAGCATCTGCTAACAGTAACTGTAAAATATAAAGTCTACTTGTGCTACATTGGGGGGTTAACGAACACCACATTGACACTCCCCCACCCCCCACCCCACCCCACACCCCACCCTGCTGCACAACCCTACGAAAAATCGCCAAATCGCTTTTGTTGTTGTTAGTGTGAACACCCCGTGAGCCCTGTGAATGTTGTCACAGCGCCATCCTGGGCCTCCCCGTCCCTCCCCATCCCTCCCTGTCCCTCCCCGTCCCTCTACTGGCCCGACACAGCAAAACTGAAGCACAATGAAGTGCAATAACAAAATGAAAGTGCAAAAACAAGGGGACCTTATTTCCCTTGCCCTCCCCTTTTTAGCCTTCATAAACGCAAAAAAACAAACAAAAGAGAGGATAAAGAGATTTGGCTTGAGCGAATCAGCCCCCCCCCCCACCACCACCACCCCAGCCTCCCCCACCAAGAGAAAAGTTTTAAAAGCTGAAGTGGGGGTGGCAATGGGGGTTGGTGTAGGATTGTGCATGCCTTCACCTTGTCCCCTGCATCCCCCCCCCCCTCTCTCCCCACTCCCCCCGAGGCCTAAAGCGCTCATGTGGGACGCACAGCATAGCGAGGCTAACGAAGGGAACCAGGGAGGGAGGGGGAGATCGGAGGGGGAGATAACAGTCGCTGACATGGAGATTGTAGTTAGATAGAAGAAACCCAGCAGACACCGAGTATGGGACACATACGTATACAAGGATAGAAAAGAGATAAGGGGAGGGGGGAGAGATTGTAGAGTGCACCGCAGGTGCCAAATACCAAATATAGATAAATATTTAGTAAGAATATAAATCAATCAGTCTATTCATATAGAACTTTTCATACATGTAAATGTAGCACAATGTGCTTTATACAATAATATAATGGTCTTACAGGGAGGTGTGTTCAGGTGCATTCTGGGCGTGCTGGTCTTACAGGGAGGTGTGTTCAGGTGCATTCTGGGCGTGCTGGTTTTACAGGGAGGTGTGTTCAGGTGCATTCTGGGAGGGCTGGTTTTACAAGGAGGTGTGTTCAGGTGCATTCTGGGCGTGCTGGTCTTACAGGGAGGTGTGTTCAGGTGCATTCTGGGCATGCTGTCCTTACAGGGAGGTGTGTTCAGGTGCATTTTGGGCTATTTTAACCGCACATTAGTAAAATGCGCCTAGGCTTGTACACAACACGTGCACACTATGCTTGTTACACACACAGGGACACACACTATGCTTGTTACACACACAGGGACACACAGCAGCACAAACACATGCAAAAGATTACAAATAAATATGACTGTGCAATTCTGCCATCATAAAAGCAATGCACCAAGGTACAAACACGCCTGGCTTTTAAAGGGAATGGGAGTTGACACTGATTGGTTTATTGCATGCTACGCCCCAAAACACACCTATGAATTAATGAAGACGACCCTTTTGAACCATGCGCCCGGCGCACGGACCCGTTTTTTCACCGTTAAACTAGCAAAGTGGATTCGTATACGCCAAATCTTTACTGCTGAATGATGGACAACCTCTGGAGCGGCTGGCTGACCACGGTGATGCAGATTCTACAGAAAGAAGAAATAGAGAAATGTTATCTTAAATGTCTTATTCAGACTGTATTCATTGGGTATGAGGGTTATGCATGATTTCATACAGCATATTTGACCGGTATGCCCATCCTGTTCTTGTTCCTGTTCTCCTGGTCTTGTAAACATGGTCGATAATTGTGGCATCTTTCTTACCCGCTTGATCATAACATCAATCCTCCACCAAAATCCAATGGTTTTAACCATCTGAGCTTGAAAGGAGGCCCATATTTGTGACAAAAAACCCCCAACATCCATAGAAAAGTTTTAAAAAGTTCCTGCGGTATAATGAAATTCCACACATTAGCAGAATTGTATCAAACACACACACTTGAGTAAAATGGAAGTGGTGTTTTTGCAATTGGTCTCATACATCGTAGCCTGTCCCGTAGCTTGTCATTGTAGACCATGAATCTGACTGTATGAGACTACATTTCCCTAGGCTCTGTGTGTGGAAGACAAAGTTTTAGTGAATTGGGGATAACTACTGGAAAGTCTACACACACAACTGGGTTTCCTTTCGTTCTGTTTGCCCTGTACGGATACCTGGAGGTCAACGACTGAAAGAAATACGCCGCACATGTGGCAGAGAAGCTCTGAATAACTGCGCTGATCCTAGATTATCCCATGTTCTTTCTATTTGAGGATAAAATACAAACAAGGTGAAAGAGGGATCAGTCATAGAAAGGAAACAAATAGCAATAATGGGTTAAACGGATTGTTAAATCCTGCGGACCCCCCCCTGGTGGAGAAGAAGAAAGGACACAGAAAAGAGACAATGGCGGAGACAAAGTGAGAGTACAATAATGAGAACAAGGGGAGGAAGAGGATGAAGACAAGCAAGCTTCTTCACTTTTCTCCTCACTCCGACTGAATTATGCAAAGCCTTAACACATTGTTCCCCGCTGCGAGCTTATTCCTGCGTTTCAGCACTACATTTCCCAGAAATCACCTGCTTATGAAACGATCTAAAGATTTTATATCACAAAGTGTGGGCTTGAGGTGGCTGTTGCGGCTCATTGAGGGTGCGTTCACACTGACGACAGATGTTACTTTTATTTTATAAAAATAGAACTTTTTTTGATATTTTGGGGTTTCCTCGGTCCTCTGTCTCTTTTCTCTCTCTCTCTCTCTCTCTGTCTCTCTCTGTCGCTTTCAAGTGCATTCAGAAATGTCTAAATTGTAAAACGATCTGACGGAAAATAATAATCGTGAAATATAAAGTATACTTTGGCTACATTGTCAAAAGAGTGTACAAAGCCAGTGTCACATCTGGTCTGGGTGAGGAAGAGTGAAGGCCTCACCGACCCCCTCTCTATTGAAAGCTGACTGGGCAGAAGTGATCAGCGGGGATTGTGACTGACAGCTTCGGATCACAGGGTGCCCAGGGAGGGAGAGGAGGTGGGGGTGTGGGGGAGATAAAGACAATGCAGAAGAAGGAATAATGTCGTTGTACCTGTCTTGCTTTTGTCCCATAATGTCAGCGAGCTGTTCTTTAGGCTGATTGGGATTGGTCTGACGGGTCAATGAGGCACCAACACTAACATTTACCCAACACTGCTACGCCACACAGGAGACATGTGACCGAGGTGGGGGGGGGGGAACGACAGGGGGATGATAAGGAGTGGGAGGGAAGGTGGTAAAAGGGTGGAGGAAGGGAAGAAGGGAGGAGGGCAGAAGTGCAGAAAAGTTTTTGGGAAGGAGGAGGAGAAAATGGAGAGGGGAGATCTATCTATCTATCTATCTATCTATCTCTCTATCTATCTATCTATCTATCTATCTATCTATCTATCTATCTATCTATCTATCTATCTATCTATCTATCTATCTATCTATCTATCTATCTATCTATCTATCTCTCTATCTATCTATCTATCTATCTATCTATCTATCTATCTATCTATCTATCTATCTATCTATCTATCTATCTATCTATCTCTATCTATCTATCTATCTATCTATCTATCTATCTATCTATCTATCTATCTATCTATCTATCTATCTATCTATCTATCTAGGGGAAAGGAAAGTAGAAGGACTGAAAGCAGAAGAATCCAAATTATTACATAATGCCTAAAACAGACAGACAGACAGACCGATAGATGGATAGATGGATAGATGGATAGATGGATAGATAGATAGATAGATAGATAGATAGATAGATAGATAGATAGATAGATAGATAGATAGGTTATGCAGACAGACGGGAAACCGTCAGTGGCTCCAAGAGGCCTGGGAAAAAGCAGGCTAGCTAGCGTGTGGGTGTGTGTGTGTGTGTGTGTGTGTGTGTGTGTGTGTGTGCGCGCGCGTGTGTGTGTCCGGAGCTCTTTTGTCCCTTTGTTGATCCCACACTGATAATGTCTGCCGGCACAGGAAGCAGCACAATGCCAGGGAGAACCTGAGGAAAGGCTGGATCTGAACCCCCACACACACACACACACACACACACACACACACACACACACACACACACACGTTACTTCTCTCAGACATAAACAAGTACAGATGTGTACACAAGATTGCAACACACATGCCACAGTGATTCTTTCAGCTCACACACATCAGGTGGAGACTTATTTGCTTCCCTTGCCCTCCTCTTCCTTTCTTACACACCCTTTCACACACACACACACACACACACACACACACACACACACACACACACACACACACACCATCTTATCTAACACACTCTTAAAACCCTGACTACCAAGACAATATACACTTTCTTGCATGCTTACTCACACACTAAAATATATCCCACAGACGTTTTCGTAGGTTGGACGTGAACAACAGCTACAGGCTGAAAACAGTGAGTCACTTGTGCTCCAATGCCTCGTCACTGTTTGTCCTTCCTGTGTTGGCTGCAACCTGGACGCACAATCCAGTAGAGGAGACACAAGCCAGCAAAAAGTTGAGGCGCAAATCAACGATCAAATTCCCTTCACCTGCACGCGTTTCTGGTGGATTGTAAGACACCAACAACATTAGCTTCCTCAGTTTTTGGGCTGAAAATCCAAGGTGAACTTGGGACTACTGCATACCGGCCCTTTTCAATGACTTTGTCACTTTTATAAATGCTATTGACAGGTGAAAATGTAATGTTTCAGTTTACATATTAATTTATGGTATTTTTTTATTTTTTTATTTGAACTGGTCTTTTAAAGTCCTTGCTGGACCATGAAGTAATCCTCCAGGAATATAGAAGTAACCAGCAGGAAATCAGCATCAGTCCTACAGGAACTCAATATATAAAAGAGGGGACCAATAAGGTCTATTAGGGGACCACTAAGGTCTATATAAAAGAGACTTCAGATACAGTATTAGGGACCACTAAGGTCTATATAAAAGAGACTTCAGATACAGTATTAGGGGACCACTAAGGTCTATATAAAAGAGACTTCAGATACAGTATTAGGGGACCACTAAGGTCTATATAAAAGAGACTCCAGATACAGTATTAGGGGACCACTAAGGTCTATATAAAAGAGACTTCAGATACAGTATTAGGGGACCACTAAGGTCTATATAAAAGAGACTTCAGATACAGTATTAGGGACCACTAAGGTCTATATAAAAGAGACTTCAGATATCGTATTAGGGGACCACTAAGGGCTATATAAAAGAGACTTCAGATACCGTATTAGGGGACCACTAAGGTCTATATAAAGAGACTTCAGATACAGTATTAGGGACCACTAAGGTCTATATAAAAGAGACTTCAGATACTGTATTAGGGACCACTAAGGTCTATATAAAAGAGACTTCAGATACAGTATTAGGGGACCACTAAGGTCTATATAAAAGAGACTTCAGATACAGTATTAGGGGACCACTAAGGTCTATATAAAAGAGACTTCAGATACAGTATTAGGGACCACTAAGATCTATATAAAAGAGACTTCAAATACCGTATTAGGGGACCACTAAGGTCTATATAAAAGAGACTTCAGATACAGTATTAGGGGACCACTAAGGTCTATATAAAAGAGACTTCAGATACAGTATTAGGGGACCACTAAGGTCTATATAAAAGAGACTTCAGATACAGTATTAGGGGACCACTAAGGTCTATATAAAAGAGACTTCAGATACAGTATTAGGGGACCACTAAGGTCTATATAAAAGAGACTTCAGATACCGTATTAGGGGACCACTAAGGTCTATATAAAAGAGACTTCAGATACAGTATTAGGGGACCACTAAGGTCTATATAAAAGAGACTTCAGATACAGTATTAGGGACCACTAAGGTCTATATAAAAGAGACTTCAGATACAGTATTAGGGGACCACTAAGGTCTATATAAAAGAGACTTCAGATACCGTATTAGGGGACCACTAAGGTCTATATAAAAGAGACTTCAGATACCGTATTAGGGGACCACTAAGGTCTATATAAAAGAGACTTCAGATACCGTATTAGGGGACCACTAAGGTCTATATAAAAGAGACTTCAGATACAGTATTAGGGGACCACTAAGGTCTATATAAAAGAGACTCCAGATACAGTATTAGGGACCACTAAGGTCTATATAAAAGAGACTTCAGATACAGTATTAGGGGACCACTAAGGTCTATATAAAAGAGACTTCAGATACCGTATTAGGGGACCACTAAGGTCTATATAAAAGAGACTTTAGATACAGTATTAGGGGACCACTAAGGTCTATATAAAAGAGACTTCAGATACAGTATTAGGGACCACTAAGGTCTATATAAAGAGACTTCAGATACAGTATTAGGGGACCACTAAGGTCTATATAAAAGAGACTTCAGATACAGTATTAGGGGACCACTAAGGTCTATATAAAAGAGACTTCAGATACAGTATTAGGGGACCACTAAGGTCTATATAAAAGAGACTCCAGATACAGTATTAGGGACCACTAAGGTCTATATAAAAGAGACTTCAGATACCGTATTAGGGGACCACTAAGGTCTATATAAAAGAGACTTCAGATACCGTATTAGGGGACCACTAAGGTCTATATAAAAGAGACTTTAGATACAGTATTAGGGGACCACTAAGGTCTATATAAAAGAGACTTCAGATACAGTATTAGGGACCACTAAGGTCTATATAAAGAGACTTCAGATACAGTATTAGGGGACCACTAAGGTCTATATAAAAGAGACTTCAGATACAGTATTAGGGGACCACTAAGGTCTATATAAAAGCATCCAAAGAGAACCATGTCATGGGACCTTTACGATGTCCTTGTAGTCATGCTTGGCACACATGTTCAGAACATGGCGTGTCTTCACATTTTATTTTGCAAGCGATATAACTTGTTTCTTCTTCTGGGTTCATTAACAACTTTACTCTGTGTTGCAATTGCAATGACACAAAAAAACAAAAATGGGTTGTTTGCAATTTTTTTTTAAGCAATCAAAATCGTCTTGGTATTTAAATTAGCTGATACATGGTCAAACCTCGTTAGCTCTTACCAGTGGTCCTCAGCAATCCCACCAATCAACGTCCCAGTTAGAGGGTCAACGTCACATTCTTTGTACATATCTACTATTCAGCGTGTAGCTTATTAGCTTAAAGTTGTTGTTATTTGCCGTAGAGAAGAGAAAGTCCATTTTCTCTGCTCTCCCTAACCTGGAATATGAACTTCCGTTGGCTCTTGGATTCCACGACAGCTCCAGATATTTATCCAGCTAGATATCTGGACGTCTGCAAGGCACCAGCCTCTCGGCTCGTGTCTTCACATCTCTATTTGCGAGCGAGGAGCCAACGCTGATTCACCTTTGATGCGGGGATTTAGTCTGAGAGTCAGTGAAAAAACTGTCAGTAAGTGGCAAATCAGTGCTAAACTGGTGTAGTGTGATCTAAGTATAAAGGAGCACTTCATGGCCACTTGTCATTCTTGCACCTGCAGGATTATATCATCCAAACACTCCTCTGTGGATTGAGAGGATATCGTTACCTTGATTTTTTTTTAGGCTAGCCAAAGCATTTCAAAGGTAGAATATTTTTCACCCAACAGAGACATTTAGCTGGTCTGTGGATGTGTCTGTCTGGAATTCTAATCCTCAACCCTGACAAGAGACTACATAAGGGAATGGACTGCCCACTTTTCTTTGAAAAGGTCAAGAGTGGACATAGTAGGAGAACAGAAAAGAAAATACAAATGGATTTAAACAAGAGGAGGAAGAGGCACAAGTGTTGATTCCAAATGATCTTGTGTCATCCATAAACACACAAAGCAGGGATGAGGATCAGCCCCAAGAGAGAAAAGAGGAAGAAAGGATTAATCCATCTGTTGAAAGTGAAAGACAGAGAGAAAGAGAGAGAGAAGCTTTGTCACAAAGTGCATCTCTATTGTCACAACTGTGTTCTGCATGGGAACGGTGGTTGCCATGCACACAGGCTGTAAGTGTGTGATTCAGGGGTCAATACAGGGATTCTAACCAAGCTGTCTACTAATAAAAATGAATATGCCGTTGATATTCCCATATCCCCCCCCCCATTTTCTTTGGTTTCAAATGTTTCCACCAAAACTTATTTTGCAGATCCGCCATCTTTTGACGAACCCAGAATGCATCTGTGGTGTAGCTGGACCGTACCGTAGGTCTGCCGATGTAAGACCAGTTTCCAGCTTGAGCTGAGTGGAATTCTTCTTCTACGGCCACAACTAAGATGTGTCCTTTCCTGTTTGTCTCCTGTTAACCCCCGAATGATGAGTATATCTGCTGAATCAAAGTATCCTCTCTCTCTCTCTTTCTCTCTCTCTGTTAATTCTGTGGCCTCTGGGACTGAGGGCCATTGACAAGTACTGGGAGTTAATGGTACATTAGAACCAGACAAAGACACCCCGTGGACACAGAGGCCGGAGAGGACGACAGAGGAGGCACAGAAGAGGATGAGAGTGCAGGATGAATCCCGGCGGCATTGAAACGAGTTGGAAATAGTTAGACAGTTACAACGTGTTGAATTGACAGAAAGAGGAGGAGAGGGAAAGATGGAGAGAGGATGAATGAAGACATGAGGGAAAGAAGAGAAGCGGAAATTAGGCGAGCCGGTCGATGAAGGGAGGAAAACAAAACGGAGCCCTTTATTTCAGACTCCAGTGTGCTTTCTATCGATCGTTAAAAGAGAAAAAGTGAAACACTATGCATCCCGTGTAAGTTGCCATCCAATAAGAGCTAATTAGATATCATTTGAATCCCAAAAGGGCCGGGAGATAGTGGTGCGTTGAGGTGAAGAGACAGCCTGAATGAGCGAGAGTGGATTCCCAGGGAGAGAGCTGGTGAAAGGGGGCCGACCCCCCATGGGTCAATGCTATTTACTCCACCTCTTCACTCTGTTCGCTCCCTTTTTCACCCCTCTGCGGGTTTCCTCTCTCAATCAGATCCATTCTGCTGTGCTGAGCTCTAATCCGCCAAACAGGGCTGAGAAACACACTCATTAGCCCCTATGTGTGTGTGTGTGTGTGTGTGTGTGTAAGAGAGAGAGAAAGAGAGCGAGAGAGAGAGAGAGAGTGAGGGATTCAATTTCAGATGTGCACAAATTGAACAAAGGCCTCAAATTAAATGGTGCTTTACCTTCAGTGTCATTTTTGCTCATTATTTACGTCGATATAGTGGCGCTTTTTACTGAATACTCGCAGAATTACTGGAATAACTGGCATTAAAAGTACAGTTAGAGGTAAAAATCTTAAAGTAAAGTAGGAGAAAGAGTACGCTGATCACTGACCTACTATTAAATGAAAGAACACCAACAGGGTGTCCATACCGACAGTGTATTCCTTCCTATAGGTGGACATTTGCAGGCTGGGCATATGATTGGTTGTCTTTTATAAATAGTAATCATCTCTCTTGGTATAGCCTTATTAAATATGACTAGAAAAGAAGCCAAAACTCAGACAATTACACCGAAATTGCTGAAAAAAAAATAAAAATGGTTGGACTTCATGGGAATATTAAGCTACATACACACACACTCTGTCCCTGTCCCACTATACCTAGTCCACTCAGTCCCTGTCCAACTATAACCAGTCCACTCAGTCCCTGTCCAACTATAACCAGTCCACTCAGTCCCTGTCCCACTATAACCAGTCTACTTAGTCCCTGTCCCACTATAACCGGTCCACTCAGTCCATGTCCCACAAAAGTGATGAAGGGCCACGTCTACAGGACAATGGCTATCAGCTGACGCAAAGTCCTTGACCTCATACAGTAACACGGGGCTTTTTACACCCTGACACCGTTTGGATGACTTTCCTCACTTAAGCAAAGTGCTTTTGGATTGATTAGCAAAGCGCTAAGGGTTGCATTAATCACCTGCAGGGGCTATCAGCTGAGGGGCGGGACAGCCGACATGAGAGAGAGAGAGAGAGAGAGAGAGAGAGAGAGAGAGAAAGGAGTGGTGGGGAGGATTGCTTAAAGAAAAACAGCCTAATAACAATGTCTATTGAACGGCTAGGTTTCCCCTGGGAAAGCTTAACACTTTCCTGCTTTACAGACTGCCAAAGAGAGAGAGTGTGTGTGTGTGTGTGTGTGTGTGTGTGTGTATGTCGGCCTGTTTGTATTGTATTGTGCCACCAGCACACACACACACACACACACACACACACACAGGACTACAAACTGATCGGATCAGATTTCAGCTGCGGTCACAAGTCGCCATCCATCGCTCATTTTGAACTAGCTCTCTCGCTTTCTCTCTCTCTCTCTCACACACACACACACACACACACACGCACGCACGAGCGTACGTACGTACGTACGTGCATTTATTCCAGTGACTTCAAGGGCATCAAGTGTGTTGGAAATTAAAAACCTGCCTTAAGGTAACCTCATCTTTGTTTGAAGCTGACACAGGAGGAAGCCACACACACACACACACACACACACAGACAGACAGACACACACAGACAGACACACACATACCTGAGAAGGGAAAAAAGCTTTTAACAAGAAGAAACCCAAGTCCTCAGCAGCTGTCCCTTCACCCCAGCTGGCTAGAAGTAATGTTATGACATGTAAGGACAAAAGGCCTTGTCACTGTTTCATTGAAAAAAAGAGATACAGAATAGGTGTAGATTGCATGTGTTTAAATGCAGACAGTCATGAAAAACATGCCAGAGTGATGGCTTTTTTTCTGTGGGGGATTTTGTTTTCATTTTTGGAGTGAATAGGACTTTCTCCAGACTGTGTCCAGCATGCATGCGTGTTACAGTTAACATGACAAGGGCTTGAGTCTAACTACAAAAGAAGGAAAACCATCACAGCAGATAATAATCAAAGGTTGCGCGGTCTCATATTGTATCTATCGGCATGAAAACAGACAGATTACAGCTACAGTGCAGGGGTCTCCAACTGGTGGACTTCGGATCAAAACCGAAGTCCACCAGCATACTTCCATCCGGACCGCGTAAACCTTTTGGCGCAAATGGGGAAGATTTTCTAAATGATATGGGTATTTATCTTATCAATAAATGAATTTTGGCTGAATTAAGCCACTTTGTAGAGCTGTATGGATCCCGCGACCGCCTGCAACCGGTCTCCTCGGTCTAAATCCCATACATCCACGTCTGTAAATGGTCGTTGCGAGGTTGCAGGAACATGCGGAAGAGAGACGCAAGCTGACCAAAAGGTACGCAGGTACACAAAACGATAAAAGTAATATGGAAAAATATAGAAAAAGTCAGAGAAAACAGAGTCTTCTGAGATGAGTCTCTGAGTTCTACGAGGCCGGTGTGTACGGAGCTAGAAGTGTTTCTTTATTACATGTCAGAAAATAAAAAATATATAAAAATGTCCATAAATCAATAGATTAAATAACTTTGGTTTGGTTAGTATATAGTATATAGTACTAGATGTCGACAGAAGGTTGACTTACTGGACTTCTTGCAGTTTAAGTTGAATACCCCTGTTATAGTGTGTCGTTTCTGTCTCCCCCATGAGGAATTCTAAGTAATGACAACATGAACTAGTGAGCTAGTAGCCAAGAAGGACACGGAGGATTCAAAAAACACGATGGAGAGAGGTCATTATGTTCACTCGAGATTCTCTTGGCCAAATTTACAGAATTTCCTGTAGCAACTCATTTGGTAACGGGTGAAATGGGACGGACGTTCATTAAAATCCAAAAGTTTACACACTAAAGCTTTAAAGAAACCGTAGAGCCAGATTTTGTTATCCCTAATATGAGCTCACGTCTCCAAAACCTTGCATCATACACTTCCCATGATGCAACTTGATAGCACTTTGGATAAGACCGACCCACACTCATTTGAAGAAGACTCTGAGGTGATGACGTTGTCATGGTGTTTCTCCACATGGACGTATTTATGTCAATCCACAGCATGTTTGTGAATTTTTACACTTAAAATGTATTTTGGATTGTGTATGTCTTCATTAGTGTGTGTACTTTGATGATGTGTTTTTATAAAAGCCGTTCATTTTTTTACATTTCTTTTCAATCTAATTTGTTGTTTTTTTTACGCTATGTGAAACAATTACTAGTGAACTAAATAAATATTCAAATGGATTTTATTTTGAAAGCCAAAAAAAACTTGGTTTTAATGACATACTGTACATGTACAGATCCCAGAGCTGTGTTACTGACCCAGCTTTGGGTGTTGAGTGACTGGAGTCTTTTTGGGGGGGGTGGGGGGGGGTTATTCTGCAGTTTGATGCTTGTTATGTTGCTTACATGTTTCATGCTTGTTAACGTAAAAAGCCAGTATAGTGTTCTTCGTATTGCAGAAGTGTGTACTGTATGTAAAGACCTCCAAATATGTCTTGTAAAAAAAATATGTCTTGAAAAATGGTACATATTTGTTGTCTTGGACTTATGAGAGTAATGGCTGATCCCACAGTGAGGCAGTTCATTTATATTTCATGAACATGGGTACTTTATTCAATGTATTATTTCACTTTGGCTCATAACTATTGTTATACTGGTGAACTATAACATGCCCTGCTGAATATTTAGACAACCCTCCCCCCACACACACACACACACACATACTATATGTATAGTTTAATAGTTTAATATATATTTATAATAGTTTCTAACTCTGTAAATATGTGTCTTGTGTGTTATGTGTATGACTTTTAGATATAGCAGAACAACCGTAGTTACAACCCCTTTTAACATGAATTTTATTATTATTATTTAGTTCCCTGCCCCCATACGTAGACTTTTATAATAACGATACGTCGATGAAACAGTGACACGTTTTCTTGAAATGTGGTGGACATTTAGCAGGGAAATCCAGACCCAAATCCGAAAGGTTAAGGGGTCTGGCATGGAGTAATGAAAGTCTCCCATCTCGGCACCAAGCGTGCATTTGAAAATCTCACTGCACGCAATTGGATAACACTCCGACCAATCCCAACAACGCGCGGGGGGTGACGTGTCCAGAGCCCCCATAATTTGAAGTTCTCAGCCTGCGCCAGTGAGCAATGTATCTGTAAACTCAGTATTTTTCATCTTCTCCACATACCTCAGGTGCAGTGAGGGGTAATCTGTGACAGATGCGGCAGGGGAAATGAAAACACTGAGGTATTAGTGTGTGTGTGTGTGTGTGTGTGTGTGTGTGTGGGGGGGGGGAGCTGTCAGAAGTCTGAGCCGTGAGGACAGTGGTGTTTCAACAGGTTAATTGTCTTTCTGACAAAAAAATGGTCCTGTCCCAGATAGCTTGGTGCTGGGAAGACATCTTGTGACATCCATCGTTCCAGACCGGTGATTTAGCCTTTTCTCTTCCACCCCCACCTGCTCACCACGAGCCAACACACACACACACACACACACACACACACTAAACACACTCATGCTGACAGGGTCCACTCTGTCTGGCCCCTAGCTGTTTGGCCACAGATGGGTGGCTTCCTGTCAGAGTCTTTTCCAGATGTAAAGGGTTTTTCCTTTTCTTTCACTGCCTTTCTTCTCCCCCCCCTTTCCCTCCCCTGAAGTGTTTTGTGTGTCTGTCCCAAATCATCAAAGCTCATATCTAGAGTATTCTCTTTTGTCTCGTCGCTCTCTTTTCTCTCCATCCTGCAGTCTATTGTGTACATTCTGTCACAAATAGCCACATGTTATAAGTACATTTAGACTAAAAGCTGTTTCTTAGTCTTCTTACTTTGTCTCTAAACACTTATATCTCGAAGCTCACACCCGGTTGAGGGATTAAATGCTACACCCTGTAAAGTTTGCGCGACACCATGCACCAATCAGGAAAGAGCAACCCACATCAGCACTAATTAAAGGTATAGTGCGTAGTGTCTGTCGCCGCCGTGAAGAATTTCAAGTAATAACAACCAAACTGATGATACAAGCCGTACGTGATTGACTGTACTTCAGTCCAAATGTTGAGGTACTTGTACTTTACCTGAGTCTTTTCTTTTCATGCTACTTTCTACTTGTACTCCGCTACATCTCAGACAGAAATATTCTACTTTTTACTCCTCTATTCATCTGACATCTTTAGTTACTAGTTACTTTAGTTACGAGTTACTTTAGTTACTAGTAACTTTACATATTAAGATTTCTGCACACTAAACACATGTAGTTTATAAATCTTTTTTTTTTTTTTATTATTATAAAGTAACCTAGCAACAATATAACGGTCTCCAGGTCCAACTGAGATGAGACCATTAAACACAGAACACTTTTGTCCCCCTCCTTTTAACTTTCTTTTTGACCCTTTTGTAGCTTTTTTATGCTTGTAACTTGTGTGTGTGTGCGTGTGTGTGTGTGTGTGTGTGTGTGTGAATGATCCTGCATTGAGTACTTTTCCTTTTAATACTTTTTTCCTGATGATACTTACAGACTTTTACTTAAGTAATATTTTCAATGCAGGACTTTTACTTTTAACCGAGTATCTTTTTACTTGGTGGTATAAATACCTTTCCTGAAGTAATGATAGTTTGTCACCACATACAAAATTATTGTTGCTCAAGAAAGATTGGTTTCCGCCTTCATAAAATGTGAATGAAAACATCCACTTTACAGGTAAAATGTGAGGAATTCATAATCCAAACTTCCCTGTCACTTGTCATTCAATCTTCTCCTTCTCTCCCCCATTACTCTTCTTCCATTCTGCTTTCTTTTGTCTTTCTATCCCTCTTCAGAAGAAGGTGACACCGAGAAGACCACACTGGCATATGGCTTTAAGGCTGTTAAAATATTAACTTGCTCCACCTCATTAAGGCGCTCTAAGTCATGAAGCCCTTCTGTGAGGTAGCACTACAAACCACCGTCCAACCCCTTGGCCCTCTCAGCCCTGATGCTCGTCAGGCTAAAGCAGCAGCAGGATGTGCCCCCCCCCCCCCCCCGCCCCCCCTCCGAGCTTTTACAAAGGCCAGTATGGCATCATTAATGGTGCATGTTGGCTTAAGATCGACCTGCAGCTTAGCAGGAGATGGTCTATGAAATGGCATCTATAGATGCCCCCACAAGGGGGGCTGGAATCTACAGGGGTGTTTTGTGTATGAGTGAACGCATGACTGTGTGTGATTTGTGTAAAAGTGTTCAAGTGACCCTATAGGTGTGTATGTGTTAGGAGAAGGAAGCTTGAAGCAGAGGGGAGGGGGGGAGGCACGGTTAGGGGCTCTGAAGATATGCACACTTTCTATAATGAGCCACAATTTATGTTAAGAAGACTGTAAAGGATTCCAAAAAGTCACAAAAAATGTGTCATGTTTTTATTTTGGTTATGAATTAAAAGACTAAAGGCCCATTGACAGAAGAAAAATAGATCCGGCAATGCTCCACAGGGTCGTGCGGCAGTGGGAGTGTCACTTAAACCCCCCCCCCAACGTAGCATAAGTAGACTTTATATTTCACAATTATTGTTTTCTGTCAGGTCGCACTTGAAGGCAACTTCATTTCACAGACAGAGAGAGAGAAAGACAAGAGATGGAGCGCTGGGGAAACAGTCAGCTGTTCTACAAACTCCCCGGCAGTTCAGCACTTGTGTTTGGTGTTTTAAAACTTTCTGGTGGCAGCAATAGAGGCGGTGATGCTTCCTGCTTCCTGACGAGTCTGATCTCTGGTTACATGAGTGATGTTGGGTTGCGTTTCTCCAAAAGTTCAATCTGTCTCTACTTTTTGAGTTTTTTCCCAGCACCCACCGCCACAGTCTACACTCACTACCCTCATTCAAAGTTAATGGGAAGACCTGCATTTTTTTCAGACGGATGAAGGTAAAAGCACACTAAAGATGTTCATTTTGATGTTTTTGTCTGTGTACAAAAAGAGAATAATTAATTGTGACAGTTCAATAGCCCACCAGCAGACTCGACAAGCTAAGTAATCCAAGTTTACAAAGAGGACAGAATAAAGGTTGGAAACGGGTAGGCGTTCAGTGGAGGACCAAAAGGCTGAGAAGAGGTAGGCAGACAAAGGTCTGAAATAGTATACATACCTGATGCTCTGGCTGAAAACTATAGGGCTAGGAGGCAGGTGTGAAAACACTTGGTGGGAAATTTAGAAATGAATAAACAGGCAGGCCTGGAGGATTAAACAGAAGACACAAATGATTGTGTTGATAATGCTAGCTTGGAGCAGTTTCCTCCAGGCTTGTCAGTGTGACAAAAGTGTAAGCTCAAGGAACAGTCCAGGTAGAAACCCCAGCAGTGACCCTCCTAATCGACTTGGTATTGGAGGCCTCTTCCCTATGGCAAACACGCAGAAGAAGCAAGACCAGATGGCCTTCAGTGGGGTGGTGGGATCCTGGAGGTAGAAACTAGAGGGTTCATTCAATCCAATCCAATCCAATCCAATCCACTTTATTTCTATAGCACATTTTACAAACACAAAGTTACCAAAGTGCTGCACAAAAATAAAAAAACAATTAAGTAAAAGTACAGTATAAAATACAATAAAACAATCAGAGACATCAGAGGACCACACAACTCACATGGAGTTAAAAGCCAAAGAATAAAAATGTGTCTTTAGACGAGACTTAAAACACTCAACTGTTGGGGATGTTCGGACATGGAGGGGCAGAGCGTTCCAGAGTTTTGGTCCAACCACAGAAAAGGCCCTGTCCCCCCGAGTTTTAAGTCTCGTCTTGGGGACCACAAGCTGGAGCTGGCTCTCTGACCTCAATGACCGCGCTGGCCTATAAATTTGGATGAGGTCCGAGATATATGTTGGGGCCAGTCCATTCACAGCTTTAAAAACAAACAATAAAATCTTAAAATCAATCCTAAAACGTACAGGAAGCCAGTGTAATGAGGCAAGAATTGGCGTTATATGAGCGCGCTTTTTGGTTCCAGTTAAAAGACGTGCTGCAGAATTTTGGACTAACTGTAAGCGTGAAAGTGCTTTGTGATTAATGCCGATATAAAGTGCATTACAGTAGTCTAAACGAGAAGAAATAAAAGCATGTGTAACTTGTTCAAAACTATTAAAAGACAAAAATGGTTTAACCTTGGCTAAAAGGCGAAGATGATAAAAACTAGATTTCACAACTGCATTAATTTGTTTGTCAAGTTTAACATCTCTGTCTATTTTTACCCCAAGGTTAGTTACAACAGGATGCACAAAATCATTGAGAGGGCCCAAATCTATCATAGAGTTAGTAGGGCCAAACTGCATGACTCTGTTTTACTCTTATTTAGTTTTAAAAAGTTTTGGGCTAACCATGCTTTGACGTCATTTAAACAGTCAAGTAGGGGTGTCAGGGGGCTGCTTTCCTGCTTTCTAATTGGCATATAAATTTGACAATCATCAGCATAAAGATGATAGGAGATGCCATGCTTTTTAAAAACCATTCCAAGTGGAAGGAGGTACAGTGCAAAAAGAATAGGACCGAGAATAGATCCCTGGGGGACTCCACAGTTAAGAGGCACAGTTGATGAGGTAGAGTCCCCCACTTTAACATGGAAGCATCTCCCTGAAAGATATGACTGGAACCATTTTAAGGCAGTCCCCCTAACTCCCACACAGTTTTCCAAGCGAGATAATAGAATTGTGTGGTCAACTGTGTCAAAAGCAGCAGTGAGATCTAAAAGCACTAAAATGGCTGAATCATCAGAATCCGTCATTAAAAACAGGTCATTAAAAACCTTTAAAAGTGCAGACTCAGTGCTATGAAATGCTTTAAAACCTGACTGAAAAATATCTAAAATGCCATGTGCCTCCAAAAAGAACTGAAGGTGCATAAATACAAATTTTTCCAAAATTTTTGATAAAAAAGGAAGCTTTGAAATAGGGCGATAATTTGAAACATTTGTGGAGTCAAGTCCAGCTTTCTTAATCAATGGCCCAATCACTGCTTTTTTACAAAACGTAGGCACAGCTCCAGAAGATAGACTACTATTTATAATTTCCACAACATGAGAGCCAATCGTTTCCCATACATCCTTAAAAAGGTGTGGAGGGACAGGGTCTGTGGGGGATGTGGAGGGTTTAATTTGATTGACGATCTTTGTAAGAGATGGCAGTGAAACTGGCTCAAACTGACAAAAAATAGCTGAACAGTGCATGTTTAAGGAGAAACTTAAAAAGGGGGCCAATAAATTGGCTCTGATATTTGAAACTTTACTGTTAAAGAAGTCCAAGAATTTATCACGTATCAAATCAATAGAGGTGGCTTGTGGAGGGTTCAGCACAGACCCAATGGTTTTAAAAAGGACACGTGGATTGTTGGCATTTTGAGAAACTATGTCTGAAAAATATTGTGTTTGTTTAGCTTTAACAATTTTTTGATAGTTTCTCCAGCTGTCCTGTAAAATCTGATAAGACACCTGGAGCCCATCCTTTTTCCAACGGCGCTCTGCCTTTCTACACTCTCGCCTGGCTGCGCGCGTAGCTTCACAGTGCCATGGCTCAGGCTTTGGTCTAGGGCGCATGGCTCTTATTGGAGCTACAGTGTCCAGGACTTCAGAACAGGTGGACAAAAAAACATTTGTTAGTTGCTCTGTGCCTGAAACAGCGGAGCTGCTGTTTGCTTGCACATGAGCAGCAAAACAAGAAGAAAAACAGGAGGAAGTGTCGGGCTTAAGAGTGCGGCCATAACGCACAGGAGCGAGTGGTTTTACTAGATCATTTAAAACAAAATCAAACATGACAGGACAATGATCCAAAAAAATAGCATCAGACACAAATACATTATCAATAGGCAGCCCATAGGACAACACAAGATCCAATAAATGGCCATGTATTTGTGTGGATCCTGCAACATGTTGAGTTAAATTAAAACCATCAATCAAGTCTAAAAACTCTTTCGCCATAGCCTTTGAAGGGCAACAGACGTGTATGTTAAAATCACCAACAATTAAAATCTTATCATAATTTGTCCTTACAACCGCAATAAAATCAGAAAAGTCTTTAATAAAGTCATGATTTTGCTTTGGCGGCCGGTATATCACCGCGCACAGAACAGGATTTCGCGCACCCAGTTCAAAGCAACTTAGCTCAAATGAGGTAAAAGCCATCGACAACGGCTTGCAATGTAAGCAACTCTTTAATATTGTGGCAATACCTCCTCCACGTCCAGTCGTACGCGGTGTGTTAATAAAAGTACACTCGGGAGGTAACAGTTCCAAAAAGGCAGTGGACTCACCCAGATTAATCCATGTTTCCGTAATAAAGAATAAATCCAATGAATGCGCATTGAAGACGTCCTTCAGAATAAACGACTTATTCATCACGGATCTTGCATTCACAAGTGCACACCTAGCTGAAGCCTGGACGTGGTTAGCTGCCGAAGCTATCCGTCTAAGCGGCTGGAGATGGCCTGGGTTCACTCCATGTAGCCGAGGTCGGCAACAGCGCACAGCGAGACACTCATCCAGTTGACCGACAACAGGGACCAAGTAGCTGCCAGCAGGAGCGAAGATGCGACGAGACATCAGGCGGTAGAAACAAGCCCCATATTCCTGAGGGATACCTGCATGGGACCACGCCAAATCCGGATAGAGTGCCAGCCAGGATTTCAGCCTGACTAGCCTGCCGCTGCGCACTCCTCTGCGCCGGCGTTTCCTAGAAAGTAGGGCCTTCAGGCGGAGCAGGTGCTCTGGTATGTCAGCCAGGTAAGAGGGACGCGACTTTGAAGATCCATTGTAGTTATATTCAGCACATGAATCTACCAAAACTTTAATATTTAAGAGCTCTGTACGATCATACGTCCGTAGTGAGTCAGTGGTCCTGATGATAGTCAGTAAAAACAGTATAAAACTTGTAACAGTCAGGAGACCCAAGCGGCGAGCCAACCATGCCGGCGCCATCTTTTCGTCCCATTCATTGATGGGATTGACACAAGAGACAATCTTGGATCTGGGAAGAGATGCAGTGTAGAACAATCTCCATCACCTTCATCATGCGCTCTGTCTGGCTGGCGAAATGAGTGGGAACGCCAGAGGAGAGCCATGTGCACAGGTGAATGTACAGAATTTATTTTCTATCTGTAATCTAACCCTAACCTGGGGCCTCAGTTGGACACTGGCTGTGTGATTGGATCACATGATGAGAACTATTTCTGCAGTGTCCTTTGGCATTTTAGATGACTTATAAAGACAGTCAATGCTGTCAAAAGGGTGATATCACCATCACAGAGGAGGCAAGTGAATCCACTGGTGATGAGAGGCAGGAAGTGGGTGCACAGGGTGAGCACTGGACCAAAGCTTTTCCCATTGTGGGCCACCAGAAGGGCTATGGAGTGCAATTGATGCAGAGATGAATCGTGAATCAAGACAGGTTTCCCAAGCGGAACATTACACTATTAGCGGAACAATAAACGACAAATTATATGAGATTACAATTGTTATTGATGGCCCTCCACACCCCTGGGGCCTTCTCTGACAGGGATTTGTGGGAAAGTAGTGGTATTAACATTTTGTGGAGCCAGGACAGTAAGATGGGACAGTGGTAATGTGCTTCGTAAGGAAGAGGATCTGTTGAACTAAAACATAGTGCGGATGAAAGACATTACCATATAAAGTGAGCACTGGGACTGTTAAATGTCTCTCACTCATCTGTCATTCACTTATCCTGATCAAATCGTTAGCGTTCCTGGGGTCAAGTGTAATTAAACTGGAGCCTGCTTGCAGTGGTTCCAGAACAGAGTTCGAGTCCAAGTCTGAGTCACCATAGGAGAGTCTGTGTCCAGTCACAAGTCCAGAGAATAGCGACTCGAGTCCAGGCCAATTACACTGAGTCCTATTTCATGAATGCCTGAGTTCCATTTCCTAAATCATCAAATCTAAGTCACCAGTGTCCAAAAGCCTGGAAAATGCTTTGAGATCTGATTTGTGTGAACTTGAGGTCGGCAAGTTACCTTGCATGGCGGCTGGATAATCGTGATATGATGAGAAAGTCGCCGGATCATAAATCAAACGAAAATCCATCTTGTCCGGCTTCAAGTAGTCTCGCATTGCCAGACTTTCCTCCACACAGGGTCTGGCTAGTCCACACAACCTTCTGGGATGGAAGACGCTCTGATTAAATGGAATTTCTTAAAACCAATCCCAATCGTTATGGCACAGAGCAACGACACCTCAGCAACATAGTCTCAGGAAGGAACTGGTTTTGGTAGGACATGTGTACGTTCAAAGGTTGTTAGTCGTGCAACAGAAACTCCAATTGGACAGATAGTCTAGCTAGCTGTCTGGATTTACCCTGCAGAGATCTGAGGACCAGGTAACCATAGTCCTCAGATTGGACAGATAGTCTAGCTAGCTGTCTGGATTTACCCTGCAGAAATCTGAGGACCAGGTAACCATAGTCCTCAGATTGGACAGATAGTCTAGCTAGCTGTCTGGATTTACCCTGCAGAAATCTGAGGACCAGGTAACCATAGTCCTCAGATTGGACAGATAGTCTAGCTAGCTGTCTGGATTTACCCTGCAGAGATCTGAGGACCAGGTAACCATAGTCCTCAGATTGGACAGATAGTCTAGCTAACTGTCTGGATTTACCCTGCAGAGATCTGAGGACCAGGTAACCATAGTCCTCAGAAATCCACCAGAGGTTAGAACGCCAACACAAAGGAAGAGGAATGGGACGGTCATCTGGCCAAAATGAGGGACATCTGGCAGAATTTCCGGCAGCACCTGAACAATCCCGGAAGTGGAACGTTGTGGAAATAGACCAGGCTTGCGTTGCCTCTTTGGTCCGAACAGCAGCGGACCAAACCCCTCCGCATTCTGTGAGGGACTACTGGCAGCTGCGGTTGTGTGGTTTAGGTGTGTGATGACCACGACAAACCAGTAAGCTTTGAAGCACCTTTCCACATCGTAAGGTTGTTGATGGCGGATATCAATGCTGGCAGGTTGATTTTAACACACTCATCACATGGATATTTTTTTTTTGTCCTACCCATTTACCCAATCTTTACCACCTAGTGACAAACGTCCTCAACAAGTGAATTACATTCTGTAAATCCTCCCTGTATGAGCTTGGTTGTGTCTTTAACCCAGCAGCTGTTCGTTCAACAAAACTTCTCCTCCTCCTCCGTCGTCTCCATCTCTGTCTCTTCTCCCCCATCCCTCCCCCATCTCCACCTCCTACCAGTCACTAATCCATGTCTTTTGTGAGCCTCCTTCCCCTCTCTATGAGCATGGCTAGGGGATTAACTCCCCAAGTGTCAATCAATAGTGTTTTTCCATTCTCTTTCACCCGTCCCGCACCACCATCACCATCACCATCACCACCTCCACCTTTCTCCAGTCTTTTAATTGAACACCGAGTCTCGCGAGGCGGAAACGAAATGGTGTGTCATCCTTTTTCATTCCAATATTTGATGGCTCCTCTGCCTGTTTTTCCTCCCCCTACCCCTCCTTCTCCCCTTTTCAGGCTGTTTGCACATCTCTGGGTTGGCTGTGTTTGGAAATGGATGGATGAAGAAGAAAGGGAAGAGGGAGAAAAGATATGCCAGGAGGACTGGAGAGGGAGGGAAAGAAATCCAAAGCGCAGGGGAAGGTGTAAAAGTTTAATAAACATCAAGAGCTCTTACTTTTGAGAGGAGGATGAGTGGGGACGAATTGTTTCCTGCCTGGTTATTTTAGGACTTCATCGTGTGTGTGTGTGTGTGTGTGTGTGTGTGAGGCTGGTATGTTCAATGTCTCCCTCTTTCTCTGTTGTCCTCCATTAACCAGGCACTGAGCTTTGTTTTCAATTATTCACCGTGATTAAGGAGATAATCCGCATTAATACACCTATGTTTAGTTCACACATATTTCGTCATACGTGGCTGACAAGGTGTAAATCCGGCCGGCGTAAAATCTTACAGTGTACACGCGGAGTGAGAGAGAACGAAACCTTTTTCTCTTCTTCTCTTGTTGAGGTGTGAAGCACTATTTACATTCACCTAGCTCGAATGCGCTCTGACCCTTTCATGTCGTTTCCAAAAGGGATTTCAATTTTTCATTTCCCCACTATTTGACACCTTAGGTTTGTGTTCCTTTATGATGTTTTGGCTGGAAGCAAATTTTGAAACTAAACAAAAGATTTTCCAAAAGGGCTTTCAAACATTCTCTATATACCGTATGTGCACAAGCAATGCCTCAAACTGGCATCTGAAGTCTGGTATTCCTATCATGGTCAGCCTGGTCCCTAATAAAGGCCAGTTAAAAGTAATTCCCGGGTAAGAATTACTTGCATTACAGCAGAAAACATGCTGCATTTACTATAATGTAAAGCAATGTTTCCCAAACTTAGGGTCGGGACCCAAAATGGGTCACAGACCCGTTTTATTGGGTCGCCAATTGGCAGAGTAAAATAAGAATCTGGCTTTTCGACTCTAGCGTACCTGAAAAACTAATACAGAAACAGACTAAATGCTCAGCATGACCTCAGAATGACCTCAGCATGACCTCAGAATGACCTCAGCATGACCTCAGAATGGCACTTTCAAAAACTGAACCAAGAGTAGATCAGCTGGTTGAGATCTTCAACCAGACACATACATCTCATTAAATTCAAGTCAGCATTATTAAAAGCATGTTGGTGTGGGTCCTGAGGGACGATGGGAGGGGACGGAGACACACAATAGAGACCTTTTCTGTTTTTGATTACTTTTATAATGGAATAAATATACTTCATATACATTTAAATTCATAGTTTATTCCGTCTTTTGTCCACAGTTTAAAAATGTAGATGTTACAATGATTCATGGTGTATTTTTGTAAATTTGGGTCCCGGGGAGACACCAAATTTCTCTTTTAGGTCTTGAGCTGAAAAAGATTGGGAACCACTGATGTAAAGAATAATGAATTCCATCAATACAATACAGAATCATGTCATACTCACCACTCTGCTGGGCTCGCTTTGTCTTTTTAACAGAAATATTCGACACGTTCTCATAAACGGGTCCGTATGATATCGTATGGAAATGTTGGCACACCAAAACATATGATATCATACGGAAAGAGACAAGATTAGGCACCAAAATGCCTAGTTAAAATTAGAAAGATCGTAATTGTCTTAAAACACTTCTAAGGAACACACATTTCCTGGGTAAAACTCTTTAGTTTCCCCCTGGGAAGCTAACTCCGCTCTCTGGCTGAAAGTTCTGTATTTTTAACGCTAAACCCCCCGTCATGGTAGTGAATACAGCAACAACAACAAAAAATGCTGATGAATTACAGTGCCTATGGTTCATGAGAACAAGGTGAAATATTAGACTCATTACTGGGCCATTTCAGCCACTGAATAACTCAAGATTGAAAAGTGGAATGTAGGCTACATTATACGGAAGACAACAGGGAAACATGAAGTATGCGTTGAGGTTTTAATTAACATGGGAACAGGAGAATTAAGAAATAATATAAATGTGGTTGGAACGTGGCCTTTATTATAATATTAAAGACTACTGAGGTGTATAATTTGTGATTTGACAGTATTTCCCCCTTCCTTGTGTTGGGAGTGTTGTAAAAATGACTTTTTTTTCTGACCAAAACCTTCATCAGCTCACTCATCTTACTTCCTGAGGGAATCAATCGTATCTCTTTCCGTGCTTTCTCTCCGTTGAGTACCGCTATCACATAATCTATATCATATTCTCTTCCTCCGGGATCCGAGGTCAGCAACAACAGCGCTAACAACACTCAGGATCAGCTTTATCACAGCACATCTAACCTTTCCTTTGATTTTCCACCTTTCTCCTACTTAGGCTAATGTTACAACGAGCAGAAACATGCTTCCATTTTGGTCTCCCTGCAGTGATGGAAAGCAGCAGCGTTAGCAGCTAACTGGCTCTCAGACAGACGGAGGATTCAAGCTTGGCTGAGCTAAAACAAGCTCGGGTTAGTGCCCAGCCTGCTAAGAACCCTGTTAACAGTCAATGGAGGATCAATAAAAAAAATCAATGGAAGCTAATGGTGAAGAGCTTTTTTTTTTTCCCTCTTAAAGGTCAGTTTGCATTGTGGGTTGCTATCAGACCATCAGCAGCATCATTGGACCATTAACCCCTGAGGGATCTCCCAGGAGAGTCGGCATTAGAAAACAGATGTGTGAGTTCACCACCTGGTGATGATGGGATGTTCAGTGTGTGTCTGTTTGTGGGTTTCCTACGGCCCGCAGCCTCGGTTTGTGATGGACAGGAGGAAGAGTCACATGTCGTAAGCTTAAATGTTAACAAACTTTGCATTACTCAAAACAAGTGATGTTTGGCATGAACATGAGCTTAAGATATGTATTCCATCCAAAAGTAAGGCACAATTGGTTTTTTTTTTGGCTTGGTTCACGCCTGAGAGGTGTTGATTTGGTTGCATTGCCATTGATCAGTGCTTATTTGTACTTAACTTATTTATTACTTACTTACTTATTTATTTATTCTCAGAATTCTGACTTTTGTATTGTTAAAAAAAAAGGTCAGAAGGGACCATTGGACCCTGGGAATGTCCACATTATCAAATCTGGCACTCTGTAAAGAAATGTTTAGTCTAGTCTAGTCTACAGATTCATGGTAAAGGGGAAAATATGATCAAAACACCAGCAAGAGAAGTGGTTGGTTGGAGGCTATTCAATCAGGAGAGACTTTGTTGAAGATATGCAAAGTTTTATTGTACATGTACATAATAAGAAATTATCGATGGAGCCTAGACACTGAAAGGTGAACGCCTTTTAACAGCTGAATAGTTTTAGGGAGAGATGATGGAGATTGAAGTTATTTAGAAGTCTTCCTGAAGGAATTTGCAAAATCTGAGTTCCATTTGTTGTTTCTTCAAATTTTTATTACAACGTAAGATAGCTGATCCTGCCTTGGATTGACCAAATCTGGAGAGAGAGTTATCTAGCTGATGGGATCTTACCGAGCTACTGAGCATGTGCAGCTCCCAACAAAGATAGGATAGAAGTGAGATGTCTCACTCTGGAGCTAAAAGAGAGACCTAAACACACAGGGTGAAAGGAGGATCTGCAGCAATGTGCAGTACAACTTAAATATGGTGTTTTTTTGAAAAAGAAACCACGTAAAGCTATTCTGGTACAACCTCAAAATACAATGATGAACCTGAAAATCAACTTAATACTTTAAAGCAGGGCTTTGAACCGATTTTTTTTCCCAATCGGTTCGTTCCGAACAGAAACGGCATTATAACATTTCTGGTTATGAGTTCCACCAATAAATTGACGTTCCCGAATCGGTTAGAACAAAAAAAATACTGTTCCCGGAACGGTTAATTTAGTTCCTGTCAGCTGTTTAATGCTATAGAATTATGTCACATCTTTCTCATCCAGCTTAAACCAAATGTAATAATATTACAACCATTATTAAATAATAATTATATTATTATAGATTACATCATCATTGCCTGTCGCTTGCAGGTCGGACAATAGTTGCACTGCTTTTTGCATGTTGGCACCGTTGTCCGCAGTGATCGAGTACACCTGCTTCAGACTGATTTTATACTCTTCCAACACCTCCTGTACCACAGAAGATATATAGGAGGCCGTATGTCTTTCGCACAGTTCTCGAACAGCCAACGTCCGTAACACAATGTTTTCTCCTTCTGCATATTGCACATTAATCCCCAAAACAGAGCGATCCCCGCAAGTGGCACTGTCGATTTTCAGCAGGATAAGCCTGCCACTAAGCTCGTCTATCAGTTTTCTCCTTTTGCTGTCAGCGAGTGTTGTGACCCTCTCACGAATGTTGGCTGAATTAATTGCGAAACCATTTCCAATTGCTTTTGTAGTGGGTCAATTATTTTTCTAAAGCTAGTGTCTTCCATTAAGGAAAATGGTCTGCCGTTCACTGTGACCAGCTCCAAACACGCATCTACGAGGGCCTCCGATGTAATGGGTACATGGAGCAATTTTGGCTTCTTCACAGTAACCTCATCTAAAGTTCTTTGACTTGTGCCAGGTCTTTTTTGTGTGGTAGCAGTAGAATTCGAAGACTTATTGAACAGGTCCGGTGACGCTTTGGATATGCCTCTGCAAGTTCCCCCGCTATTTCGGCTCCACATCCCTCAACTTTGCACTTCGATTTGTTTGTTGCTGGGTCAAAGGAAAAATGGTGGCGATTTGGATTCTCTGTATGTCTTCCCATCTACACAAACAGAAAAGGTGCCACAAATGAGAAAGATAATCTGTTTAGTGTGTTACCAAGAATAGCTAGCTATCTGTGCATTAGGCAAACAGAGGTGTTGGCGCCATTTAGCCAAATGTTCGCTAGTCCATCATTAACGTGGATTCGACAAATATAGCTATTGATATTGTGTTTGGAATGAAAGTTTTAATTAACGATGGGTCGTAATTGACCTCTTATTTAAGATGTGGAGTGGAGACACTGCTCTCTCTAGCCTGGGTGTTACGCTCTCTCTCCATTCAGTGAGACTCAGCGAATGTCTGATGTGATGTCACACAGGAAGTGAACCTCAGCCGTCATGGTAACGTGCGCAGGAAAATAATTACTTTTTTTTTTGTAGTTAATTAGGCAACGGAAACCATTATTTTTAAATAAGTGTTCCTGTTCCAGAACATAAAAAATAATAACATTTCCGGTTTCGTTTCTGTTCCCTGTAAAATACAAAAAGTTCCCGGTTTTCGTTTTCGTTCCTTGAACCGGTTCAAAGCCCTGCTTTAAAGTGAAAACACAAGACCTTTACGCAGGAAACCGGTATTCATGTGCTGCGAGTACTACTACTCCTACTACGCACCACAATATTTTTTCTAATCTTAACTAGTAAATGTCATACATATACATACATTTTATATCCATCTTTGTGAGAGGGAGAAAAAGGCACACAGGAAACACAAACCTTGAAAAAAAGTGATATATGACTCTGCCAAATCACAGACATGTAGATTCACATCATTGTAAATATTACAAATGACTAGAGGTCACCAGGTAATACTGATCCCGTGTGAATAGGTCTTTATGAGCGAAAAGCGCTGGCAAAACGTTATCCAAAAGAAAAACAAAAAGTGATAAATCTTGGTTGGATACTTCTTATTCTATAGACTTTAAAGGAAGTGCTTTGTTCCGGCTTCCCCCTTTATGTCTCTACCTGCCACAGTGACAAAGTACTTCCCTTATTCAAAGACCAAAGTCTGCCCTATACCTCTCCAGGTCAGCACCCAACCTAAAAGGCCGGATTAAAGGTTGACTTCATTGGTGAAATGATGATCTGACAGCCGCTGGGTTTGTGTTATGGCCCACTCTGTGATGTGTACCTTCCTTTTAGCACTTGGCTGCTTGTATGTAGTCAAGTTGTGAAGGTGCTTAATCCTGCTCTTCACAGCTTTGTGATCCTCATCTCTGAGCAAACACCAGGCACAGGGAGGTCTGCAAATACACACACGGCTACACGCATGCAACACTACGGCAGAGGATTAGGGCCACCGCTGAATATTTCGTTTGACTTCGGACTTTATTCTCAGAATTCTGAGTTTAAAGTCAGAATTCTGAGAATGAAGTCAGAATTCTGGGTTCTGACTTTAATCTCCGAATTCTGACTTTAATCTCCGAATTCTGACTTTAAACTCAGAATTCTCAGAATGAAGTCAGAACTCAGAATTCTGAGTTTAAACTCAGAATTCTCAGAATGAAGTCCAAATTCTGGGTTCTGACTTTAATCTCCGAATTCTGACTTTAATCTCTGAAATTCTGACTTTAAACTCAGAATTCTCAGAATGAAGTCAGAACTCAGAATTCTCAGAATGAAGTCAGAACTCAGAATTCTCAGAATGAAGTCCAAATTCTGGGTTCTGACTTTAATCTCCGAATTCTGACTTTAATCTCCGAAATTCTGACTTTAAACTCAGAATTCTCAGAATGAAGTCAGAACTCAGAATTCTGAGTTTAAACTCCGAATTCTCAGAATGAAGTTAGAACTCAGAATTCTGAGTTTAAACTCAGAATTCTCAGAATGAAGTCCAAATTCTGGGTTCTAACTTTAATCTCCGAATTCTGACTTTAATCTCCGAATTCTGACTTTAAACTCAGAAATCTGACTTTAAACTCAGAATTCTCAGAATGAAGTCCAAATTCTGGGTTCTAACTTTAATCTCCGAATTCTGACTTTAATCTCCGAATTCTGACTTTAAACTCAGAATTCTCAGAATGAAGTCAGAACTCAGAATTCTCAGAATGAAGTCCAAATTCTGGGTTCTGACTTTAATCTCCGAATTCTGACTTTAATCTCCGAAATTCTGACTTTAAACTCAGAATTCTCAGAATGAAGTCAGAATTCTCAGAATGAAGTCAGAACTCAGAATTCTCAGAATGAAGTCAGAACTCAGAATTCTGAGTTTAAACTCAGAATTCTCAGAATGAAGTCCAAATTCTGGGTTCTAACTTTAATCTCCGAATTCTGACTTTAATCTCCGAATTCTGACTTTAAACTCAGAATTCTGAGAGTAAAGTCAGAATTCAAATAAAATGTTCACCATTGGCACTATTCCTCTTCTATAAGACACATACATTTTTGGAAGTTCTATTTGCAAAGTTAATATTGGATGTTGTATCCATCTCTTGCTAATGGCAAACTGTTATTCATGCAGAGGAGTGTGTTGACATTTGTGTAAAGGTTTTTTGTAAAATATGGAACTAATTGCAGTCACCGATATTAAAAACTTTACCAATGCAGAAACAATCTGCATTTACGTAAGATGGACAACAGACAGAGCAAAAGGTATTGTCATTTTTTGGGATCCCCATTAATTATTGCCTTGACAATTACAACTTACTCTTCACGAGCAGCGTTTTTCTGCATGTTCTGTGTTAATAATAATAATAATACATTATTTTTAACAGCGCCTTTCATGACACTCAAGGTCGCTTTACAGTATATAAAAGACAGATAAGTATAAACAACAAAAAAAAAAAAAAACAACAAAAAAACAAAAGACAGGATCTGTGTATTTACAAGTAGGCAAGCTGGAACAGGTGGGTTTTGAGTCTGGTTTTGAACAGGGGGAGAGAGTCGATACTGCGGTAACACAATAACACATGCAGATAAACGGACTGGGGCATTACCGAACTAAAAAAAATACAACGTAAACTCAAGAATTCGCTCTGTGTTTCAACCAAAATCTCCCCCGCTCACTTGCATTCCTCTCCACTCGCGTTCTAGCCGCAACTATGTAACTACAAGGTTGCAGAGCCTGATTAGCTGGCCATATGCTCTGCAAAAATATGAGTTGGCATAGATAATGGATGGATGGATGGAAATAAAGCACTTCTAGCTGACCTAATTTGTAACAAATTATCCATGGTGCAAACCACACAGAATATGCAGAAGTTCCTTTATGCACACAAACATCAATCAACAGTGTGCCCCGAGTTAGCAGCATACACACTGCTAACCTGCAGTACACACTGCTTCAGAAAGAAGGAGTGTGTATTGCAGGTTAGCAGTGTTACAGATGTAGATTTATGGGCTATGTGCCTGAAATGCAGAATTAAATACAAAAAGGTATATATATATATGTGTCAGGGACATTCATTTACAGTATGAGTGGAGTTTGGATCTGTTAAAATACAGTACATGTGAGCACAACCATACATGCACGCACACACACACACACACATGCATGCATGCATGTTGAGCTAATGTGTTTTGTAGATATTTATCAGTAATCGCCACTTGCAATATATTTTCTGGCCCTTACGTGATTCCAGTCAAATTTATGCAAACACTCATACAGACATACAAAGATATTCCATCACCCAATAATCTGTTCTGTAAGTTTTTATTATTGCAAAAAAAAAAAAATCAATCAATCCTCCAAAACCAGCAGTACATGCTTATACTCCACTGTAGGGAATTTTCACTGTGGGTAGCTCTGTTTTAAACTTTATCATTATTTGGGCGAGCATGTTGTTACAGTAAAGCCATTTATACGGGGCGGGGGTTGGACAGATGCGTGGCTGATTGGATCCAGGCTCACCATACTGATTAGGATGATAAAACGGGTCAATCTAGGATGATGATGGCGCACTTCAAACGTAATTCATGGGGTTCCACTACAGAATCCCTGATGAGGAACACGGTTACAATGTGTCGCGAATTATGCTGGAGCGCGGGGAAAAAGAAAAATGGAATCAGTCCAGGAGAAATGAGCTCATTAAACACAAATTAGCACAACACTTTAGGAAGTACTGTAGAGTCTCGCTGTGCTGGAATATACAGTCACTGGTCAACAAGCCTGTTACAGATATGTTACAGATAATGGGAAAAAGGACCCAAATGCAGACCCCGAGGCATAAAAGTACATACATAAGATAGATTTTATTGATCCCACACTGGGGAAATTCCCTTGTTACTGCAGTTAAAGAAGAACACACTATTGTAGAAAAGAAGAATGCATCAGCAATGGTATTTAATGAAAATAATAGAACAGTTGCCGTTCCCCTGCATGAGAACATAACATTTTTAGGCATTTCGGCCTTTACTGGTAAGGACAGTTGAAGACGTAAAAGTGGGCAGAGACAGGAGGAAGACATGCTGCAGAGGCCCGCAGGTCAGATTCATACCCTGGGCCACTGTGGTAAGGTCAATTTTCTTTAAAATTTGATCATTTTAAGGCTCTGGCACGCCAGTTTAACATTTCCCATCTGGCAACGCTGTTCTGCAACATCAATTTAGATCTTTCTGGGGTTTTTTTTCCCCAAAATGTCTGTCGTGAGACAATTTTATATTGCTAACATCCTACTCTATATACAGGGATTGAATTGTAATGGGTATTTGTAAATTATTTTTTTAAAGATGTGAATACTAGCACTTACAACTCACAGTCTGTTTTTATGCCTTGATAGAGGAGCAGACCAGAGGGATTGGTTGTTTGACAGATTTTTATTTTTATTTTTTTTTTTTTACTCAAAAGGTGCTTCTTGTGAGTTGCAGCGTTACCCTGGTCTACGCTTATCACGGTATGGAACTGAGAAAAATGACTTTAAAGTGTTTTTGCTGTCCAAATGAATTATAGGGAGGACACTTGAAATATGACAATTAAATGTTTTAGTCATTCAATTTATCTACATAAAAAAAATGTTGAGTTCAAATGTGACATTTTGACTTTGGAAGTTAATGCACTCTGTCTTTATATTGTCTGCAAAAAGTGAGAAGTCACGCCCAGGCAAAAAGGCAGTGACCTCCACATTGTCAATGTGTGGTGGCTGATCACCATTTCCAAATGAATTATAATAACACCTGTATACAATCTCATGATCATGGCAGATTATGGCCATCTACTTATTGCTCTCCTGTACCCTAACTCAAATTGAGAGGTCCAAAACAAAGTCAAAGAGCAGGACCTGGAGTTCCAGTGCTCTGCCTTGACTCAAGATACTTATCCACATGATAAAGGTTGTCTTAAATGTCCCAAAAATACCATTGAAGTTCCAGCCTTTTGCCGTTGTTGGCAGAGTAGCCGGAGCCACTGGGTGCCTTTTGTGAAGCGAGAGGAAGTGTGAGAGGAGAGGCTGAGCTGGATTAGCA
Organism: Percina caprodes; assembly: GCA_013375575.1. Lineage (NCBI taxonomy): Eukaryota > Metazoa > Chordata > Actinopteri > Perciformes > Percidae > Percina > Percina caprodes. The sequence continues at coordinate 54,908 of JABXJD010001380.1, forward strand.
GTGCTGTAAACACAAACACAGAGGTATCAGATGGATGAGTGGAGAAACTCAATACAAGATGATAAAAGTCCATTCAAAAGACAGACCTAATCCTCTTATCTCATTGGCCAGAAATTCAAGATCCTATCACGCTCAACGGTTTTTTAACAAGTGCATTTTAAGTTAAAGGGTCATTTTTTTTCAACCCTATTTTATTTTCCAGCCCACATTTTTGTGACTAAGTGACTGATGATAGTCCAGTATTAAGTACCCTATGGGGAAAATAGTTGTCAATTTGGCTAAAAAGCTTTATTTTGAAGCCACGTCATTACAACATTGTCATTGTTGGTGCATGTACGACTGATGTAATGTGACACAAATAACACACACGTGCTTTTAACTGTATGTTACTACAGCTTTCACAACTGTTGATGCACGGGGCAGCCGTGTTGGATTTTTAGCTTGGGGTACTCGGTGGTTGGCCGAGGTCCGAGCTTGGAAATCCAAGGTTTAGGGGCGTGTTTCCAACTTTGACTTTGGAAAAATCACACTTCTGAGTACGATTTGCCTCGAGGATAAATGCACCAACAGCTGTGGGGTTTTCTCCGCCCACTACATTCCTTCTGAAAGCAGTAAAGCACCTTGAAGTCCAAGGTAAATAAACTAAGGTGCTGGAACTGAAACCGCAGGGAAGAGAAAGAGAAAAGGGGTGACCGAGCACAGCATTACACGCCTATGGCTGAAACAGAGAGTGAGAGAGAACAATGGGGGAAAAAGGTTCCCGTCGCGAAAAGGCTCGCAGGGGAGGAAGGGGCTGGCTGCTCAGGTCAGGTCGCCTCTGTTATCACAACAGCAGCTAAAGCAGCGCTAATGTGGGAAACATGGAGGCAGAGATAGAGACTCGAGGTTGACACTCGGACTCGAGTCGCACTTAAGTCGCGCACACAGTCACTTGAGACTTGACTCGCCTCAAAAGTGATATCAGAATCACAATCAGAATACTTCATTGATCCCATCAGGGAAATTATGTAGTTCCAGTTAAAATTGAAGTTGCAAGAGTCAGACCAGAGGAAGTCAATAGGTGAGTCTGTAGCCGTGACGTTCCACTTCATGGATTGCTCCGTTGCCGATGGAAATTCCTTCGGATTTCACTCATTTAGGCCAAATATCAGTTGCCTTGGGCTTTTTTTTGTGTTGGCAGTTGATTTCTGAGGACTATTGTTAACTGCTCCTCTACTCTACTCCTCAGATCTTTGCAGGGGAAATCCAGACAGCTGGCTTACTTTTCAACTGCACATTGTATTAACGTTCAGCTGCATCGATCAGTAATGAAATGTATCAATAAATAAGGTCCCTGCTGTGTTATTGTTGCAAAGTGGCACCAAATGATTCTGTTTGGCAGAAAAAAAGCAGTTTTTTTGGATGTATGATTACCAATTACTCTCGAACGTATCATCTGGTTGCCCGTGTTTTGACGGAAGTAAGAGGAACCGCAGGGGTCAAAGGTTATATGACGCTACTGACAGGCGACAAAATGAAATGAAAATAAAATAACAGATTGTTCTGGGTTTGGACATTGTTGGAATTTTTTTTCTATTTTTCTATTTCTATTTATTCGATTTTCTTCAGTTTTTCTATTTGTGCCTATCATGGCTTTGCTGGTGGTACCATTGTTTTCTATTTAATTCTGTCACATTACATCACATTGCATATCATTTAGCTGACACTTTTATCCAAAGCGACTTCCAATTAAATGCTTTCAACCTTCAAGCTACAACCTCCGGACAACAACAAGTGCAAACTACATAGTCCTGGACTATGGAAAAGAGATTGGAGTAGTAGTTAAGACTAGAAAAGCTCTATATAAGAACAGTCCATTTACAAACTACATTAGCTTTAAAGAAGGAGAGACATTTTTGTTGTATTCCGGGACAATAAAAACTGTCAAAACTGTTAAAAAAGAGACGACTCAGACTTGAGATGCGGGACTCGTGAGCGCTCTTTATTTTTAGTAAAACGTCTGATAAGCTGAATGTTACCCGTGTTCCCTGTGTAACCCGTAACACGCCTACGTAGCATGCAACGCGTGACGTAGCCGCTTCGTGCAGCCACACGTGAGGGAGGATAAAAAACACGTTGACCGCACCAGCAGCGGCTGTTCCCTTCTTTAAAACCAACAAATGGTCCATATTAGGGAGGCAGTAGCAGAGATTTTAGAGCTAGGAGCAGTTTATTCTTTTTGCAGCTGGTTTTATTTTCACACGGTTAAACTGTAAAGCCAATACAAACCATCTCTTTTTCCGACTTTGTTGACTTTTTATGACAAAATCCAGATGATTACAGAGAGGATTCAACAGCACAAAGCATGGTTACCCTGCTGCTGGTGAACTATATCAATGCCTCCGTGTTTGACAGGAGATTTGTACAGGAAATAGGATGTGAAATAGACAAGCCCATGTTGTCAGCTTTGTGCAAAAGTTAGCCATTTCTCAACTGTCAGCCAATGTGAAAGAGCCAAACCCTCTGAGAAGAGGATTTACGACAGGCATTATTAGCGGTATCGAAGGCTGCATCACAGCAGCAAATGTTAATCCCCATAACTAATGCTGCTACATGCACTCAAGCTATCATTCACTGTTGCATTAGGCTGTATCGATAACTGCACCCGTGGCCTGATAATGGCCTCGTGCGGAATAATTCATGATCTAAAGTGTAATGTAATGCACACCAGCAACACCCACAAATGAAATGGAAAGCCCAGCGCTTAAAGGCAGCAGAAGATGTGTTATTATAACCAGGGCACACACCTTTTTAACCAATAGCTTGTTCAGCTCACTCACTAACTGACCTAAGTTTAAGTCTAGGTTTAAGTATGAGTGTGTGTAATCAATTATCCCTTACTGTTTTTGCCTTTTGTCCGTGTCCACTACATTCAGGAACTTTTGTACGTGCAGATACAATAAAAAGGGGAGTTCAAATCTGCTTGTCGATGAAAACCATGTGTAGCAATATATAATAATACTGAGGAGGTGATGCATCGGGCATTGGCAGAATCGCTGACAGAATAATCAGAATCAAATTTAATAGTGAGACCAGTGAAGATTCACACCCCTACTAAGCATACACAGCATGCACTCCCTACATCATCAAGTATCTAAAGTCATTACAACCAGTGTGTGTGTGTGTGTGTGTGTGTGTCTCCCTGTCTGGATGTGTGCAGCTTCATGCACAATTACATCTCCTTCTCTCTGACTTCTCTTTGATCTGTCAGCCACCCACAACTACATCATGCAAGACTGCAAGAGTGTACACCTTTTTTAAGAGTGTATTGTGTGTGTGTGTGTGTGTGTGTGTGTGTGTGTGTGTGTGTGTTTTGGGGCTGCCATTATCCTGGCCGGCTTAGAGAGGTTGAGGTGGAGTTCGGTGGAGTGTGAAGAGTTAACGGAGGCCGAGACTGAGCATTATCCTAGCTGGGAACTAGAACAGAGGTTCTGATGCAATAGTGAGAATTTTAGGAAGGCACAAAACCAGTGTGAGGGGGTGTTTTAACATGATCAGGCAGATGTTGGAGTGGAACTGAAATCAAGGGCTTTCAGCCTGTTGAGTAGTTTGTTGAATCGATGTTGTTTCATTTCAAGGTTCGTACTCAAGCGCCAAATAAATGTGTGTTATTATTCGACATCACGTCTCTCAGGATTTCTTGAGATTTATTCTCCTTTCTGAAGTCAATACTATGTTTGAACATTAAGGCCACGTTCAGACTGCAAAAATGCAGGTCTTTCAATTCATTTTGAATGGGGGTAGTGGGTTTAGGCCGCTAAACACAGCGGGCCTGCGGCAAAAAGTTGAAAAAGTAACGTTACAGGAACCAGGAAACATCGCTGCCTCTATAGCTGTCACAAGACAGTTTTACAACACTATGAGGGTGAAATAGAAGAAACACGAGCACTGAACTGGCCGGGAGATTGTGTAATAGCTGAATGCGCACACTGTGATACGTTGGCAAACCTGCAGTTTATCGGGTAATCAGCTTCTTTCTCTGCCCATTATACCGTAAATTGCTCACATTTCAAAGCTCAATTGAATGGACAATGTCAAAGATATCCTGCGTGATGCGTGTTATTTCGGCATTAGGAAATTTATGTTCGCTGTAGCAAAACGTTACTAGCGTACTGTTGCTATGATACGGCTGAGTGCAGAATGAGATATTCCCACTGCTGACGCTATGACTGTTTGAAATGATCCTGATGCCAATGTTGTATGTTTTTATGCTATGTAGCATGGACTGGAATGTGAACGCTGAGTCAGATTTTCAATGTCATCTTTGATTTCTTCCAGTAACTGTAATATTGCATTTCTGCTTAATCTGTAACGCTTAACGGCTGAACTGAAAAAGTGCGATCCTTGTGGCAGCTCGGCTCCTTGGCCTATGTCTTCGTCTTGCTCGGATTTCTGCAGGACGTCGCAAAAAAATGGGACGCACAACCCTGTGATGAAATTGCTGGATCACTTTTCTTGTTGTAAATGCCCACTAACAGCTCTCTGTGTATGGGGAACTACATGTGTATCCTATAGCGGTCGGTTTTTCTAAGTGTAATGGCAACGGCAGTATCACTTCTCACTGAGAGCAGTGTCTGCTGAGGCAGTAAGGACGAAGCACAAAGGGCTGAATATTGGCAAGAGTGTCAGTTGGCTGGTGCTTCTGTGCATGACCAGGCATGAGTGAGCGAGCTCAGAAGTAGACTGAGAGGATTATTGGCTGTGATGAACCTCCAATGTCAGGGTCAAAGGTCATACAGCAGTTACAGAAGGACGGGCAGAGGACGGAGGAGGACGGTTGTATTATATATGCGTGTTTTGGAGCTTGTGTGCAGGCATCTTGGCTGGTATATGGACCTGTTTTTAATGGTGCATGCAGGTGATAGTCGAAGACAAGCAGTTCGTACCAAGTGTTGTTTGACAGCGTCGGAAATCAAAAGTGTTTTAGTTGTTCCAAACGGCCACGCCGACGGATATAGAGCACCGCGAGCTGAAGGTCGTTTCGGTGGAAATTACAGTTAAGTTTAGCGACAAAAAGTGATGACAACGACAATTAAGTTTGAAACTGCTGCTATTTATGACCTTCCAATCCACCTCCTCCATACACGGTCCATAGCGTTCCTCATATTTGCATGCAGCAAAAAATATGTGGAATGCTTCTGTATTCCAGTGCGTTACTTTACGTAGCTTTATGTACGGATGCTTCATGAGAACAGACTGACCCAGTTCATCCCTGATTCTCCTCACCTCACAAACACAATGTCCCGCCAATGGCTGTTCCCTCCCCTATAATTTTTGACAGTTCCCAGTCAGTTATGGACAGGCTCAAACTGATAAGATTAATGTGTCATATGTGTATGAGTATGTATGGTTAAACTTCATCACTCTCAAAACTAGCATAGGCTTCATATTTATCATTGTCACTTGTTCTAGCTTAGCTGCTCTCTCTTATGTGAATTTTTATCCGGTCCACTATGTCCAATATGAGGTGCCTTAACAATTAGATCACTGTATTACTGTTATATATAAATAGATGGTTTTGTCACACTTAACCATCTGAGAAGCCGTCATTGGAAACTGTTTGGAAAAGGTCAGGCACTTTCAAAAAATACCTGACAGGTGATTGGATGAGCCATCCCTCTATTATGTTCGCCATTGTTCCTTTGAACAGACAGTCGTGGCCGCCACACACACACACACACACACACACACACACACACACACACACACCTATCCATGCCCGTAGCTGCTGGTAGCTGGTCCGCTGCTGTTTGGGAAACAAACACTTTACTTGAATTATCTTAAAATGGTTTGACCACCTGCTTTTTATACATTTGCATTCTGAAAATATTTTGTATCTTCCTGAATTCTGCACAACTGCCCCAATGGAGATCAATACATTTTCATCTTATTTATTCATGCTTGTTTTTAACATGAACCCGCAGCATAATGTCAGTATGTATGAGCAGTTGTTTCAGCAGCAAGGCAGTGAAGCACTTAACCACAGCACCATTAAACCGTAAAGCTTTCCACAGACATAATTTCATTTTCAATCATACCAACCAGTGTGATGCACAATAAGCTCCCAACCAAATTACACCTTTTTTATATGGTGATGATGTCACCTAGTAATGGGACATGCATAATTATGAATATGTCTTCATATTGCAGACAACAGAGGCACTCAGGAAAAGTCATTTCACCATGTGGAGTACTAAAGTGTTATGAGAGGAACAGGAAGACTCAAATGCTGAGGAGGGGACATGGGAGAGAAGCGTGGGAGAACCAGAAGCGTGGAGCCTAGGGGGGAGACACAGGAACTGGGAACGGAGACCGAGACAGGCTGAAGCAGGACGCCATGGGAGGGGGACTGAGAGGAGAAGCCAGCTGACCAGAGACGGGAACGGGAGTGGAGATGATGACTGTGGGGATTGTAGCAAGTTTCACCAGGGTGAATGGAGCAATGATCAAGCCAAGAGTGGATGAAGAGCAGATATACTGGCAGATCGGCGGGCGGTTAATGGCAAGGCTTGGCGCGGGTGCACACCTCACAAGCGGCCACAAAGTCCCGGCAGTCTTTTTGGGTGGTGGCGCACCAGAACCATTGGCGGAACAGGAACAGGGTTCTGGTTACGCCCGGGTGACAACTTGGAGGCGTTCGCCCACTGGAGGACCTCGGACACGAACACACGTAGAAGCGATTATTGGGGATGGTACCAGGGTCGGGGTCCCTGGGCACGGCGCACACCGGACTCAACCTCCCAGACCAGGGAGGCGACAAGGCAGGAATGGGCAAGGATGAAGTTGGGTTAGTTCTCCGGGTTGTTGGGAATGGAGACGGGACAGGGCATCTGGCTTGGTGTTGCAAGATCGAAGGTGTAACTCACCAATCAACAATTTTTATATCTTCATCCAAACAATCATGCCCACTTCCCACAACAACTTCCATCACTTTGTGTACAAACAAGTGCAGCACCATGAATACAACATGAGTAACTAAGAATGCCCTTTTATCCCCATTCTAATGACTATCCCATCACACCCTGCTCTATGATGACAGCACTTTTGAGTTTGGAATTTTGCAAAAGCCAGAAACACTTTTTTCCTTAAGACATGGTCAGACGTACTTGGTAAAAAGTCATTTTTAATATTTTAAGCATACCCCTGCTGAGTTCCACATAGAAGAGGGTCTTCAGTCAAGCAACACACATGATTTTGGTAGGAAAAAAGCTGGAAATCCTCATCAATGGGTGTATCAAAAGACTTTTGAGGCTTGAATTTAGTTAATCAACCATCAAGACATTTGAGGACTTTGTTGGGACGTGAAGACAACCTGGCATTCACAAGATGTCTACAACTTGAATTGCAAGGAGGCGATCATATGTTTTCCCCGCATCTTTTAGCATCTGACTGCGTCATACATCAGACAAAACTGTAACTTCCCCTCCGTCTTATAACCGTGACCATCCTTCCTGTGATGCTCTTCCAGAAGTCTGATGGCTCCACATGACGTTATAATCATGTCATCCGAATCGAATCCCCATTTCTTTTTCTTTCTTTTTATTTTTTTTTTTAAATGAGCGCTGCATGACATCGTGAAACACTTAACCGCAGCACTCTACAGGAAAATCCACTTCGCTTATCATCAGCTATCTGGACATCAGATTTGTCTCTCTAATCAACATTCAAGGGCCTAATGGACATTCCTTGGTTTCTGCAAGACTATCAAATAAGAGGAGGAGGTTTTAATCTCCCCAATTACTCTGTATCTCCTGGTAACACAATCAACCCGCGCAGGCACGATGGCAAGCCTTCAATGACTGCAAATTAAAACCAAATGCCTGGGAATTGTGAATTGTCTGCTGTTCTGCACTCTCAGCTCTTTGCTGAAGCGCTGGGGGAGAGAGAGAGAGAGAGAGAGGCTGAGATAGGAAGCTGGAGAGCAGGAGAGAGAGAGAGAGATAAATCCTTCAGCAAGTCAGATGAGGGAGCCGATAAAACATTTTTTTGGAAAAGAATCCCACACCGCCATGAAATAGGATTTTCTGCCCCGAATCAAGAAAACGCTGGAGCTCCGATCGCCATTCCTCTTTCTTTCTTTCTTTCTTTCTTTCTTTCTTTCTTTCTTTCTTTCTTTCTTTCTTTCTTTCTTTCTTTCTTTCTTTCTTTCTTTCTTTCTTTAATCTAATTTAAAGGTTTTAATGGGAATAAGGAAACGATTTGGGGTTGCTGGATCTCACTCATCTCTCATTGCCTGAACGCTCATAGATGGAACTGTGATCCGGCATTTATGAAAAGTGCTTTCTTAGCTGGCTTCTCCGACTGTGAAACAGTGGTTTTGGATGTGAGGTTGTGAGGCGGGCTTCTCCTGGCATTAATGTCAGGCCAAACCCTACACTCTCTTTACACCCCATCTACTGACTTACCTCGCACCGGAGCCAGAACCACAGAGGCGGTTAGAAGCGAGGAGCGCAACCTGAATTTGAACTGAGGGTGTATAAAGATGGAAAGGAGATGAAATTGGTAAAACAAGAGATGAAAAACACACTGGCAGCAAATCAGATTGTAGTTTGAATGCCCGGCTGCTGCTCTCTCTGCAGCTCCAAGTCCCACTTTGCTTTCCTGGAAATCCAATGCCGTCTGTGTGACGCTCTCAGTGCTGCAGCTCGCCTCTGGATTCAGCTGGATCCAGTCTGCAGAGCCACCAAATAAATCTTGCCATCACGTCTCCTTTCTTTCCCTCTTCCCCACTTGACCTTCCATCTCTCCATCTTTACTCTGCTGTCCTTGTAACCTTCTCCTGGCTCTGCTTCACAATTACGAGCAGCAACATAAACCATGATTATGTGCTGTTGGAGCATGCCGCAACTCCCGGGAGAGAGTAGGGGATTAGGAGAGAAAAGGAGGTGAAGAAAAACTATGTTTGTACTGCATAAGAAGAAGAGAAAAACTGGCTGCTAAGATACAAAAAAAAAAAAATGGAGATAACTGAGCTTTAGGATAATAAGACTTTACTGCACAGCCATGCTGGCAGCTCTGTGAGGCTGCACAGTGGTGCTTGAGGGTAAATGCTAACTTCAGTAAATGCTAAGCGGCTGCAATCTGTAACCTGATCAACATCTTAGCATGCTAACATTTGCCAATTAGCAGCAACCACAAAGTGCAGCTGGGGTTGATGGGAATTAAATGAGTTTTGCTTGTGTTTGGTCAAAAACCAAAGTAGTGGACAAAAGAATGCCTTTTCAAAGTGTTTTTACCTGATGAAATATGTAGAACGTAGTAAATTTGTGAAAACCTTGACCTGCTATTGGTACTAAAGTAAAATTCTACACTAAAGTTATGGGATTCACCCTCTGGCCACTATGGATTTCTGTACTAAATGTAAAGGTCCCATTGCATGAAAATGTCACTTTATGAGGTTTTTTAACATTAATATGTGTCCCCCCAGCCTGCCTTTGGCCCCCTAGTGGCTAGAAATGGTGATAGGTGTAAACCGAGCCCTGGGTATCCTGCTCTGCGTTTGAGAAGATGAAAGCTCAGATGGGCCGATCTGGAATCTTCCCCTTATGAGGTCATAAGGGGCAAAGTTACCTCCCCTTTATCTGCTTTGCCCGCCCAGAGAATTTGCCCCCCCCATGAGACAGAGAGAGACATCATGGCTTTCAAACGAGCAAAGTGGCAGTTGGTCAATGCCACACCCCCGGCCTCCACCTCGCCCCCTCTCTCCTCTTCAAAAGCTACAGACTCAGAAATGGCACATACTAAGGAAAGCTCATTGAGGGACTGGCTCTAGTGGCTGGAATTCTGGACCAAGGCTGGACTTTGGGAAAGAGACTTCAGATACAGTATTAGGGACCACTAAGGTCTATATAAAAGAGACTTCAGATACAGTATTAGGGACCACTAAGGTCTATATAAAAGAGACTTCAGATACAGTATTAGGGACCACTAAGGTCTATATAAAAGAGACTTCAGATACAGTATTAGGGGACCACTAAGGTCTATATAAAGAGACTTCAGATACAGTATTAGGGACCACAAAGGTCTATATAAAAGAGACTTCAGATACAGTATTAGGGGACCACTAAGGTCTATATAAAAGAGACTTCAGATACAGTATTAGGGGACCACTAAGGTCTATATAAAGAGACTTCAGATACAGTATTAGGGGACCACTAAGGTCTATATAAAAGAGACTTCAGATACAGTATTAGGGGACCACTAAGGTCTATATAAAGAGACTTCAGATACAGTATTAGGGGACCACTAAGGTCTATATAAAAGAGACTTCAGATACAGTATTAGGGGACCACTAAGGTCTATATAAAAGAGACTTCAGATACAGTATTAGGGGACCACTAAGGTCTATATAAAGAGACTTCAGATACAGTATTAGGGGACCACTAAGGTCTATATAAAAGAGACTTCAGATACAGTATTAGGGGACCACTAAGGACTATATAAAAGAGACTTCAGATACAGTATTAGGGGACCACTAAGGTCTATATAAAAGAGACTTCAGATACAGTATTAGGGACCACTAAGGTCTATATAAAGAGACTTCAGATACAGTATTAGGGACCACTAAGGTCTATATAAAAGAGCACAGTGCCATGGGACCTTTAAAACCTTAACCATGCTGTCGTTGACATGCAATGAAGCTGAAAAAAAGAAATCCTTTTAGATAGTTACTGAATATGCACGGTGGCCCAATGGTTAGCACTGTGCCCTCACAGCAAGAAGGTTTCTATGTTCTTCCCATGTCTGCGTGGTTTCCCCCACCATCAAAAAACATGTACTAGGTTCTCCAGTCAAGGCCCTTGAACAAGGCACTGGCTCAGATCTGGAGTTGGTCCCTGGGCGTTGTAAATGGCTGCCCACTGCTCCTTGAGGGATGGTTTAAATGCAGGGAATTAATTCCGCTACATGTATGTGTACATGACAATAAAGTACCTTTCCCTGAATGTGGTCTCGCAGGATTGTCTGGCGACATTATCATAATCCAGGTTTATGATCAGCACCTTCAGATGTGTCTCTGACTCCTCCACATCCAGCCACTGTGTCTGTACTGGCAACCTTCCTCACCATTGATTGCATGATGTAAAGCAGGGGTCTTCAACATGTTTAAGCCATGAACCCCTTAACTGAAAGAGAGATGGAACAGGGACCCCCTACTACAATCATCGGAACACCTTTCACTTTCTTGGTGGCCTAGCTATCATCCGATATTTATTTAACTGAATAAATGACTACTACATAACTTGGAGATGCTAATGGCAGACAATAATAGACCTGGACACATATGGAACTAAAGTTTTCACATTTGTCAAACCCATGTATGATGTTTATTCGTCATACACATATGCCGAATACTCCATAACCGTGATCATGACCTGCAGGAAACTCATGACTCATGGAAACAAAAAGAGAACACTAACAGAATGAGCTGGAATTGAAAAAGTAAGATGAAAAAAGAGGGTGGAAAAAGAACTGAAGAAGAGAAGGTGAGAGATATGGGGAGGTTGGTTGTATATGTGGCGGCGATATTTCACCGGTAACCGTAGTGACGGTGGCAGAGCTCCAGGTGATGCTAATCACTCCCATCCATCTTCTTTAGCGCCGGTGCTAAAGCATGTTAGCGAAGGCCTTGGAGCAAAGCACACAGAGTAAAGGTAGATAAATAAATAAATGCTCGATTTAGAGGATAAATCTTCTTCTGGTACTCCTGGGCAGAGAAGGTGGCAACAGCATTACCGTGAAAAAGGAACTGGAACTGGAAGCTGTGGGAGAAGTCCTTGAGTAAAAAGTCGTGAAACAGCGACAGAACAGTTTGGTGAATATATACAGACTTACTTACTCCACCTTTATTGAGCTGTGAGCACCTGCAGTATAACGGTAGCGCTCGTGTTTCTTCACTGATGCATGGATTAACACAAATGAATGCATCATTTAAAGCTGCAGACAGGAAACGCTGTATTGAACATAAAAACAACCTTACAACGGCCCGAATCACAAAATAGATTGCACCACAAACTGAGATTAAAATCTAGCAAACAGAAATGGATCACAAAACAAAAACTTCCCCAGATCAGCAGAAAACAAGCTGGACTTAAACACTGATCGTTTCCTTCTTTTATCACTTCTCTTAACACTTGCTTTCCGTGGTATATAACACTGACTGGCCAGGTTAGTATTCACAGGTATGCTTTCAAACAAAAGGAGCCTTGTATCTTTGCGTATATCTTTAGACCAAGAATCAAGAATGTGTTTATCCCAGAGAAATATTTTCTTCGTCAACCTATTTGCATCCATATCTAGGAAATGATTCCATAACTGGGTTATGCATACATACATAATGCACTTGGTAGTCAGCGACCGCTAACGATATTAAGAATCTACAGCCATGCAGCTTTTGATGTTTATTAAGACACCTTGGTGCAATTGTGTTGAGTTAAATCTTAAAATGTATTAGTTCAATGTGTTAGCATGCTAACATTTGCTAATTAGCATCCATTAGACTAGCGAGACCTTCCTCCACAGCGCTGTGGAGGAAGGTCTGGCTAGTCCACACAGAATCCTGGGATGGGAGATGAGCATACTCTGGTTTATTGGCATTTTACTAAACTAATCGCAATTGTTATGCTAAGCAGCGGACGGAGCCAAGGTGCCTCTGCTAAATAGTCTCTGGAAGGAACTTGTTTTGGTGGAACATGCGTACGGTGAAAAGGTGTTTTAGTCATCAACAGAAAACTCTGATTGGACAGATAGTCTAGCTAGCTGTCTGGATTTACCCTGCAGAGATCTGAGGATAAGGTAACCATAGTCCTCAGATTGGACAGATAGTCTAGCTAGCTGTCTGGATTTACCCTGCAGAGATCTGAGGACCAGGTAACCATAGTCCTCAGATTGGACAGATAGTCTAGCTAGCTGTCTGGATTTACCCTGCAGAGACCTGAGGACCAGGTAACCATAGTCCTCAGATTGGACAGATAGTCTAGCTAGCTGTCTGGATTTACCCTGCAGAGATCTGTCCATCGGAGTTTGAAATTACAACATAAAGACAGAGGAAGGTAACGGACATCTGATGGAATTTCCGGTAGTGGAACGTCGTGGATATGGACTAACAACACATGAACTGTAAGAAATGAACACTTAAATTCAGCAGCTCTGCTGCTTTCCAAACCAGCTATGGAGTGATTTAAACCTGACCTGGGACACCAATCAACCAATGAGATAATTGGTCTTCAGGCACGTCTGTAGAGTCTGAAGTTTTGGAAATACTTGTATTTTTTACTCCCAAACAGCAGCATGGTGCTTGCTGCATGTTCTGCCCTGCAGTCAAACCACAGGTCCATCCCATCAGGGCTCACACATTATATTGATGAGTGCTCTCCACCAACACATTAACTCTCATTACTGCTCCAGTGAACCGCGTGGCGTTTACAAAGACAAATCCCTCTCAGCACTGGCCCACCAACACCTGAAACAACGATCCAAGTGCCCCACACATACATCAACATCCCCTCGGCAACCTGCAGCTTTTGCCGTGGTTTAACACCAAATATCCAACAATTACAAATCATCAAATGTCTCTTATTTGCAAACCTGGGAAATTGGATCGCTAAAAACTCTTAATGCAATGCTCTGTATCTGAGAATGGTATATTTTAGCCAGCAGTTGCATTATTTAGACTGAATGTAAAAATGTCCAAATGGTTAACAGCCTTAATCGGTCATCTCTCAATCGTTGATGAAACAGTACTGTTAGGTAATGTTAAAGTGTTTCACACTGCCAGAATTTTGCAGTGAGTATTACAGATTGATTAATGTCGCAGAGTAACAAAGGGAAGGTGGATCTGTAAAAGAGAGAATTACTTTTGTTATGCTTCCATTTGTGTTTTAAGTCCAACTCCAGACAGTCTGCGGACAAATTGAAGTGTCTCTCAACAGAAAAGCTCCAGAATCTACTTCAGGCGGATTCAGGTCGCTCAAGTATGTGAAGGAGAAAGAGCTTAATTAATGTGTGTGTGTGTGTGTGTGTGTGTGTGTGTGTGTGTGTGTGTGTGTGTGTGTGTGTGTGAGTTGGGGGTGGTGTAATTGAGTTAAAGTCTCCCAAGGCCTGAACTGAATTAAGAGCAGATTAGAGGCCAAGTACTGAATGTGTGTGTGTGAGAGAGAGTGTGTGTCCCTCTGCACCTTCGTATATGTGGGTCTGAATTGCTCTCCTGTGTGTGAGCATAATGGTATTGAACGATGATTTTAAATGCCCTTTTTAATTCAAAAGGCCTGTTTTATTTGGATTTCAATTCCCAAGGAGCCATGGGAAAACGGCCCTTGTGTAAAACAATCCATTGATATTCAAGATAGGAGAAGGTAAAACTACGTTCAAGAGTACGGCATGTCCATCTTGCCAACACTCTAAACACCTAATGCCATTTTATTCTATTATTATCTGCTTAAAGCTGCACTGGTCAATATATTGATATGTATATTGACAGTGGATCAAATTAAATGTGAAAGGTGTCACTTTCATTGTTTCAGCTCATGGTTTTTGGTCTGTCTGGCTCACTCTTAGGCTCAATCCCATTTCCCTATGAAATGGGGCACCACTTGGTTACATCACCATACAGTATTGATCACAAACTTCCAAGATGGCGTCTGCAAGTATGTCTATGTTGATTGCGTGGGTTTTGACAACAGTGTCATATGCATTTAGATATTTTATAGTGCCCTACTATAACATGAACTTCAACTACTACCATTTTTTTAGTGACTGTTCCATTATCTTTATTGTGACTATTATTGCCACTGTGCATCACCCGCCCCCCCCCCCCAACCGGCCCCCGTCAGACACCACCCACCAAGAGCCTGGGTCTGTCCCAGGTTTCTTCCTAAAAGAAGTTTTTCCTCACCACTGTCACACTGTTGCTGGGGGGAACTACTAGAATTGTTGGGGCGTTGTAAATTATAGAGTGTGGTCTAGACCAAAGTATCTCAAGATAACTTTTGTTATGATTTGATACTATGAATAAAATTGAATTGAAATTGAATTGAAGAATAGTTATTGCACAGCAGAATAAGCCTTGTTAGTGTTTTGTTGCCCATTTCATTGATTTTGAATTACTGACGCATTGTATGTCCTTTAAACGTGTAAAGGACATTTTCTATTGTCTTTAGGAACGTTAGAGCAGTAAAGGCTGTAGAATTGGACAATGTGCAATGTAACTCATATACTGTATGATTAAAATGTAAAAAATCAGGGAGGTGAATCCCAGCAACAGCTCTCAATCAAATGCAGTGGAGTGGCACAATGAGTAATATAGCAAAAAGTAACTAAAAATAGACAAAAAGAATGCAAATTATACCCAAGTCAAAATGTTCCCTAAGTTCAGTTGTTGAGTAAATGTTGTTATTGACGCCATTGTTGTTGGCCTGCGTGTGCGCCTGCAGTCTTGGGTGTGTGTTTGAAGGGGAATCTACTTTGAAGTGTGACCCAGCTGCCCCATTCATGTCTGCAGTGCACACCAGGTGCCTTGGATGGCACAAAGAGGGAAAAGCAGCGCGTTGTCAAAGTGCCCTGGTCCTCACAAAGGCTTTACATTTACGTAGAAATCTCCCAGCAACCCTGTCTGCTGCAATCATCGAGGTCAAGTAGAGTATTCAATGAACAAATAAGAGATAAAAGACTGGTGATCAAGCTAAAGGGCAGACATAGGAGATATGTTGTGGTTTGAAACAGTGTATGTCCTACCAGTTACCATTTCACACAGTGCAATATTTAATATTTAACCATTTCATTTCATTACAGTGCAATATTTATTTATTTGTTGTTAATACTACTTTTCACACAAACGTGTATACAAAGCTATGTTATATATGTATATAGTTGCTCTCAGGACTCAGGACTGTGCACCAGGTCACCCCCTCTTTTTTTGCTCTGCACTACCTATACTTTATATTTTTATGTTTCGTGTTGACACTGTAAAGGTTTTGCTTCAATCTCATTGCACAGGTACTGCACTTGTGTATAATAATTAAGGCTTTCTGTTCTATTCTGTTCTGTTCTATTCTATTCTGTTCTGTTCTATTCTGTTCTATTCTATTCTGTTCTGTTCTGTTCTGTTCTATTCTGTTCTATTCTATTCTGTTCTGTTCTATTCTGTTCTATTCTATTCTGTTCTGTTCTATTCTGTTCTGTTCTGTTCTGTTCTATTCTGTTCTGTTCTATTCTGTTCTGTTCTGTTCTATTCTATTCTATTCTATTCTCCTCTCTGCACTGGGAGGAAATTCCTCTCCAGCTCAGCGGACTAATTACCATAGGCTAAAATTGCAAAGCACCCACTTTTATACTCCAGTCCCTATGGTCTCGCATAGCCAGACCTTCCTCCACAGCGCTGTGCAGGAAGGTCTGGAAAAGTGAGACTAGGGAAGATGAACTAACTCATTGTTGATGTTACTGGGATTTGTTGACGTGGAGAC
Source organism: Percina caprodes (assembly GCA_013375575.1). Lineage (NCBI taxonomy): Eukaryota > Metazoa > Chordata > Actinopteri > Perciformes > Percidae > Percina > Percina caprodes. The sequence goes on from JABXJD010001380.1 coordinate 71,404, forward strand.
AAAACTGCATTTTAAATGTCTTACAATAGATCCCATGCATATTGGCTACGACACTGTATTCAAGCCATGTGTCCGGAATAGTAATCTGAAATGAAATCTTACATCATCTAACTCCAAATCTTACATCATTTGTGAAACAAATACCTGGCACTGAGTGCAGCTTAGCATGAGACAAGAGACACAACAAAGGCAAGAAAGCCAAAAAACCTGATTGGTATTTGGGGAGATGCCTGGCTAGTCCACACAGTATTCCTGGATGGGAGAAAAGAGAAAAACATGCTCTGGTTTTACCCTGCAGAGATCTGAGGACCAGGTAGCCATAGTCCTTAGAAATCCACCAGGGGCACCGGCGCCCCGTGGATAAAGACTACTACTGATGCTAACCTCAGTGGGTTATGATAGCATTAACAGAAAACAGCAATAAACTATTAAGATTGTTTTGTCAGCTAACTAACAAGCTATAAATATATATAATAGGTGTGGACACATCAGCAGTGGTGGAATGTAACTAAGTACATTTACTCAAGTACTGTGCTTAAGTACAAATGTTGAGGTACTTGTACCTTACCTTGAGTCTTATTCTTTTTATGCTGCATTAGTCACTAATTACTTTACATATTAAGATTTCTGCACACAAAACACATGTGGTATATAAAATCTAATGCTTTCATTTAAAGTAACCTAGCAACAATATAACGGCCTACAAGTCCAGCTGAGATGATGAGACCATTAAACACACAGCTGCTTGGATCCTTTATACTTTGGGAGGATTGTTCCGCGTTGAGTACTTTTACTGTAATACTTTTAGTACATTTTCCTGATGATACTTACATACTTTTACTAAAGTAATATTTTTCAATGCAGGGCTTTAACTTTACTTTACTTACTAGTATTTTTACACTGTGGTATTAGTACTTTTACTTATCTTAAGGATCTGAATACTTCTTCCACCACTGCACATCTGAGTGAAAAGATCAATTTCAGTTTGTTTGAGTTTAAGCTCAGTGACTAAAATGCTGTGTGGGAGTCACTTATAATTAAGTACAGAGTCATGGAGTTTTTGAGGTACTCTGCGCTGTCTGTGCAGAAAATAACAGTGACTTTTGGTTCCAAGTCCATCAAAGCCTGAAATAACTCTTCCTACTTTTCTCCCTTAGAGTTGCACTCAAGCTGAGGCCATAAATGTAAGTACTGTTCTTCAGTTCTGTGGTACTGGTACTTTACTAAAATATTTCTACTTCACTCTGACAGCTAATTGCTAGTTACTATGAAATATAAATCAACAAATACATTCTTATATATGATAATAGTATATGCTACCCAGCAGCTTATAAACGTATTACAATGAGCTCCACCTTTCCCAGCTGCAACATTAAAGTAATGTACACATTAATGCATCAATCATTATGAATCAGAAATATGACTCTGAAATGGGCCATTTAAGGTACTTTTACTTTTAGTACATTTCGGGGCAGCATCAGCTCAGTCCGTGGGGACCTGGCCTGGGAACCTGGGCCAGGTTGCTGGTTCAAGTCCCCGTACGGATCAAGTACATACTGTGGACTGGTAGGTGGAGAGGTGCCAGTTCAGGGGTGCCCCCACCCTCTGACATCACGGTCCTGTGTGTGTTTTTGAGTTTATGTGTAATATATATCAACAGAGTGTAAAAATGTAATTTCCCCCATGGGGATCTCTTCTTAAGTATACTTTTGATGACTGTATCTACCCTGTATTATTGCTACTTTCACTCGAATAAAAGATCTCCGGAGGTTGGGTTGCATCCTCACCAACACCAACCATAATGAAGTAATTCAGTGACTAATGTGGCTCTTCATAGTAACTCCCAGCTCTGCATTGGATGTGTCTTGTAGGGAGGTTTTGGGCGTTTGCACAGCCTCTATGAGTATGTGATATTGCACAGGCCAAGTATTAGACTTACATATAATGACATGAGGGCTTGGCTGGGATTGTCCATCAAATGACAGGCCAAGTGGCAGGTCCGTCATAAATGACTCACTCCTAAATGAAGTTTAAGTGGAGTTAATTATCCCTGGGAAGTCATCCTCTGCATGTTACCCATCTTGGCTGTTCAGGACTCAAGCGTGATTTATGGTACGGCTGAGGCTCTACGCAGAGGTTTCGCCGTAGCCTACGTAAGTGGCCTGAAGTTTATTATTGTGCGTGGGCCGACATGTGTGTGTGTGTGTGTGTGTGTCTTTTTGACTACGTTAGGAAATCTGTAGCAGGAAAAGTTAACCCTCTCTTTGATTTCATGTTGTTCATGGAGAAGGAGAACCATGAAATGAGTCGGGGGATAAATGCAACGCTACCAACGCCGAGCTGTGTGCGTCGCCTCGACATGTAGGAAAGTTTTCAAGAGGTCAACGTCAGGCTACGCCGTAGGGTCAGTGACTTCACATGCCTAGGTATGTAGCCACGGCGTAGATTTAATGCAGGAGCATAAATCACACTTCACACAGCAACACCCAAGAACCGCCATCATTTTTTCAATTGTTTATGTGCTGTATTCTTTAAAACTGTGGACTGTGCACGTACTATCGTACTACAGTGGACTGTGGTATGTCAATAAAGAAATCTTGAATCTTGATTTGTGCCAGCACCTGGAGGAAACCCACAAAGACAAAGGTGTCCCGAGCTGCGCTTTCTTTCAAACCACTCGCAGATGTTTATGACATTTCCCTGCCTCTGACTTCCTGTTCTGACGTACTGTCTACACTGCTGAAAATATGGATGTTGCACAAGTACAAATAAGGCGTCAGGCATGGCTTCTTTGCAGTAATGATGTCATCGTCCCACCCTGTAACTGGGCTAGATTACGAGTGTTATGAATTCACCAGTTAAAGTCTGTTAGTCTCATACCCGTTCAGTGGGTGTCTGGCTGTTGTGGGTGCCACAGCCACATCACCTGGCATGTGTGGCTGAATGCGACTGTAAACATGTCTAACACTGAATTGATAGAGAGTCTGGGTGTGACTGTGTGTATGCGCTTTTGATTTGCGCGTGTCGCCGGCATGTGTCGCTGAAAGAGCGCCTTGGAACGGCTGCTCTGCGGGCCATTGTCCGCTCCAGATGTTTCCCTGAGCCACCCAAAGTGCTGCCGAGAGGACAAAAAAGGCCAAAAACCACTATACGCCGTAAAGCCAGGCTGTAAATCTGCTGCATGCCACAGCCTCGATTTGCACCTGAATGGGACAGGCGGTTAGGCTCCAGCGGGGGGGAGGGAACGGAGGAGGGTAGTTCCCAACTGTTGTTGAGGCCTACCACACACCCATATACGCACACACACTGCAGCGCAGAGTTAGAAAAGCTGCATGCAGTCTCCACCTCACTTGTTGAAAGGGCCGTGCGAGAGAAAGACCTTTTGAATTGTAAAAAAACAATTCTACGACGAGATGAGCCGAGGATGAGCTAACGGGGGTGCGAGGCGAACCATTCCTCGCACATTTTGATGTAATGACAGCTGCTCACTGAAGCACATAAGTGTCCTGAAAAGTGTACTTAATGTAATTGTTGGTGAAATGGGATTTGAAGCAGAGAATCAGAAAGAAATGCTGCATTGGATGAGCTCTTTGAGTCAGTTAAATGCCGTAGTCCAAGAAGACCGGTGGCAGTTTTCTCTCGGACATTAAAGCTCTGTACGGTTTTTCTTAGTTTTAAATGGTCAGTTTACCAAATGTCTGGCATTGCCAGTCCTTTCTTTACAATGCGTGGATTTTTTCTATGTCCTACACACCAGAAAGGTGTCTGACTGCTGCTAGTTGACGTACATCTATCTCGGGACATAGCACCGACAGATTCAAACTCTCAACATTGTTGAAGTGGGCTGTCGGGTTATTTCAGTAACATTAACAACTTGGTGTAGCAGTAAAGAGCCGATATTGTAAGCTTGATGTTTGACCGTCACACAGAATTGATTTTTTTTTAAATTATTTAAGAGACTTTCAAACATCAACATGTAATTTACTAACATGTATTTGTGTCAAAATGACATATAAATATCTTTTCCTGTATTATTTGGCCTGGAAACGCTTCCAACGCGCTCGCATGTCGCGTGAAAAACACGCTAAGTGCGGCTCGAGCCGAGCGTGACAGGTGTGTGTCACACATGCAGTGTGCGAGCTCTCACCTGTTACCGTGGGAGCCGAAATCAAAAGGGACACGCCACGCAGCTGACACGCTCGCGCGACGCAGGCAGTGTGTAGCCGGCCTAATATTGTGACAGCAGAGCGGCGGCATGAAGGAAAGAAACTTGCACTAGTCTCTAAATCAGCCAATTGCCACAGCTGAACATTTGACTACTTATGAAATTCGGACACATTCATCCTCAAAATGTTTTGCTCTCACTGCATGCCAGTCCAAATGCAGCAGATACAGCATCTCATATCACTAACATATCCAAATAAGTCGAGAAGAAGAAGAAGAAGAAGAAGGTTTGATCACTGACCTGCTGCATGTGTACACAGACGCTACAGTAAGCAGGGTACAGTCTAATTGATGATTGCTGCTTTATCGTGTGCATACACAGTAGATGTAGTCTTGCATTGCCAGAACTATCTCCTCAGCGTTGTCGAGGAAGGTCTGGCTACACCCCAGATGCATTCTCTGATAGGAGGAACAAACACTCTGGGCCATTTGCATGTCTTTAAACCAATCACAATCAGCTCTGGACGCAGTGATGGCGGCTCTGCACGGAAGGAACTTGTTTTGGTGGAACATTTGCACCCCCGAAAAAGAAAACTCCACATACAATATTAAATGAAGTTAACAGTTGACACGATTCAGTAATGTGCTATTTAAATTAGCTTATACACGGTTAAATCTCATTAGCTCTCACCAGTATATCTCTCAGTGTGTATTTTTTATCCATCAATCGGTCCCAAAGCATCCCAGTTAGAGAGGAAATGCCCTGAACATATCATCTGGAAGTGGAAGGTGAGACGTCAAGCTTTATCCTGGAAATGGACTTTCATAGATCTAGATGTCTGCAAACAGTTTTCACAGGAACCAGAGGAAAACGTCTGTGTATTAAAGGGTAACTAGTGTTTCTTTTCAACCTGGATCCTATTTCCCTATGTTTATGTGTGTGAGTGACTGACGGGAACAACAATCTTTGAGTATTTAGTGAGATCGCAGACAGAAACAAGCTACAATGTAAGTTAGCAGGACAATTGTCCAGCTTGAATTTACGTCACAACAGTGCTCGTTTTGCTGCTTACAGGCTCATATTAATATTCTACAGCGATCTCGCTTAATACCGCTTAAAGATTGTTGTTCCCATCAGTCACATAGACGAAAAAAACGTAGGAAAATAGGGTTGAAAAAGGAAAACCAATACTACTCCTACTCCTAACAGCAGTCAACTCTGGCAACATCTAATGACACAATGAAAAACAACTATATATGTAAGTAAATTTCAGACTCAGTCTTAATGAAATGTCTGTAACCACATTAATCTCGTGAATGCCTAACGATGCACAACAGCGGAGCTTATTTCAAGTAAAGCTGGTGTTTACTTTTAATCACACTCTGTGGCTTTCATTCACTCCCTTTCCCTGCTCCATATTCTCTCCTCCAACTCTTTGTTTTTGCCTCTCACACACCCACACACAAAGACACACACACAAAGACACACACACACACACACTCAAGTACGTATGTTTACTTTGCTCGAGCCGTGTACTCTGAACGCCACATTAACTCCATTTTGTCACTCGTCACTGAGTGGTGTTAACGCTGTGACCTTTCAGCACACAGACTGACGTATCATTAGCGATACTGTGGGACTCCACACACCACGGCTCCCAGCCACAGCCCATTAGAAAGTCATCAGACGGCCTTCGTGTAATGACCAAATCACTCCATGGCGGTATTACACAGGCAGTTAATGGAACTGATTCCCATACACAAAGACCCAAAGTCGGAGTTTGATCTTGCTATGCATTGATTGACGCAAGAACAGAGGAATGACCTGAACAATTAAGGCATGATAAATAAGAAAGGCAAGAGATTTGGGAGCTTTGGTGTTCATGTCATCAGCTAAATCAAGGAGCGTGTATGATTTTTGACTCGTGAGGGGTAAAATGCACTGATGATGCTGATGTGAGGTATCTACATATATATTTGATTGTCTTCCCAATGCACTATCCACATTAGTAATCCTCCTGTTGTTTGTTTTCAAAGTTCATCAATCAGAAATTGGGTTTCTTTTACATTAATTGCCCAAATATAACATGGATGGTTCCATGCAACGCTCTTTGCAAATGAAATTAAGCATCGGATCACGTCTTACATTGAATTTTGGATGTTTTATTTCATTAAATTAAATTTTATTGCATTTAAAAACACCAATGGAATAGTCTCTAAGCGCTAAGGAAACTATGATCTCGAATTTTCAATTGACATAAAGAAAGAAAAGGACATTATTGTGTTTTTTTTTTCCCTCCTCTATTTTTGTTTTTCTATTTGAAGGGATGATTGTTGATGAAAAGGTTAAAAATGAATTGACGGAGGAAAAAGAGAGACAAATTGACCCCCTTTTTGAAAATGACGAGACAGAAAATAAGTAATTTTTTCTTAAATGCTAACATCTGGACAGGCTGAGCTCCAACATAATGGACGATGGGCCTTTAAGGGGCTAAAGACGGGGTCGACCCTTGAGATGCTTTCCTTCTCGAGCTGGATAAGCCTGGTTTTATTATGGATAGCACACACACACACGCACGCACACACACACACACACACACACACACATCTACACACAGACTAGAGGGACTGGGAATGGATTTATAGAGGCACACACTCATCAGTGAGGCCTGTTCACAGTAACGTACGCCCAACTGCTCATATTTTAGAGTAGGTGCCAGGCTCAAAACGTACATATGTTTGCTAATTAATGTTTGCAATTAAAGTCACACTGTGTGTTGCTCCTGGCAACCACCACCACAGCAGTCATCGCAGCATTCTCAGTAGCACGCGACTGAGATCTTGCCAGTGGAACTGTTAGAAGTGTAAAGATCCTGATGGTCCAAAAACCAACTCTCTTCTTTTTTTATAACGGTGGCCTGTGCAGTCTTTGGAAGACTAGCCGCTGGTCTAAGAGAAACCAGTTTGGAACACTCTTCTTCGCTAATTAAAAAAGGCACACAGGCTGTCTCAGAAAACAGAAAGAAAAAAAAGGTCTCCACATTGAATGTTTATCTCATGTGTGTTGCTAATGCCGACCTTATACTAAAAGCCTTTTCAAGCGGTTTCAACGGTCGCAGACTGTTTTCCAATATGGGAATGCAATCCTGAGTGTGTTGCTAGAGTCTCAGTCCCACTTAGTCTTTTTCCCATCTCGACGAAATCAAACGTGTTTGATAGTATCGTAAGTTTTAAGTCTTGGTAGTAAAGTTAGAAAACCAATGGGGGCTCGCCCTCAAGCACCAAACAGGAAGCAGCAAACGGCTAGAGCCAGTGATGTTTTACGGTTGCTATGGCACCGAGCTAGGTAACGTTGCTGATTTTTAACCCTTCCGAAGCGCGTCATCCAATGGGAGATTTAACAGCGGATTAACGCAGACCTTCGAGTACTGCCGTCATCCATCTGCATGTACGGCAGGACAGAAAATCGGCCCACTTTCCCTTAAGTTTCCAGCTATAAACAAGTCTAGCTGGAGTCTTCCAACGTGTGTCCCTGCAAGATCTCTAGCCTTAAATTCATATTGTGACAATGATTGTCTTAAATGTTGAGATGGTGTCAGACCGCGAAGTCTGTGCAGAGTCTTCTAGAGTCTGGAAGGCATAAACTTGACTTAGCACCTTTAGCCTCAAAAGGGAATTCATGTTAGCATAGCGGGGGTTGTCCTAAAACAGCCGAGGAACACTCAACATGTTTTCCATTTAAAGCCCTGAACATAATGCAGCTCATTTATCAGCGATGGCGAGAACAGACAAGCCCACTGAAGTCCTACTCGAGTGTATCGCCTCAGACATAAATCAGGTGCTCTCAGCTCAACAATGCTAATCCAAAAGCCGCTAGTTAAGTTTGGGTAACTTAAATCACTCAGTGCTCTTAGAGGAGCACGGGGGAGTTTTGGTGATTCGCGAGTACCTTTTGCCGATGCAGCAATATCCCCCTCATGATTTAAAATCAACAGGCTGGGGGCTCTGCAGGCCAGACGTGGATTAGCTGGTAAAACAAATGCATTAGCCCCTGTCCACGGCTATCAAAACAGCCATTAGCATTTCCGCAGCTGGTAATCGCTGGCGTTGAGAAAGCAGAGAGGAAGCCTTCTCGGCTGGCTTCCCACACATTGCTACAAAGTGGGCTTAAGCATGCCTGCCACTCAGGTCGGGAGATGTGCTCGAGCGGCTCGTGCACACACCGACTCGCTCACAAACAACCCAAACACACGCTTTCTTGCACACATATACACACCCAACTTGCTGGAAGAAAAAAACACACATGGAGACATTTACTTTTAGACATTCACACAATCACGCGCTGTCACCGGATTCCACGGCCTCAGGCTGATGGTAGACACGGCGGGTTCCCAGGGGCAGATCGTGTTGGGCAGTTTGAAACCAGTAAGAAAACAATTAAGTCATCAGCGTTAGCTGTGTGCAGGAGGAAAGGGAAATTGCCAGTAAAACTTTAAAGGGGGGAAATGGGATTACAACCAGAACAATAGCACCTTGTAAGATATCAAATGAGTACGTCTTCTATAGATTCCACTTGAGAACAAATGTCTCCAAACTTAAGTAAGTTGGCTTTGACTTCACTGACAGAAGTACAGAAGAGTGGCTGCAATTTTTTTCAATTTCTTTTATTAACATAATAAACTATTTGGCATTGCACAAGTCAGTCTAACCCAACAACAATCTGACCCGTTTTCAAAAAGTTTCTTTATCAGAAACGTGGGGGGGGGGGGAAACAACAAAAAAGGGCAGAAGACATCGAAAAGGGACCAAAAAAAAAGTTTTTCATTTAAATTAATTTCATTTTTAATTTTGACCCAGGAAAAAACAATGAGACCTGACCTAGACTGTACCAAAAAGGAACGGGGGTGAGGAAGGGAGGCGGAACTTTTCGTTTGACTTTTTGAAGAAGCAAGGGTTTTTAATGATGTTAATGATATTAATAGATATAGTGCAAAAATAATCTAGCGTTGACGAGGGAAGCCGTAATAACACGCCGTGATTTGTGTTCATTTTTAGTTTATGTTGCACTCATAAAGTCGTCGTTTTCACGTAACTGTATGATTTATTGTCTTTTAACAGCAGATGTCACGAGAGAAGCATGGAATAAAATATAAATGTGGGATGAAAGGAATTGAATTTGAAAGAAAACTGTTTTTCAATTATTTTTTGAACACTATTTAAAGACCCTCCCTCACTCTCCCAAACATTAAGACGCTCTCTTCAGCCAAAACAACAGATCCAGACCCCCACCCCGTTCATATATTTGTAAAACCCACATACAGATGCAAAAGGGTGACCAATAGCAGTGATTTATGATTAAAAAAAAAAACTAATTTCTAATTTCTGCCCAACAGAGACAATATACTTTTACTCAGTTAGGGTAGACTGTGAGATAATGTGTGTTAATGTGTATCGGGTTAAGGGGTGGAAGATGTATACAGATCCTTAGGTAAAAGTACTAATACTACACTGTAAAATACTATAAATCCAAGTCAAAGTTCTGCATTGGAAATGTTACTTAAGTAAAACTATTAGGTATCGTTAAGAAAATGTACTTAAAGTATTAAAAGTAAAAAAAAATCCTCCCATTGTAGAAAGTATAAAGGATCCAAGCAGCTGTGTGTTTAATGACATCATCATCTCAGCTGGACCTGGAGGCCGGTATATTGTTGCTATGGTTACTCTAGAATAAAACATCAGATCTAAATATACTACATGTGTTTCTTGTGTAATGTGTAAAGTAACTAGTAACTAAAGTAACTAGTAACTAAAGCTGCCAGATGAGTGTAGAGGAGTAACTAAAGTAACCAGTAACTAAAGTAACTAGTAACTAAAGCTGTCAGGTGAATGTAGAGGAGTAACTAAAGTAACTAGTAACTAAAGCTGCCAGATGAATGTAGTGGAGTAAAAAGTAGAATATTTCTCTCTGAGATGTCGCAGAGTAGAAGTAGAAGTAGCATGAAAAGTAAAGACCCAAGTAAAGTACAAGTACCAACATTTGTACTCAGGTGCAGTACTTGAGTAAATGTACTTTGTTACATTTCACCACTGATTAGGTTAATGTGTTAAGTCTTTACCTGAAGGTATTTCACATTGTTGTAAGAAAAGTCAACCATGCAATGTACAATAGCGATTGGCACTTGAGTTGAGCATTCAGCTTTTGAAATGGGGGAGTGGAGGTGGGGGGGGGGGTGGGTGTGTGTGTGTTAGAACACACACCAGTACGCACTAACTTATGCTACAAGTACACACCTTCATGTTTGTCTGCTCTTGCCACTCAACTCGTCTTTGAACTGCTAATTGTTAATTACCTCAACATTTCTCAGAGAGCTGAAAGGCTACGAGAGCATCTGTGATTGATTGAGCTGTGTGTGTGTGTGTGTGTGTGTGTGTGTGGGGGGGGGGGGGGGGGTGCTGTGTGTCCTTTGATGTTGATTTATTTCCTGATAGCCACAAAGCAGTGTCGAGGAAGGGCTAAGCCTGTTATCTCAAGATCGCTGTTGCATATTCAAGTGAAGGGGGATTTCCATATGAAAATAGTTGTTTAACAACTGTGCCGCGGATCAAGTGAGCAGCATCAGGGGTTTGTTTCCTCTGCAATCGGGGGAAGGCATCTGTGATCTCACATTTCTGGCAAGTATGGACTTACGCATTGATTTATGCTTCTGCTGACGCTCCAGGGACGGTAATTCCGATAATTCCTCATAGTTGCTCCTTTGGTTGGTAAGTGTGACTGCATTCATTCAGTAGCTGGAAGTCTGTGCAGATGGAGAATCAGGAGGTCAACCTTTGCTGGCACATTTTTGCCCCCACATTTAGATAACACACTCATAGGTGGTCCCAACAAGCTCCATATATACGTAAAGCTGTTAGATTCATGTACTAGGTAAGAGGTGGGTACTGTGCCCAACACATTCTCACTATCATCGCATAAAATACATTATTACGCTTGGTCAGGTGCCTTTGGCATTGGTGTTGACGCAAGAAGTCTCCTTTAGCATCATTTACACGCACTTTATCAGGCCTGTTCGCGTCACTTTGGACCCTCTGGGTCGGAACATATGTTAAGTTAAGGACAGTTAGGTTAGGGAATAGATTGGAAAATGGCTTTTAAAAGGAATAGTTCAAGAAGAAGGACAAGAACGGGACAGTTGGGTTTAGGGTTTGGGTTAGGGGTTATGTACATTTCAGTGACACGTGGGACAAGGGTTAGGGTTAGGGTTAGGAGTAAGACTATGTCATCATACAGGCGTTTTCCACTGGACTGGGTTTTGGTTTTGTGTTCCAGGAGCGTCTCAGCAGCGGAGCCCGACAGATTATATTAAAGATTATCTTTAGAGAAGAATCCATGCTTTCTCTTTTCTGGCGTTGTCCTGATAAAAACATTGAAAGACAGGTTGATGGTGTTCAATACTGTCTTCTGTGGCTCTGGAGGACCAAATAATCCCTGACCATGTCACAGTGATGTAACCAGGGTCTTCTTTGTTTGGATTTATGATTTAAGATTTGTAACAGAGAGGCTTCTTTACACAGTGGGGGCATGGAGCTTGTAGGGAGGCTCTTACAAAAATGGCATCAAGTGGCATTATGGGAAGTGTATGGTCCAACGCTAAAGGACAATAAGTCAGGAGGTCTTGGCCTCTTCTGCTTCGGTCTGGGCCATTCTTGATTTAACCTGGCTTGGGCTTGCTGTAACTATACGTGGAACTGCTACACATCGAGGAGTCCAACAATCTCCAGGTTGTGTTTCCTGTCTGCAGTAATTTACACTGTCCCTGGATTGTCTTAAGCAGATATCCCATCATGCCATGGGCTCATCGTGTTGGATTCTGCAGCTACTGAGAAGAGGAATGTGTGCTAAGTTGCATATATTTTAATCTTGATATACAGCAAACTGTTTCTAATATGTGAGCCTTGCCAAGCACTGTGTGTGTGCATGAATGCATCCGTGTGTGTGTGTGTGTGTGTGTGTGTGTGTGTGTGTGTTTACAGTAAGTCCAGGGAGATGGTTGAGCCATCTGTCCTCACCATAGTGGAACTGATAAAGCTGTCAGACCAGCTCCGTGTGAATCCCTCCCCATCATCATCACCTCTATGTCACTAATTACAACTTGTGTGTGTGTTGTTATATGCATGTGTGTATGTGAATAAGGTAATTTCTTTCAGGGTTTTTTTTTTTTGTCAGCAAAAAAATATTTAAAACTTCATTACACAATAAAAAGTAAAACATATTTTTTTTTTTAATAATGCATAACTTTTAATAATACAGAATTTTTTAAGCTAAAGAACCAGGTAAACTTTGACATCCTCTTAGTAGATTCTGTAATACTTTCCTTCTGTAATTAATGCACCGATATCGCTTCAGCTCTGTGTGTGTGTGTGTGTGTGTGTGTGTGTGTGTGTGTGTGTGTGTCTTCCAGGTAAATGCGTCACAGATGGTGACATCACAGCAGGAGGCTGCTCTCTAAAGCTGCTAACATGGCGGCCGAGGCGGTGTCGATGAGGGAACGGTGACAGGGTCGCCGCTGCAGGAGACAGATATACCCTGATACATCCTGGATAGCAACACACCCATTTCCTTCACACACACACACACCGACACACACACACACACACATGCATGCACCTGAGAAGAGGGCAGGGGGAAATCTTCACATTACGCCTTCAGGTGCAGTTGTAACTTTCGTTTTTAGTCAAGTTTGGGGATGACATGACACACTGGCAGCTTTGGAGTCCTGTGGGTTCGTTGAAGAGACTTAGGTTAAGTCTGTGCTTCGCTGGTTTTGGATCACATCCAAGCTGAGCTGTCCTCACAGATAAAAATCCTTAAACAGAGATACTAAGAAGCATAGTACAAATGTGCTTGGCTTTCCATTGGAAATGTAATTATTCAAACCATCTGTTTCATTTGGTAATCTTTCATTTTGACTCTTTTTCTCCTTGGAATGAATCCAGGACAAATTCTTACAGAGCTACACTTTTACAATTTCAGATCTTCTATATAAAGTAGGCTGTAAAAGAGTTGGTGTACTCTGCAGATTTAGCGTTGCACTACCAACAATGTTGTCGGACTCAGGATGTACAGTTTAACGCACATTATCGTCTTTTTATTCCACATATTCTTCTTCTTTGTCCAAACCTGGCCGCCTGCATTACGTACAGTGACACGTGAAAAGCTGATGGTTCAGTTCTAGATTCAGGTGTGTTATGGTGGCAGAGGCTAATGTAGCCTCAACCAGCGATGAGGACTACGAGGTCTGGTCTTATTCCGGTGTATTAGTCTTTAGCCCCAACAGACGCTGACTATCATAACCTGAGGAAATGAAGCACTCGGTCAATCAAATCAATGCTGATCATGGTTTCAGCTCTTTATGCATGCATAGTCCTGTTTGTTAGTGGTGTGTGTGTGTGTGTGTGTGTGTGTGTGTATCAGAGCTTTTCTTAGGGTCAGTGGGACAGCTTGTGACCTGTACATCTCTTGACAGGCATGTGGGCGTGCGTTTGTGTGTGTGTGTGTGTGTGTGTGTGTGTGTGTGTGTGTCCATCCGTGTGTATGGCAAAGGGAAATGGGAACCTGCCTGTGTGTGTGTGTATATGTGTGTCCGTCCTGCTGTGTGTGGGCCAGTGGGAACCTGAGTGTGTGATAGTCTCCAAGGTCATTTCTTATACTCAACAGCTCACTCATTTCTCTCTCTCCCTCCTCCCCCCCACGCCACAGTATCACTTCCTCCTCAGGCAACAAAGGCTCTATTTTAGACTACAATGATCTTCCTCTGACAGAAAGTCAAGCGAGCCAAAGTGATGCCTCTGCTGGTTCATACGCATCACAGCAGCAACTGTTGCAAAGGTACACACACACACATGCACACACCCATGCAAACACACACTGACACGTCCGTTCCTTTTCGGAAACATGCACAAAGAGCAGACAATCTACAAGTGGTGGTAAACAAGATCAAAAATAGAGTGGACTTGGAAAAGGTGACTACAAGTTGTGTGATGCATTGATTCTAATACGTCTTTTGGCCGTGTTCATATTGCAGCTGCAAAAAGGGACATGTGGTTGTTTTTTTTTTAGCCCTGTATCAGTAACTGTTGCCTGCAGGATGCTAACTTTCACTGACTGGTGATAGGTTTTCCTCTGTGCCATAGAGCTCCATTGCTGAACAAAAAAACCCACCAATCAACAACATGTCAATGGGCCACACTCCTGCACTGGGTGACACCATGGATGTGTAATACAGCGTAGGAGTCCCGTTCATTCCTAGAGTTACCCAGCGGCACATGCAGCTGCCATGGAGTCAAAAATGACCCAGGTGAGCCGTCGGCCGAGCCAACTGCTTCCTGTAGTGAATGTAAATGGAACATTTCTTTCTGTCTTAACGACTACTCAAAGCCATCCACCATTCACACACTGTGGCCGAGGCTGCCTTGCAAGGTGCCACCGGCTCATCGGATACACACTCACACACGTTTACACTCGGGGGGCAACTCAGGGTTCAGTGTCTTGCCCAAGGACACTTGGGACCAGGACCAGGGATCAAACCGATCTTCTTAAGCCCGCATTACTGTAAGTGCTCGGTGTGAAAATGGATATATGGAAATATTCTCTGTGCTGAATGCTTATCCTCTCTGTAGAGGAACTGCAGTTGGATGGGAATCTCTGTCCTTTCAGATTATGTATTCTCATTTGATTCATGGTTAATATATAACTATTGCTTATAGCAGCTAACGACATAGCGCCAGCGCAACTTTAATTGTTGTCAGTGCTCAGTCTTTGTTCTCTGACCTGCTCTTCTTCATCAGGTGATGACTGTCATGTTCATCTATGAAATTAGTCTGTGTTCCCGACAAAACCAAAAATGTCAAAATGGATTTTTATGATTAGTGTGAACGTGACGAGTCATTGTTCCTCAGCTAACCTGGCTAGCATTGTCTATATTTCCTGTGGGTCTCGGCTCCTGCTGTAAAAAAAACTCCCTTGTAAACAGGCATTCATAAGTAATATCATGCACAGATGTTGGGGCAGATGTAAATGTATGCGAGCATCGGTGCTTTACACTTGGATTTTGGACTTTGATGATGACAAAAAGCATATTCCCCTGGTGCTGTTTAAAGTGCCCGTATTATGAAAAAGAAGAAGTCTCCCAGCTGATCCTGCCTTGGACTGACCAAAGCTGGAGAAAGAGTTATCAGCTGATGGGATCTTACCGAGCTACTGAGCATGTGCAGCTCCCAACAAAGATAGGATAGAAGTGTGATGTCTCACTCTGGAGATAAAACAGAGACCTGAACACACAGGGTGAAAGGAGGATCTGCAGCAATGTGCAGTACAACTAAAATATGGTGTTTTCTGAAAATAAAACCATGGAAACCTATTCTGGTACAACCTCAAAATACAATGATGAACCTGAAAATGAGCAGAATATGGGCACTTTAAGAACATTTTTCAGCCTTTTTGAAAATAATGTAACTATTACATTTTGTAAAGCATTTTTTAATGGCGATGTCAGTAGGACCAATGGGCTTGTTGGGCCCACAGACATGATGGGGTAGTCTAGGTTTGGACTAGCCAGACTTTCTTCCACGGCACTGTGGAGGAAAGTCTGGCAAGGCGAGACTAGGGAAGGAGTGAAATGTTAATGAAATATTAAGAGATGGACGAACTCATTGTTGATTTTAGTATGTTACTGGGATTTGTTGACGTGGAAAAAAAAACTGCACTTTTAATACAATACTTACAATAGATCCCATGCATATTGGCTACGACACTGTATTCAAGCCATGTGTCCTGAATAGTAATCTGAAATGAAATCTTACATCATCTAACTCCAAATCTTACATCATTTGCGAAACAAATACCTGGCACTGAGTGCAGCTTAGCATGAGACAAGAGACACAACAAAGGCAAGAAAGCCAAAAACCTGATTGGTATTTGGGGAGATGCCTCAGCTGAGACAGATATGTGATGTGTGTTGTTATGATGTGGCCCTGCACAGCTGAACAAGTGTGTTCTTCAGCTCCACCTGGGCCTTGAACTGTAACCTGCTGAAGCTAAAGGTGACGGCCCACAGGGCCCACTGCCACCCACACAGATCCGCCTGGCCTGTCGCCAACTCACCCCTTCGCCTTCTCCTCCCACCCTCCGCACTGCATCCCTGCTCCCCCCGTAAACACACAAGACCTGAGTTCTTCATCAGAGGGACGGCTTTATATTCTTTTGGTGTCTTCTTCCAAGACAGATTGCAATGTGTGGCAGCTTTCTTCTTTTCTTGTGTGATTTGTGTTTCCTCTCACAAGTAGCAATGCCAGAGAGTACTGTATGCACACAAAGCCTCCACACAGCTGTACAGACCTCGAGGTGTGGGAACATTGTGTGTCTGTTTCTTAGGAAAGGAAGGGTCAAACAAAGTCATTGCTGTGGTCCAATGATCTAACAGTAGCTGAGTTAATGGCAACTGGAGAAATAGCAAATAGTATTTTCCACCTCCAAAACTGTAACACGTGTACAATGTAACAAAGGTGATTGCAGTTGCAGTCCATGGTGTCTTGAGAGGTTCTGCCACCTGTTGGTCCAGACTGAGGCCATCAAAGCCCAGTACAGGCCTCTTTAAACCACCATGTTGGTTTAAAGTGCACCATCAGGGTATGTTGAAGCCCTGAAATACGTGTTTAAAAATAAAACCCCGAGTCTATCTAGCCCTAGGCTTTCTTCTTCTGGGGATTCAGGGTTTTGCAGAAAGTGCCAAGCCACACATGTACACATGCAGGCACACAGACACACACACAGGCCTGAAAGTGTTTGCCCTTTGACTTATGATGACAGGAATGTTTTTGGTAAAGAAACAAAAAGAAGCCTTATTAATCAAGAAACTGTCATGTGAATCTCTCTCTCTCTCTCTCTTGGGAAGCAAACGCAGGGGAGGGGGGTCCATTTTCCCATCATGCACCTCTCTGCATGGGGTTCAAAGAGCAGGAAACGCCGGCCTGGGCGTTGCTCCTTGGTGCAGGGATGGACTCAGCGTTTGTATTCTTTTTCCCAGAGGCTGCTATATTTATGTCTATTGTGTTGGACAGGGAGCTCCCCTGTGTGTCTGTGTGTGTGTCTGTGTGTCTGTGTGTGTGTGTGTGTGTGTGTGTGTCCACTGTCTGTGTGCGTTGCAGGTTCTGGCCTGAGTCCAGTAATGAAAATAACATGTTGACCAAAGGATGACCGCAGAGACTGAAGATGACAACAGTGACTTTCTTTCTCTGTCTTTTGTTTTGTTGTTGCGAGTGAGACGGTGAGACGGTGAGACGGTGAGATTCCCACCATAGGTCACTGTGTGCGTTTCTGTGCTCTGCACGTATAGCTACACCCCCACCCCCCTTTTACCTTAATGTCTGTTTAAAAATCAATGTCTGTACACATGCTATATCTTGATTTCTTACAGTAAGAATCCATGTCGTAGTGCATGTTTCGGAGCACAGCGTGCATCTTAAAACTGTAAAGGTGGTAGGATGTTTGCACGGTTCAGTTGGCAGTGCCCATGCATGTAACCCTGATATGTCACCAGATCATCGGTGCTCTATGAAAGCCTGCAGCCCTCCGTACAGCCAGGAGAGTCGGTGCAGTCTGACGTGGGACTGGCACTGTGATTCATCAGCAGAAAGGTACCAATCTACCTGTGTGCGTGGTGGGGAGGGAACGAGTGATGAAAAAGGAAGGGAGGACTGTCCACAGAGACAGGTGGAGACAGAGCAGCACTTCCTGCGTCAGTGTAGCACATATACTGACATCAGAACTCAGTTCTTTACCAAAGTTAAATGTACACTCCCAGATTTTGATTTTGAGAAAAATAGTGACATATGTATGTATGAGAGAGAGAAAGACAAAGAGAAAAGCGTAGCCAGTTATATGAGAGAAGAAAAAGAAATTCAGAAAATTAAAAATTAAATTAAATTTAAAAGTATGCTATGTGTGCTAAATAAAAATAATATATTACATATTGTTATTATTATTATTATTATTACTGTTATAAGATTATTTTTGTTCTTCCTTTTGTGGCCTTTTCAGTGGAAATGCACTGCGATTAAACAGCCAGAACTCCAGTGGTCTTCAAATCTGTTGTGGTTTGGTGTCTTTGTGTTTTATTGTGGTAGTCTGGTTTCCTGTGTGTAGTTCTTAGCCTGGTTACTGTCATGTCTTGTGATTATTGTATGCTTTTATTTTTGGTCTGGTCTTGTGCATATGTTCTGTGTCCTGTTTCATTTTGAAGTCTGGGTCTCTGTCTCGTCTTGTCCTTAGTGTTACTTCCCATGATTACCTGATGGTTTCCACCTGTTTCCCAGCCCTCTTGTTACCTGGTTACCCTCTGGATGTAGTCTGTGTCCTGGGTCAGATCAAGTCTCTGTGTTCCTGGGATTCCTGTTGCCTCTTGCCTCATTTGGATTTATTTGCTGGACACCTTTTGTTTGATTTTGTCTATTAAATCTTCAAGCTCTACTTTGCCTGCCGGGGGCCTGTTGCACAAAACCAGGATTAGGATTAAGCCGGATATTCAAGTTATCCTGGAGGAATTTAGCTTTGACCTTGCTGCACGAAACCCTAACCCTAACCCTAACCCAGCCAAGTAACCATGGAGATTTATTCTTTGCAGCTAGCCTGGTCCAGAGCAGGCTAACAGCCGGGCTAACAGCTGGGCTAACAGCCGGGCTAACAGCCGGGCTAACAGCCGGGCTAACAGCCGGGCTAACAGCCGGGCTAACAGCTGGCAATCCTGGAGTCTCATGTGTTAAATCAGCTGCCGCTCTGATCCGACATAAACACGAGATAAGAGATGTATTTCCCTTTTTTTATATTATATGCTTCACCTCCTTGCTACTTTCAATTAGAAGCTGCTGCTCATTGGCTATCTACACCTGGCTGGACATAGCTCCACCTGTTCATCCTGGCTATCTACACCTGGCTGGACATAGCTCCACCTGTTCATCCTGGTTATCTCCACCTGGCTGAACATAGCTCCACCTGTTCATCCTGGTTATCTCCACCTGGCTGGACATAGCTTCACCTGTTCATCCTGGTTATCTACACCTGGCTGGACATAGCTTCACCTGTTCATCCTGGTTATCTACACCTGGCTGGACATAGTCCACCTGTTCATCCTGGTTATCCCACCTGGCTGGACATGCTTCACCTGTTCATCCTGGTTATCTACACCTGGCTGGACATAACCTGTTCATCCATATCTACACTGGCTGACATAGCTCCACCTGTTCATCCTGGTTATCTACACCTGGCTGGACATAGCTCCACCTGTTCATCCTGGTTATCTACACCTGGCTGGACATAGCTCCACCTGTTCATCCTGGTTATCTCCACCTGGCTGGACATAGCTCCACCTGTTCATCCTGGCTCGGCAAACGTGCAACCGAATAAGCCGCGATGAGCGGATCACACTAAGTCAAGCTGCGCTTTTTCACTTATCCTGAATATCTTTATTCTACTGTTGTTCAACTGCTCTCTGCACTTGGGTCCTACATTACCACCATTCCATACACACATCTAATAAAATCCACATCACCTCTGACTCATTAGGCCGGCTACACACTGCTTGTGTCAGCTGCGTGGTGTGTCCCTTTTCATTTTGGCTCCCATGGTAACAGGTTAAAGCTTACACACTGCCTGCGTGACACACACCACACACACGCTGCTCGAGCCGTGCCGAAAACGCGTGCCTGCTAGAAATTGAACCAATGCCTATTTTTCACGCGAAACGCTAGCCAACATGGCCGGCATTGTCTTGCACAACTCTCTCCCCATATGTGAAACAAGTGTGATCCAAATCTGTAGTCAGCTCGTGGTCCGCCAAATTCGACCGGATGTCGGCTGTTTGTCCCCATCCTCTGTCTCTGTGTTGGCGTTCTAACCTCTGGTGGATTTCTGAGGACTATGGTTACCTGGTCCTCAG
>JABXJD010001916.1:2500-12500 GCA_013375575.1 Percina caprodes
GAAAAAAAACGGCAGAGTCCCCACATCCACCGGGGTGTGGGGACCGGAGAGGAGGCCGACCGTGAGGCCTGAGCGCGGGCTCAGCCCCTGTCGGACCTCCCTCATGTCCCTGGAGCTCAACACTTAGAAAAAAAACGGCAGAGTCCCCACATCCACCGGGGGTGTGGGGACCGGAGAGGGAGGCCGACCGTGAGGCCTGAGCGCGGGCTCAGCCCCTGTCGGACCTCCCTCATGTCCCTGGAGCTCAACACTTAGAAAAAAAACGGCAGAGTCCCCACATCCATGGGGGTGTGGGGACGGAGAGGGAGGCCGACTGTGAGGCCTGAGCGCGGGCTCAGCCCCTGTCGGACCTCCCCTTGGGTCCCTGGAGCTCAACACTTAGAAAAAAAACGGCAGAGTCCAAACGGAGGGAGTAGCCATGACTCTCTTAAGGTAGGCAATGTTAAAGTATTGGAACACTTAGGTAACCAGGGCACGAAAAAAAAATCTAAAAGTTTCAAAGTGTTGAGACACTTAGAAAAAAAGTTAGGTAACCAGGGGCACGAAAAATAATCTAAAATTTTCAAAGTGTTGAGACACTTAGAAAAAGTTAGGTAACCAGGGGCACGAAGGTTTAGATAGGTTACCAGGGGTACAAAGTTTTATTTAGGTTACCAGGGGCACGAAACTCCGGTGGAGGTGGATGGGGGTGTTTAGTCCGAGGAGGGGTGCTTAAGTTCGGGTACACAGGTCCGCCTGGTGCGCAGGGTCCCTGGAGGGTCGGAGTAAGGGGTAGGGGTGTGTTGGCTGGCGGGCCTGGAGGGTTTGTGTTGGGGTTGAGGGAGGCTGGTGGGCATGGAGGTCGTGGGGCAGACTTCCAGGCAGTTAGTGGGGAGCATGGTGTAGGGTGTTAGCCCAGTGAGAGTGCATGTCTTTGGGGCTTATGGGGAGGCTGGGAGCCCTGGAGGTCATCAGCCAGACTTAGAGGTGGAGACAGGGGCTTATAGTGGAGGCCTGTAGGCCTGGAGGTCACTGCCCAGAGACAGAGCCTCTTTCTGGGCCTTGGGAGTGAGTGTGGGGTGCTGGAGAGTGTTAACCCAGCCTCAGTGCATCATTTTGGGCCTTATAGTGGAGGCCTATAGCCCTGGAGGTCAAAGGCCAGACTCAGAGCCACAAGCATGGCCTTATAGTGGAGGCCTGTAGCTCTGGAGGTCACTGCCCAGACACAGAGCCTCTTACTGGGCCTTGGGAGTGAGTGTGTGGCTGCTGGAGGGTGTTAACCCAGCTTCAGTGCATCATTTTGGGGCATATAGTGGAGGCCTATAGGCCTGGAGGTCAAAGGCCAGGCTCAGTGCCCCTAACTGGGCCTTGGAAGTGTGTGTGTGGGTGCTGGAGCCTGTTAACCCAGCCTCAGTGCATCATTTTGGGCCTTTTAGTGGAGGCCTGTAGCCCTGGAGGTCACTGCCCAGACACAGAGCCTCTTACTGGGCCTTGTGAGTGAGTGTGTGGGTGCTGGAGAGTGTTAACCCGGCTTCAGTGCATCATTTTGGGGCATATAGTGGAGGCCAGTAGCCCTGGAGGTCACTGCCTAAGAGACAGAGCCCCTTTCTGGGCCTTGGGAGGGAGCATGGGGGTGCTGGAGCATGTTAACCCAGCTTCAGTGCATCATTTTGGGGCATATAGTGGAGGCCTGTAGCCCTGGAGGTCACTGCCCAGAGACAGAGCCCCTTTCTGGGCCTTGTGATTGAGTGTGTGGCTGCTGGAGGGTGTTAACCCAGCTTCAGTGCATCATTTTGGGCCTTATAGTGGAGGCCTGTAGCCCTGGAGGTCAAAGGCCAGAGACAGAGCCTCTTACTGGGCCATGGGAGGGAGCATGGGGGTGCTGGAGCCTGTTAACCCAGCTTCAGTGCATCATTTTGGGCCTTATAGTGGAGGCCTGTAGCCCTGGAGGTCACTGCCCAAGAGACAGTGCCCCTAACTGGGCCTTGGGAGTGAGTGTGTGGGTGCTGGAGCCTGTTAACCCAGCCTCAGTGCATCATTTTGGGGCATATAGTGGAGGCCTGTAGCCCTGGAGGTCATCAGCCAGACTTAGAGCCACAGGCATGGCCTTATAGTGGATGCCTGTAGCCCTGGAGGTCAAAGGCCAGAGACAGAGCCTCTTTCTGGGCCTTGTGAGTGAGTGTGTGGGTGCTGGAGCCTGTTAACCCAGCTTCAGTGCATCATTTTGGGCCTTTAGAGAAGGCCTGTAGCCCTGGAGGTCAAAGGCCAGAGACAGAGCCTCCTACTGGGCCTTGTGAGTGAGTGTGTGGGTGCTGGAGCATGTTAACCCAGCTTCAGTGCATCATTTTGGGGCATATAGTGGAGGCCTGTAGCCCTGGAGGTCAAAGGCCAGGCTCAGAGCCACAACCATGGCCTTATATTGGAGGCCTATAGCCCTGGAGGTCACTGCCCAGAGACAGAGCCTCTTACTGGGCCATGGGAGGGAGCATGGGGGTGCTGGAGCCTGTTAACCCAGCTTCAGTGCATCATTTTGGTCCTTATAGTGGAGGCCTGTAGCCCTGGAGGTCAAAGGCCAGAGACAGAGCCTCTTACTGGGCCATGGGAGGGAGCATGGGGGTGCTGGAGCCTGTTAATCCAGCTTCAGTGCATCATTTTGGGCCTTATAGTGGAGGCCTGTAGCCCTGGAGGTCAAAGGCCAGAGACAGAGCCCCTTTCTGGGCCTTGGGAGGGAGCATAGGGGTGCTGGAGAGTGTTAACCCAGCCTCAGTGCATGCCACTGGGCATTATAGTGGAGCCCTGTAGCTCTGGAGGTCACTGCCCAGAGACAGAGCCCCTTTCTGGGCCTTGGGAGGGAGCATGGGGGTGCTGGAGAGTGTTAACCCAGCTTCAGTGCATCATTTTGGGGCATATAGTGGATGCCTGTAGCCCTGGAGGTCAAAGGCCAGGCTCAGTGCCCCTAACTGGGCCTTGTGAGTGAGTGTGTGGGTGCTGGAGCATGTTAACCCAGCCTCAGTGCATCATTTTGGGCCTTTTAGTGGAGGCCTATAGCCCTGGAGGTCATCAGCCCAGAGAGAGCCTCCTACTGGGCCTTGTGAGTGAGTGTGTGGGTGCTGGAGCCTGTTAACCCAGCCTCAGTGCATCATTTTGGGGCATATAGTGGAGGCCTATAGCCCTGGAGGTCACTGCCCAGAGACAGAGCCTCTTACTGGGCCTTGGGAGGGAGCATAGGGGTGCTGGAGGGTGTTAACCCAGCTTCAGTGCATCATTTTGGGCCTTATAGTGGAGGCCTGTAGGCCTGGAGCTCACTGCCCAGAGACAGAGCCCCTTTCTGGGCCTTGGGAGGGAGCATATGGGTGCTGGAGAGTGTTAACCCAGCCTCAGTGCATCATTTTGGGCCTTATAGTGGAGGCCTATAGCCCTGGAGGTCACTGCCCAGAGACAGAGCCTCTTACTGGGCCTTGGGAGGGAGCATAGGGGTGCTGGAGGGTGTTAACCCAGCTTCAGTGCATCATTTTGGGCCTTATAGTGGAGGCCTGTAGGCCTGGAGCTCACTGCCCAGAGACAGAGCCCCTTTCTGGGCCTTGTGAGTGGGTGTGTGGGTGCTGGAGAGTGTTAACCCAGCTTCAGTGCATCATTTTGGGGCATATAGTGGAGGCCTGTAGCCCTGGAGGTCAAAGGCCAGGCTCAGTGCCCATAACTGGGCCTTGTGAGTGAGTGTGTGGGTGCTGGAGCCTGTTAACCCAGCTTCAGTGCATCATTTTGGGGCTTTTAGTGGAGGCCTGCAGCCCTGGAGGTCACTGCCTAGAGACAGAGCCTCTTACTGGGCCTTGTGAGTGAGTGTGTGGGTGCTGGAGAGTGTTAACCCAGCCTCAGTGCATGCCACTGGGCCTTATAGTGGAGGCCTGTAGCCCTGGAGGTCACTGCCCAGAGACAGAGCCCCTTTCTGGGCCTTGTGAGTGAGTGTGTGGGTGCTGGAGGGCTTTAACCCAGCTTCAGTGCATCATTTTGGGGCATATAGTGGAGGCCTGTAGCCCTGGAGGTCAAAGGCCAGGCTCAGTGCCCATACCTGGGCCTTGGGAGGGCGCATAGGGGTGCTGGAGAGTGTTAACCCAGCTTCAGTGCATCATTTTGGGGCATATAGTGGAGGCCTGTAGCCCTGGAGGTCAAAGGCCAGGCTCAGAGCCACAAGCATGGCCTTATAGCGGAGGCCTGTAGCCCTGGAGGTTACTGCCCAGAGACAGAGCCCCTTTCTGGGCCTTGGGAGGGAGCATATGGGTGCTGGAGAGTGTTAACCCAGCCTCAGTGCATCATTTTGGGCCTTATAGTGGAGGCCTATAGCCCTGGAGGTCACTGCCCAGAGTCAGAGCCCCTAAGTGGGCCTGGGGAGTGAGTGTGTGGGTGCTGGAGGGTGTTAGCCCAGTGTGAGTGCATGTCTTTGGGGCTTATGGGGAGGCTGGGAGCCCTGGAGGTCATCAGCCAGACTTAGAGGTGGAGACAGGGGCTTATAGTGGAGGCCTGTAGGCCTGGAGGTCACTGCCCAGAGACAGAGCCTCTTTCTGGGCCTTGGGAGTGAGTGTGTGGGTGCTGGAGGGTGTTAGCCCAGTGTGAGTGCATGTCTTTGGGGCTTATGGGGAGGCTGGGAGCCCTGGAGGTCACTGCCCAGAGACAGAGCCTCTTACTGGGCCTTGGGAGGGAGCATAGGGGTGCTGGAGGGTGTTAACCCAGCTTCAGTGCATCATTTTGGGGCATATAGTGGAGGCCTGTAGCCCTGGAGGTCATCAGCCCAGAGACAGAGCCACAGGCATGGCCTTATAGTGGAGGCCTGTAGCCCTGGAGGTCACTGCCCAGAGACAGAGCCTCTTACTGGGCCATGGGAGGGAGCATGGGGGTGCTGGAGGGTGTTAACCCAACTTCAGTGCATCATTTTGGGGCATATAGTGGAGGCCTGTAGCCCTGGAGGTCACTGCCCGGAGACAGAGCCTCTTTCTGGGCCTTGTAAGTGAGTGTGTTGGTGCTGGAGGGTGTTACCCCAGCTTCAGTGCATCATTTTGGGGCATATAGTGGAGGCCTGTAGCCCTGGAGGTCAAAGGCCAGAGACAGAGCCCCTTTCTGGGCCTTGGGAGGGAGCATATGGGTGCTGGAGAGTGTTAACCCAGCCTTAGTGCATCATTTTGGGCCTTATAGTGGAGGCCTATAGCCCTGGAGGTCAAAGGCCAGGCTCAGTGGCCCTTTCTGGGCCTTGTGAGTGAGTGTGTGGGTGCTGGAGCCTGTTAACCCAGCCTCAGTGCCTCATTTTGGGGCATATAGTGGAGGCCTGTAGCCCTGGAGGTCATCAGCCCAGACACAGAGCCTCTTACTGGGCCTTGGGAGTGAGTGTGTGGCTGCTGAAGGGTGTTAACCCAGCTTCAGTGCATCATTTTGGGGCATATAGTGGAGGCCTGTAGCCCTGGAGGTCAAAGGCCAGACTCAGAGCCTCAAGCATGGCCTTATAGTGGAGGCCTGTAGCCCTGGAGGTCAAAGGCCAGGCTCAGTGCCCCTTTCTGGGCCCTTGGAGGGAGCATGGGGGGTGCTGGAGCATGTTAACCCAGCTTCAGTGCATCATTTTGGGGCATATAGTGGAGGCCTGTAGCTCTGGAGGTCATCAGCCCAGAGACAGAGCCCCTTTCTGGGCCTTGGGAGGGAGCATGGGGGTGCTGGAGGGTGTTAACCCAGTGTCAGTGCATGCCACTGGGCCTTATAGTGGAGGCCTATAGGCCTGGAGGTCACTGCCCAGAGACAGAGCCTCTTACTGGGCCTTGGGAGGGAGCAAGGGGGTGCTGGAGGGTGTTAACCCAGTGTCAGTGCATGCCACTGGGCCTTATAGTGGAGGCCTGCAGCCCTGGAGGTCATCAGCCCAGAGACAGAGCACCTTTCTGGGCCTTTGGAGTGAGTGTGTGGGTGCTGGAGAGTGTTAACCCAGCCTCAGTGCATGCCACTGGGCCTTATAGTGGAGGCCTGTAGCCCTGGAGGTCACTGCCCAGAGACAGAGCCCCTGTCTGGGCCTTGGGAGGGAGCATAGGGGTGCTGGAGAGTGTTAACCCAGCTTCAGTGCATCATTTTTGGGCATATAGTGGAGGCCTATAGCCCTGGAGGTCATCAGCCCAGAGAGAGAGCCTCCTACTGGGCCTTGTGAGTGAGTGTGTGGGTGCTGGAGCCTGTTAACCCAGCCTCAGTGCATCATTTTGGGGCATATAGTGGAGGCCTATAGCCCTGGAGGTCATCAGCCCAGAGACAGAGCCTCCTACTGGGCCTTGTGAGTGAGTGTGTGGGTGCTGGAGCCTGTTAACCCAGCCTCAGTGCATCATTTTGGGGCATATAGTGGAGGCTTGTAGCCCTGGAGGTCAAAGGCCAGACTCAGAGCCACAACCATGGCCTTATAGTGGAGGCCTATAGCCCTGGAGGTCACTGCCCAGAGACAGAGCCTCCTACTGGGCCTTGTGAGTGAGTGTGTGGGTGCTGGAGCCTGTTAACCCAGCCTCAGTGCATCATTTTGGGCCTTTTAGTGGAGGACTATAGCCCTGGAGGTCATCAGCCCAGAGACAGAGCCCCTTACTGGGCCTTGGGAGTGAGTGTGTGGGTGCTGGAGGGTGTTAACCCAGCCTCAGTGCATCATTTTGGGCCTTTTAGTGGAGGACTATAGCCCTGGAGGGCACTGTCCAGAGACAGAGCCTCCTACTGGGCCATGGGAGGCAGCATGGGGGTGCTGGAGAGTGTTAACCCAGCTTCAGTGCATCATTTTGGGCCTTTCAGTGGAGGCCTGTAGCCCTGGAGGGCACTGTCCAGAGACAGAGCCTCCTACTGGGCCATGGGAGGCAGCATGGGGGTGCTGGAGAGTGTTAACCCAGCTTCAGTGCATCATTTTGGGCCTTTAGTGGAGGCCTGTAGCCCTGGAGGTCACTGTCCAGAGACAGAGCCTCCTACTGGGCCATGGGAGGCAGCATGGGGGTGCTGGAGAGTGTTAACCCAGCTTCAGTGCA
Source organism: Percina caprodes (assembly GCA_013375575.1). Taxonomy (NCBI): domain Eukaryota; kingdom Metazoa; phylum Chordata; class Actinopteri; order Perciformes; family Percidae; genus Percina; species Percina caprodes. The sequence goes on from JABXJD010001916.1 coordinate 9,496, forward strand.
TCATTTTGGGGCATATAGTGGAGGCCTGTAGCCCTGGAGCTCATCAGCCAGACTCAGTCACACTCACACTGGGCCTTGGGCAGGAGCATGGGGGTGCTGGAGCCTGTTAACCCAGCGTCAGTGCATCATGTTGGGCCTTCTAGTGGAGGCCCATGGCCCTGGAGGTCACGGCCCAGCAACAGAGCCACAAACTGGGGATAAGCTTTGAGCAAGACCTCTCTGGAGCCTGTCTAAAGTGTAAAAAAAAGGAAAAAAATTTCGACCGAGGAAGGCAGAAAATGCAGAAGCGGGATAAGGTCACCCGCATCTGCAAACCGCCCCTTCCTCGGTCGAAACACGTTAGGTTACCAGGGGCGAACATTTCGGGATTTTTTCTAAGTTTTTCGACCGAGGAAGGGGAGAAGCGGTAGAGGGTGTACCGCTTCTGCAAAATTTGCCTTCTCCGGTGCGCGTCACTTTGGGGTGGTTTTGGCAGCCACCCTCTGCACGATTTCGAAACCCAGTTTTTAAAACATGGGCCTCCAGAGAAAGGCAACGAGAAGCACCGGAGTGTGAGTCCGCTCATGGAGCGTTCCCTCCGGATGAATTTAACGGCAATGTGGCGGCGTTTCCTCCATGGTTAACGGGCGGAGGATGAGAGGGAGAGCTGGCGGAGCTCAGTCCCCGGACGGTGCGTCTTTTCTCGGACGATTTTTACCGCATTTTGACGCCCTTTCCTCCGCTGTAACCCGGCGGAGGATGCGAGGGGCGGTCAGCAGAGCTTAGTCCCCGGACGGTGCGTCTTTTCTCGGACGATTTTTACCGCATTTTGACGCCCTTTCCTCCGCTGTAACCCGGCGGAGGATGCGAGGGGCGGGCAGCAGAGCTTAGTCCCCGGACGGTGCGTCTTTTCTCGGACGATTTTTACCGCATTTTAACGCCCTTTCCTCCGCTGTAACCCGGCGGAGGATGCGAGGGGCGGTCAGCAGAGCTTAGTCCCCGGATGGTGCGTCTTCTCTCGGACGATTTTTACCGCATTTTAACGCCCTTCCCTCCGCTGTAACCCGGCGGAGGATGCGAGGGGCGGTCAGCAGAGCTTAGTCCCCGGACGCAGCGTCTTCTCTCGGACGATTTTTACCGCATTTTTACGCCCTTTCCTCCGCTGTAACCCGGCGGAGGATGCGAGGGGCGGTCGGCAGAGCTTAGTACGCACTTTTTTTGCGTCTCATCACGGAAGTTTTCTCAACCACTTTGTCCCTGTGGTTCTTCCGATGTTACCAGGAGCATGAGAAGAGGGAGAGTGGACACAGCTCAGTCCGAAGACGGTGCGTCTCCCCCGGATGACTTTAACCGCGTTTAGACGCCCTTTCCTCCACTTTAACTTTGGCGGAGGTGATAGGCAGAGTCCCCACAGCTCAGTCCGAAGACGGAGCGTCTCCCCCGGATTGCTTTAACCGCGTTTAGACGCCCTTTCCTCCACTTTAACTTTGGCGGAGGTGATAGGGAGAGTCCCCACAGCTCAGTCCGAAGACGGAGCGTCTCCCCCGGATTGCTTTAACCGCGTTTAGACGCCCTTTCCTCCACTTTAACTTTGGCGGAGGTGAGAGCGAGAGTCCCCACAGCTCAGCCCGAAGACGGTGCGTCTCCCCCGGATGACTTTAACTGCGTTTAGACGCCCTTTCCTCCACTTTAACTTTGGCGGAGGTGAGAGCGAGAGTCCCCACAGCTCAGCCCGAAGACGGTGCGTCTCCCCCGGATGACTTTAACCGCGTTTAGACGCCCTTTCCTCCACTTTAACTTTGGCGGAGGTGAGAGCGAGAGTCCCCACAGCTCAGTCCGAAGACGGAGCGTCTCCCCCGGATTGCTTTAACCGCGTTTAGACGCCCTTTCCTCCACTTTAACTTTGGCGGAGGTGATAGGGAGAGTCCCCACAGCTCAGTCCGAAGACGGAGCGTCTCCCCCGGATTGCTTTAACCGCGTTTAGACGCCCTTTCCTCCACTTTAACTTTGGCGGAGGTGAGAGCGAGAGTCCCCACAGCTCAGCCCGAAGACGGTGCGTCTCCCCCGGATGACTTTAACCGCGTTTAGACGCCCTTTCCTCCACTTTAACTTTGGCGGAGGTGAGAGCGAGAGTCCCCACAGCTCAGTCCGAAGACGGAGCGTCTCCCCCGGATGACTTTAACCGCGTTTAGACGCCCTTTCCTCCACTTTAACTTTGGCGGAGGTGAGAGCGAGAGTCCCCACAGCTCAGTCCGAAGACGGTGCGTCTCCCCCGGATGACTTTAACCGCGTTCAGACGCCCTTTCCTCCACTTTAACTTTGGCGGAGGTGAGAGGGAGAGTGCCCACAGCTCAGCCCGAAGACGGTGCGTCTCTCCCGGACGACCTTAACCGCGTTTAGACGCCCTTTCCTCCACTTTAACTTTGGCGGAGGTGAGAGGGAGAGTGCCCACAGCTCAGTCCGAAGACGGTGCGTCTCTCCCGGATGAATTTAACTTAGTTTAGACCCCCTTTCCTCCGCAGGAACCGGGCGGAGGTTGAGAGGGAGAGTGCCCACAGCTCAGTCCGAAGACGGTGCGTCTCTCCCGTATGAATTTAACTTAGTTTAGACGCCCTTTCCTCCGCAGGAACCGGGCGGAGGTTGAGAGGGAGAGTCCCCGCAGCTCAGTCCGCACACGGTGCGTCTATCCCGGATGATTTCATCAGGGCCTCTTCTCCGGAGGAAGCTCCCGGAGAGAGAGCGAGTCAAGCTGAGCCGCTTCGTTTTTTTTTTCTAAGTGCCGACCGGAGAAGGGGAGTATGCAGAAGCGGTGGACCTTGTCCCGCTTATGAGTCACCTTCCCCGGTCGAAATTTTTCAAAGTGTGGAAATTTTTCAAAGTGCCGACCGGAGAAGGGGAGTATGCAGAAGCGGTGGACCTTGTCCCGCTTATGGGTCACCTTCCCCGGTCGAAAATTTTCAAAGTCCCGAAATTTTTCTAAGTGCCGACCGGAGAAGGGGAGTATGCAGAAGCGGTGGACCTTGTCC
>JABXJD010001916.1:22500-32500 GCA_013375575.1 Percina caprodes
TGGGTCCCTGGAGCTCAACACTTAGAAAAAACGGCAGAGTCCAAACGGAGGGAGTAGCCATGACTCTCTTAAGGTAGGCAATGTTAAAGTATTGGAACACTTAGGTAACCAGGGGCACGAAAAAAAAAAAATCTAAAAAGTTTCAAAGTGTTGAGACACTTAGAAAAAAAGTTAGGTAACCAGGGGCACGAAAAATAATCTAAAATTTTCAAAGTGTTGAGACACTTAGAAAAAGTTAGGTAACCAGGGGCACGAAGGTTTAGATAGGTTACCAGGGGTACAAAGTTTTATTTAGGTTACCAGGGGCACGAAACTCCGGTGGAGGTGGATGGGGGTGTTTAGTCCGAGGAGGGGTGCTTAAGTTCGGGTACACAGGTCCGCCTGGTGCGCAGGGTCCCTGGAGGGTCGGAGTAAGGGGTAGGGGTGTGTTGGGCTGGCGGGCCTGGAGGGTTTGTGTTGGGGTTGAGGGAGGCTGGTGGGCATGGAGGTCGTGGGGCAGACTTCCAGGCAGTTAGTGGGGAGCATGGTGTAGGGTGTTAGCCCAGTGAGAGTGCATGTCTTTGGGGCTTATGGGGAGGCTGGGAGCCCTGGAGGTCATCAGCCAGACTTAGAGGTGGAGACAGGGGCTTATAGTGGAGGCCTGTAGGCCTGAGGTCACTGCCCAGAGACAGAGCCTCTTTCTGGGCCTTGGGAGTGAGTGTGGGGTGCTGGAGAGTGTTAACCCAGCCTCAGTGCATCATTTTGGGCCTTATAGTGGAGGCCTATAGCCCTGGAGGTCAAAGGCCAGACTCAGAGCCACAAGCATGGCCTTATAGTGGAGGCCTGTAGCTCTGGAGGTCACTGCCCAGACACAGAGCCTCTTACTGGGCCTTGGGAGTGAGTGTGTGGCTGCTGGAGGGTGTTAACCCAGCTTCAGTGCATCATTTTGGGGCATATAGTGGAGGCCTATAGGCCTGGAGGTCAAAGGCCAGGCTCAGTGCCCCTAACTGGGCCTTGGAAGTGTGTGTGTGGGTGCTGGAGCCTGTTAACCCAGCCTCAGTGCATCATTTTGGGCCTTTAGTGGAGGCCTGTAGCCCTGGAGGTCACTGCCCAGACACAGAGCCTCTTACTGGGCCTTGTGAGTGAGTGTGTGGGTGCTGGAGAGTGTTAACCCGGCTTCAGTGCATCATTTTGGGGCATATAGTGGAGGCCAGTAGCCCTGGAGGTCACTGCCTAAGAGACAGAGCCCCTTTCTGGGCCTTGGGAGGGAGCATGGGGGTGCTGGAGCATGTTAACCCAGCTTCAGTGCATCATTTTGGGGCATATAGTGGAGGCCTGTAGCCCTGGAGGTCACTGCCCAGAGACAGAGCCCCTTTCTGGGCCTTGTGATTGAGTGTGTGGCTGCTGGAGGGTGTTAACCCAGCTTCAGTGCATCATTTTGGGCCTTATAGTGGAGGCCTGTAGCCCTGGAGGTCAAAGGCCAGAGACAGAGCCTCTTACTGGGCCATGGGAGGGAGCATGGGGGTGCTGGAGCCTGTTAACCCAGCTTCAGTGCATCATTTTGGGCCTTATAGTGGAGGCCTGTAGCCCTGGAGGTCACTGCCCAAGAGACAGTGCCCCTAACTGGGCCTTGGGAGTGAGTGTGGGGTGCTGGAGCCTGTTAACCCAGCCTCAGTGCATCATTTTGGGGCATATAGTGGAGGCCTGTAGCCCTGGAGGTCATCAGCCAGACTTAGAGCCACAGGCATGGCCTTATAGTGGATGCCTGTAGCCCTGGAGGTCAAAGGCCAGAGACAGAGCCTCTTTCTGGGCCTTGTGAGTGAGTGTGTGGGTGCTGGAGCCTGTTAACCCAGCTTCAGTGCATCATTTTGGGCCTTTAGAGAAGGCCTGTAGCCCTGGAGGTCAAAGGCCAGAGACAGAGCCTCCTACTGGGCCTTGTGAGTGAGTGTGTGGGTGCTGGAGCATGTTAACCCAGCTTCAGTGCATCATTTTGGGGCATATAGTGGAGGCCTGTAGCCCTGGAGGTCAAAGGCCAGGCTCAGAGCCACAACCATGGCCTTATATTGGAGGCCTATAGCCCTGGAGGTCACTGCCCAGAGACAGAGCCTCTTACTGGGCCATGGGAGGGAGCATGGGGGTGCTGGAGCCTGTTAACCCAGCTTCAGTGCATCATTTTGGTCCTTATAGTGGAGGCCTGTAGCCCTGGAGGTCAAAGGCCAGAGACAGAGCCTCTTACTGGGCCATGGGAGGGAGCATGGGGGTGCTGGAGCCTGTTAATCCAGCTTCAGTGCATCATTTTGGGCCTTATAGTGGAGGCCTGTAGCCCTGGAGGTCAAAGGCCAGAGACAGAGCCCCTTTCTGGGCCTTGGGAGGGAGCATAGGGGTGCTGGAGAGTGTTAACCCAGCCTCAGTGCATGCCACTGGGCATTATAGTGGAGCCCTGTAGCTCTGGAGGTCACTGCCCAGAGACAGAGCCCCTTTCTGGGCCTTGGGAGGGAGCATGGGGGTGCTGGAGAGTGTTAACCCAGCTTCAGTGCATCATTTTGGGGCATATAGTGGATGCCTGTAGCCCTGGAGGTCAAAGGCCAGGCTCAGTGCCCCTAACTGGGCCTTGTGAGTGAGTGTGTGGGTGCTGGAGCATGTTAACCCAGCCTCAGTGCATCATTTTGGGCCTTTTAGTGGAGGCCTATAGCCCTGGAGGTCATCAGCCCAGAGAGAGAGCCTCCTACTGGGCCTTGTGAGTGAGTGTGTGGGTGCTGGAGCCTGTTAACCCAGCCTCAGTGCATCATTTTGGGGCATATAGTGGAGGCCTATAGCCCTGGAGGTCACTGCCCAGAGACAGAGCCTCTTACTGGGCCTTGGGAGGGAGCATAGGGGTGCTGGAGGGTGTTAACCCAGCTTCAGTGCATCATTTTGGGCCTTATAGTGGAGGCCTGTAGGCCTGGAGCTCACTGCCCAGAGACAGAGCCCCTTTCTGGGCCTTGGGAGGGAGCATATGGGTGCTGGAGAGTGTTAACCCAGCCTCAGTGCATCATTTTGGGCCTTATAGTGGAGGCCTATAGCCCTGGAGGTCACTGCCCAGAGACAGAGCCTCTTACTGGGCCTTGGGAGGGAGCATAGGGGTGCTGGAGGGTGTTAACCCAGCTTCAGTGCATCATTTTGGGCCTTATAGTGGAGGCCTGTAGGCCTGGAGCTCACTGCCCAGAGACAGAGCCCCTTTCTGGGCCTTGTGAGTGGGTGTGTGGGTGCTGGAGAGTGTTAACCCAGCTTCAGTGCATCATTTTGGGGCATATAGTGGAGGCCTGTAGCCCTGGAGGTCAAAGGCCAGGCTCAGTGCCCATAACTGGGCCTTGTGAGTGAGTGTGTGGGTGCTGGAGCCTGTTAACCCAGCTTCAGTGCATCATTTTGGGGCTTTTAGTGGAGGCCTGCAGCCCTGGAGGTCACTGCCTAGAGACAGAGCCTCTTACTGGGCCTTGTGAGTGAGTGTGTGGGTGCTGGAGAGTGTTAACCCAGCCTCAGTGCATGCCACTGGGCCTTATAGTGGAGGCCTGTAGCCCTGGAGGTCACTGCCCAGAGACAGAGCCCCTTTCTGGGCCTTGTGAGTGAGTGTGTGGGTGCTGGAGGGCTTTAACCCAGCTTCAGTGCATCATTTTGGGGCATATAGTGGAGGCCTGTAGCCCTGGAGGTCAAAGGCCAGGCTCAGTGCCCATACCTGGGCCTTGGGAGGGCGCATAGGGGTGCTGGAGAGTGTTAACCCAGCTTCAGTGCATCATTTTGGGGCATATAGTGGAGGCCTGTAGCCCTGGAGGTCAAAGGCCAGGCTCAGAGCCACAAGCATGGCCTTATAGCGGAGGCCTGTAGCCCTGGAGGTTACTGCCCAGAGACAGAGCCCCTTTCTGGGCCTTGGGAGGGAGCATATGGGTGCTGGAGAGTGTTAACCCAGCCTCAGTGCATCATTTTGGGCCTTATAGTGGAGGCCTATAGCCCTGGAGGTCACTGCCCAGAGTCAGAGCCCCTAAGTGGGCCTGGGGAGTGAGTGTGTGGGTGCTGGAGGGTGTTAGCCCAGTGTGAGTGCATGTCTTTGGGGCTTATGGGGAGGCTGGGAGCCCTGGAGGTCATCAGCCAGACTTAGAGGTGGAGACAGGGGCTTATAGTGGAGGCCTGTAGGCCTGAGGTCACTGCCCAGAGACAGAGCCTCTTTCTGGGCCTTGGGAGTGAGTGTGTGGGTGCTGGAGGGTGTTAGCCCAGTGTGAGTGCATGTCTTTGGGGCTTATGGGGAGGCTGGGAGCCCTGAGGTCACTGCCCAGAGACAGAGCCTCTTACTGGGCCTTGGGAGGGAGCATAGGGGTGCTGGAGGGTGTTAACCCAGCTTCAGTGCATCATTTTGGGGCATATAGTGGAGGCCTGTAGCCCTGGAGGTCATCAGCCCAGAGACAGAGCCACAGGCATGGCCTTATAGTGGAGGCCTGTAGCCCTGAGGTCACTGCCCAGAGACAGAGCCTCTTACTGGGCCATGGGAGGGAGCATGGGGGTGCTGGAGGGTGTTAACCCAACTTCAGTGCATCATTTTGGGGCATATAGTGGAGGCCTGTAGCCCTGGAGGTCACTGCCCGGAGACAGAGCCTCTTTCTGGGCCTTGTAAGTGAGTGTGTTGGTGCTGGAGGGTGTTACCCCAGCTTCAGTGCATCATTTTGGGGCATATAGTGGAGGCCTGTAGCCCTGGAGGTCAAAGGCCAGAGACAGAGCCCCTTTCTGGGCCTTGGGAGGGAGCATATGGGTGCTGGAGAGTGTTAACCCAGCCTTAGTGCATCATTTTGGGCCTTATAGTGGAGGCCTATAGCCCTGGAGGTCAAAGGCCAGGCTCAGTGGCCCTTTCTGGGCCTTGTGAGTGAGTGTGTGGGTGCTGGAGCCTGTTAACCCAGCCTCAGTGCCTCATTTTGGGGCATATAGTGGAGGCCTGTAGCCCTGGAGGTCATCAGCCCAGACACAGAGCCTCTTACTGGGCCTTGGGAGTGAGTGTGTGGCTGCTGAAGGGTGTTAACCCAGCTTCAGTGCATCATTTTGGGGCATATAGTGGAGGCCTGTAGCCCTGGAGGTCAAAGGCCAGACTCAGAGCCTCAAGCATGGCCTTATAGTGGAGGCCTGTAGCCCTGGAGGTCAAAGGCCAGGCTCAGTGCCCCTTTCTGGGCCCTTGGAGGGAGCATGGGGGGTGCTGGAGCATGTTAACCCAGCTTCAGTGCATCATTTTGGGGCATATAGTGGAGGCCTGTAGCTCTGGAGGTCATCAGCCCAGAGACAGAGCCCCTTTCTGGGCCTTGGGAGGGAGCATGGGGGTGCTGGAGGGTGTTAACCCAGTGTCAGTGCATGCCACTGGGCCTTATAGTGGAGGCCTATAGGCCTGGAGGTCACTGCCCAGAGACAGAGCCTCTTACTGGGCCTTGGGAGGGAGCAAGGGGGTGCTGGAGGGTGTTAACCCAGTGTCAGTGCATGCCACTGGGCCTTATAGTGGAGGCCTGCAGCCCTGGAGGTCATCAGCCCAGAGACAGAGCACCTTTCTGGGCCTTTGGAGTGAGTGTGTGGGTGCTGGAGAGTGTTAACCCAGCCTCAGTGCATGCCACTGGGCCTTATAGTGGAGGCCTGTAGCCCTGGAGGTCACTGCCCAGAGACAGAGCCCCTGTCTGGGCCTTGGGAGGGAGCATAGGGGTGCTGGAGAGTGTTAACCCAGCTTCAGTGCATCATTTTTGGGCATATAGTGGAGGCCTATAGCCCTGGAGGTCATCAGCCCAGAGAGAGAGCCTCCTACTGGGCCTTGTGAGTGAGTGTGTGGGTGCTGGAGCCTGTTAACCCAGCCTCAGTGCATCATTTTGGGGCATATAGTGGAGGCCTATAGCCCTGGAGGTCATCAGCCCAGAGACAGAGCCTCCTACTGGGCCTTGTGAGTGAGTGTGTGGGTGCTGGAGCCTGTTAACCCAGCCTCAGTGCATCATTTTGGGGCATATAGTGGAGGCTTGTAGCCCTGGAGGTCAAAGGCCAGACTCAGAGCCACAACCATGGCCTTATAGTGGAGGCCTATAGCCCTGGAGGTCACTGCCCAGAGACAGAGCCTCCTACTGGGCCTTGTGAGTGAGTGTGTGGGTGCTGGAGCCTGTTAACCCAGCCTCAGTGCATCATTTTGGGCCTTTAGTGGAGGACTATAGCCCTGGAGGTCATCAGCCCAGAGACAGAGCCCCTTACTGGGCCTTGGGAGTGAGTGTGTGGGTGCTGGAGGGTGTTAACCCAGCCTCAGTGCATCATTTTGGGCCTTTAGTGGAGGACTATAGCCCTGGAGGGCACTGTCCAGAGACAGAGCCTCCTACTGGGCCATGGGAGGCAGCATGGGGGTGCTGGAGAGTGTTAACCCAGCTTCAGTGCATCATTTTGGGCCTTTCAGTGGAGGCCTGTAGCCCTGGAGGGCACTGTCCAGAGACAGAGCCTCCTACTGGGCCATGGGAGGCAGCATGGGGGTGCTGGAGAGTGTTAACCCAGCTTCAGTGCATCATTTTGGGCCTTTAGTGGAGGCCTGTAGCCCTGGAGGTCACTGTCCAGAGACAGAGCCTCCTACTGGGCCATGGGAGGCAGCATGGGGGTGCTGGAGAGTGTTAACCCAGCTTCAGTGCATCATTTTGGGGCATATAGTGGAGGCCTGTAGCCCTGGAGCTCATCAGCCAGACTCAGTCACACTCACACTGGGCCTTGGGCAGGAGCATGGGGGTGCTGGAGCCTGTTAACCCAGCGTCAGTGCATCATGTTGGGCCTTCTAGTGGAGGCCCATGGCCCTGGAGGTCACGGCCCAGCAACAGAGCCACAAACTGGGGATAAGCTTTGAGCAAGACCTCTCTGGAGCCTGTCTAAAGTGTAAAAAAAAGGAAAAAAATTTCGACCGAGGAAGGCAGAAAATGCAGAAGCGGGATAAGGTCACCCGCATCTGCAAACCGCCCCTTCCTCGGTCGAAACACGTTAGGTTACCAGGGGCGAACATTTCGGGATTTTTTCTAAGTTTTTCGACCGAGGAAGGGGAGAAGCGGTAGAGGGTGTACCGCTTCTGCAAAATTTGCCTTCTCCGGTGCGCGTCACTTTGGGGTGGTTTTGGCAGCCACCCTCTGCACGATTTCGAAACCCAGTTTTTAAAACATGGGCCTCCAGAGAAAGGCAACGAGAAGCACCGGAGTGTGAGTCCGCTCATGGAGCGTTCCTCCGGATGAATTTAACGGCAATGTGGCGGCGTTTCTCCATGGTTAACGGGCGGAGGATGAGAGGGAGAGCTGGCGGAGCTCAGTCCCCGGACGGTGCGTCTTTTCTCGGACGATTTTTACCGCATTTTGACGCCCTTTCCTCCGCTGTAACCCGGCGGAGGATGCGAGGGGCGGTCAGCAGAGCTTAGTCCCCGGACGGTGCGTCTTTTCTCGGACGATTTTTACCGCATTTTGACGCCCTTTCCTCCGCTGTAACCCGGCGGAGGATGCGAGGGGCGGGCAGCAGAGCTTAGTCCCCGGACGGTGCGTCTTTTCTCGGACGATTTTTACCGCATTTTAACGCCCTTTCCTCCGCTGTAACCCGGCGGAGGATGCGAGGGGCGGTCAGCAGAGCTTAGTCCCCGGATGGTGCGTCTTCTCTCGGACGATTTTTACCGCATTTTAACGCCCTTCCCTCCGCTGTAACCCGGCGGAGGATGCGAGGGGCGGTCAGCAGAGCTTAGTCCCCGGACGCAGCGCTTCTCTCGGACGATTTTTACCGCATTTTTACGCCCTTTCCTCCGCTGTAACCCGGCGGAGGATGCGAGGGGCGGTCGGCAGAGCTTAGTACGCACTTTTTTTGCGTCTCATCACGGAAGTTTTCTCAACCACTTTGTCCCTGTGGTTCTTCCGATGTTACCAGGAGCATGAGAAGAGGGAGAGTGGACACAGCTCAGTCCGAAGACGGTGCGTCTCCCCCGGATGACTTTAACCGCGTTTAGACGCCCTTTCCTCCACTTTAACTTTGGCGGAGGTGATAGGCAGAGTCCCCACAGCTCAGTCCGAAGACGGAGCGTCTCCCCCGGATTGCTTTAACCGCGTTTAGACGCCCTTTCCTCCACTTTAACTTTGGCGGAGGTGATAGGGAGAGTCCCCACAGCTCAGTCCGAAGACGGAGCGTCTCCCCCGGATTGCTTTAACCGCGTTTAGACGCCCTTTCCTCCACTTTAACTTTGGCGGAGGTGAGAGCGAGAGTCCCCACAGCTCAGCCCGAAGACGGTGCGTCTCCCCCGGATGACTTTAACCGCGTCGCCCTTTCCTCCACTTTAACTTTGGCGGAGGTGAGAGCGAGAGTCCCCACAGCTCAGCCCGAAGACGGTGCGTCTCCCCCGGATGACTTTAACCGCGTTTAGACGCCCTTTCCTCCACTTTAACTTTGGCGGAGGTGAGAGCGAGAGTCCCCACAGCTCAGCCCGAAGACGGTGCGTCTCCCCCGGATGACTTTAACCGCGTTTAGACGCCCTTTCCTCCACTTTAACTTTGGCGGAGGTGAGAGCGAGAGTCCCCACAGCTCAGCCCGAAGACGGTGCGTCTCCCCCGGATGACTTTAACCGCGTTTAGACGCCCTTTCCTCCACTTTAACTTTGGCGGAGGTGAGAGCGAGAGTCCCCACAGCTCAGCCCGAAGACGGTGCGTCCCCGGATGACTTTAACCGCGTTTAGACGCCCTTTCCTCCACTTTAACTTTGGCGGAGGTGAGAGCGAGAGTCCCCACAGCTCAGTCCGAAGACGGAGCGTCTCCCCCGGATTGCTTTAACCGCGTTTAGACGCCCTTTCCTCCACTTTAACTTTGGCGGAGGTGATAGGGAGAGTCCCCACAGCTCAGTCCGAAGACGGAGCGTCTCCCCCGGATTGCTTTAACCGCGTTTAGACGCCCTTTCCTCCACTTTAACTTTGGCGGAGGTGAGAGCGAGAGTCCCCACAGCTCAGCCCGAAGACGGTGCGTCTCCCCCGGATGACTTTAACTGCGTTTAGACGCCCTTTCCTCCACTTTAACTTTGGCGGAGGTGAGAGCGAGAGTCCCCACAGCTCAGCCCGAAGACGGTGCGTCTCCCGGATGACTTTAACCGCGTTTAGACGCCCTTCCTCCACTTTAACTTTGGCGGAGGTGAGAGCGAGAGTCCCCACAGCTCAGTCCGAAGACGGAGCGTCTCCCCCGGATTGCTTTAACCGCGTTTAGACGCCCTTTCCTCCACTTTAACTTTGGCGGAGGTGATAGGGAGAGTCCCCACAGCTCAGTCCGAAGACGGAGCGTCTCCCCCGGATTGCTTTAACCGCGTTTAGACGCCCTTTCCTCCACTTTAACTTTGGCGGAGGTGAGAGCGAGAGTCCCCACAGCTCAGCCCGAAGACGGTGCGTCTCCCCCGGATGACTTTAACCGTTTAGACGCCCTTTCCTCCACTTTAACTTTGGCGGAGGTGAGAGCGAGAGTCCCCACAGCTCAGTCCGAAGACGGAGCGTCTCCCGGATGACTTTAACCGCTTAGACGCCCTTTCCTCCACTTTAACTTTGGCGGAGGTGAGAGCGAGAGTCCCCACAGCTCAGTCCGAAGACGGTGCGTCTCCCCCGGATGACTTTAACCGCGTTCAGACGCCCTTCCTCCACTTTAACTTTGGCGGAGGTGAGAGGGAGAGTGCCCACAGCTCAGCCCGAAGACGGTGCGTCTCTCCCGGACGACCTTAACCGCTTAGACGCCCTTTCCACTTTAACTTTGGCGGAGGTGAGAGGGAGAGTGCCCACAGCTCAGTCCGAAGACGGTGCGTCTCTCCCGGATGAATTTAACTTAGTTTAGACCCCTTCCTCCGCAGGAACCGGGCGGAGGTTGAGAGGGAGAGTGCCCACAGCTCAGTCCGAAGACGGTGCGTCTCTCCCGTATGAATTTAACTTAGTTTAGACGCCCTTTCCTCCGCAGGAACCGGGCGGAGGTTGAGAGGGAGAGTCCCCAGCTCAGTCCGCACACGGTGCGTCTAT
>JABXJD010001916.1:42500-52500 GCA_013375575.1 Percina caprodes
CTCATGTCCCTGGAGCTCAACACTTAGAAAAACGGCAGAGTCCCCACATCCACCGGGGTGTGGGGACCGGAGAGGGAGGCCGACCGTGAGGCCTGAGCGCGGCTCAGCCCCTGTCGGACCTCCCTCATGTCCCTGGAGCTCAACACTTAGAAAAAACGGCAGAGTCCCCACATCCATGGGGGTGTGGGGACGGAGAGGGAGGCCGACTGTGAGGCCTGAGCGCGGCTCAGCCCCTGTCGGACCTCCCTTGGGTCCCTGGAGCTCAACACTTAGAAAAAACGGCAGAGTCCAAACGGAGGGAGTAGCCATGACTCTCTTAAGGTAGGCAATGTTAAAGTATTGGAACACTTAGGTAACCAGGGCACGAAAAAAAAAAATCTAAAAAGTTTCAAAGTGTTGAGACACTTAGAAAAAAAGTTAGGTAACCAGGGGCACGAAAAATAATCTAAAATTTTCAAAGTGTTGAGACACTTAGAAAAAGTTAGGTAACCAGGGGCACGAAGGTTTAGATAGGTTACCAGGGGTACAAAGTTTTATTTAGGTTACCAGGGGCACGAAACTCCGGTGGAGGTGGATGGGGGTGTTTAGTCCGAGGAGGGGTGCTTAAGTTCGGGTACACAGGTCCGCCTGGTGCGCAGGGTCCCTGGAGGGTCGGAGTAAGGGGTAGGGGTGTGTTGGGCTGGCGGGCCTGGAGGGTTTGTGTTGGGGTTGAGGGAGGCTGGTGGGCATGGAGGTCGTGGGGCAGACTTCCAGGCAGTTAGTGGGGAGCATGGTGTAGGGTGTTAGCCCAGTGAGAGTGCATGTCTTTGGGGCTTATGGGGAGGCTGGGAGCCCTGGAGGTCATCAGCCAGACTTAGAGGTGGAGACAGGGGCTTATAGTGGAGGCCTGTAGGCCTGAGGTCACTGCCCAGAGACAGAGCCTCTTTCTGGGCCTTGGGAGGAGTGTGTGGGTGCTGGAGAGTGTTAACCCAGCCTCAGTGCATCATTTTGGGCCTTATAGTGGAGGCCTATAGCCCTGGAGGTCAAAGGCCAGACTCAGAGCCACAAGCATGGCCTTATAGTGGAGGCCTGTAGCTCTGGAGGTCACTGCCCAGACACAGAGCCTCTTACTGGGCCTTGGGAGTGAGTGTGTGGCTGCTGGAGGGTGTTAACCCAGCTTCAGTGCATCATTTTGGGGCATATAGTGGAGGCCTATAGGCCTGGAGGTCAAAGGCCAGGCTCAGTGCCCCTAACTGGGCCTTGGAAGTGTGTGTGTGGGTGCTGGAGCCTGTTAACCCAGCCTCAGTGCATCATTTTGGGCCTTTAGTGGAGGCCTGTAGCCCTGGAGGTCACTGCCCAGACACAGAGCCTCTTACTGGGCCTTGTGAGTGAGTGTGTGGGTGCTGGAGAGTGTTAACCCGGCTTCAGTGCATCATTTTGGGGCATATAGTGGAGGCCAGTAGCCCTGGAGGTCACTGCCTAAGAGACAGAGCCCCTTTCTGGGCCTTGGGAGGGAGCATGGGGGTGCTGGAGCATGTTAACCCAGCTTCAGTGCATCATTTTGGGGCATATAGTGGAGGCCTGTAGCCCTGGAGGTCACTGCCCAGAGACAGAGCCCCTTTCTGGGCCTTGTGATTGAGTGTGTGGCTGCTGGAGGGTGTTAACCCAGCTTCAGTGCATCATTTTGGGCCTTATAGTGGAGGCCTGTAGCCCTGGAGGTCAAAGGCCAGAGACAGAGCCTCTTACTGGGCCATGGGAGGGAGCATGGGGGTGCTGGAGCCTGTTAACCCAGCTTCAGTGCATCATTTTGGGCCTTATAGTGGAGGCCTGTAGCCCTGGAGGTCACTGCCCAAGAGACAGTGCCCCTAACTGGGCCTTGGGAGTGAGTGTGGGGTGCTGGAGCCTGTTAACCCAGCCTCAGTGCATCATTTTGGGGCATATAGTGGAGGCCTGTAGCCCTGGAGGTCATCAGCCAGACTTAGAGCCACAGGCATGGCCTTATAGTGGATGCCTGTAGCCCTGAGGTCAAAGGCCAGAGACAGAGCCTCTTTCTGGGCCTTGTGAGTGAGTGTGTGGGTGCTGGAGCCTGTTAACCCAGCTTCAGTGCATCATTTTGGGCCTTTAGAGAAGGCCTGTAGCCCTGGAGGTCAAAGGCCAGAGACAGAGCCTCCTACTGGGCCTTGTGAGTGAGTGTGTGGGTGCTGGAGCATGTTAACCCAGCTTCAGTGCATCATTTTGGGGCATATAGTGGAGGCCTGTAGCCCTGGAGGTCAAAGGCCAGGCTCAGAGCCACAACCATGGCCTTATATTGGAGGCCTATAGCCCTGGAGGTCACTGCCCAGAGACAGAGCCTCTTACTGGGCCATGGGAGGGAGCATGGGGGTGCTGGAGCCTGTTAACCCAGCTTCAGTGCATCATTTTGGTCCTTATAGTGGAGGCCTGTAGCCCTGGAGGTCAAAGGCCAGAGACAGAGCCTCTTACTGGGCCATGGGAGGGAGCATGGGGGTGCTGGAGCCTGTTAATCCAGCTTCAGTGCATCATTTTGGGCCTTATAGTGGAGGCCTGTAGCCCTGGAGGTCAAAGGCCAGAGACAGAGCCCCTTTCTGGGCCTTGGGAGGGAGCATAGGGGTGCTGGAGAGTGTTAACCCAGCCTCAGTGCATGCCACTGGGCATTATAGTGGAGCCCTGTAGCTCTGGAGGTCACTGCCCAGAGACAGAGCCCCTTTCTGGGCCTTGGGAGGGAGCATGGGGGTGCTGGAGAGTGTTAACCCAGCTTCAGTGCATCATTTTGGGGCATATAGTGGATGCCTGTAGCCCTGGAGGTCAAAGGCCAGGCTCAGTGCCCCTAACTGGGCCTTGTGAGTGAGTGTGTGGGTGCTGGAGCATGTTAACCCAGCCTCAGTGCATCATTTTGGGCCTTTAGTGGAGGCCTATAGCCCTGGAGGTCATCAGCCCAGAGAGAGAGCCTCCTACTGGGCCTTGTGAGTGAGTGTGTGGGTGCTGGAGCCTGTTAACCCAGCCTCAGTGCATCATTTTGGGGCATATAGTGGAGGCCTATAGCCCTGGAGGTCACTGCCCAGAGACAGAGCCTCTTACTGGGCCTTGGGAGGGAGCATAGGGGTGCTGGAGGGTGTTAACCCAGCTTCAGTGCATCATTTTGGGCCTTATAGTGGAGGCCTGTAGGCCTGGAGCTCACTGCCCAGAGACAGAGCCCCTTTCTGGGCCTTGGGAGGGAGCATATGGGTGCTGGAGAGTGTTAACCCAGCCTCAGTGCATCATTTTGGGCCTTATAGTGGAGGCCTATAGCCCTGGAGGTCACTGCCCAGAGACAGAGCCTCTTACTGGGCCTTGGGAGGGAGCATAGGGGTGCTGGAGGGTGTTAACCCAGCTTCAGTGCATCATTTTGGGCCTTATAGTGGAGGCCTGTAGGCCTGGAGCTCACTGCCCAGAGACAGAGCCCCTTTCTGGGCCTTGTGAGTGGGTGTGTGGGTGCTGGAGAGTGTTAACCCAGCTTCAGTGCATCATTTTGGGGCATATAGTGGAGGCCTGTAGCCCTGGAGGTCAAAGGCCAGGCTCAGTGCCCATAACTGGGCCTTGTGAGTGAGTGTGTGGGTGCTGGAGCCTGTTAACCCAGCTTCAGTGCATCATTTTGGGGCTTTTAGTGGAGGCCTGCAGCCCTGGAGGTCACTGCCTAGAGACAGAGCCTCTTACTGGGCCTTGTGAGTGAGTGTGTGGGTGCTGGAGAGTGTTAACCCAGCCTCAGTGCATGCCACTGGGCCTTATAGTGGAGGCCTGTAGCCCTGGAGGTCACTGCCCAGAGACAGAGCCCCTTTCTGGGCCTTGTGAGTGAGTGTGTGGGTGCTGGAGGGCTTTAACCCAGCTTCAGTGCATCATTTTGGGGCATATAGTGGAGGCCTGTAGCCCTGGAGGTCAAAGGCCAGGCTCAGTGCCCATACCTGGGCCTTGGGAGGGCGCATAGGGGTGCTGGAGAGTGTTAACCCAGCTTCAGTGCATCATTTTGGGGCATATAGTGGAGGCCTGTAGCCCTGGAGGTCAAAGGCCAGGCTCAGAGCCACAAGCATGGCCTTATAGCGGAGGCCTGTAGCCCTGGAGGTTACTGCCCAGAGACAGAGCCCCTTTCTGGGCCTTGGGAGGGAGCATATGGGTGCTGGAGAGTGTTAACCCAGCCTCAGTGCATCATTTTGGGCCTTATAGTGGAGGCCTATAGCCCTGGAGGTCACTGCCCAGAGTCAGAGCCCCTAAGTGGGCCTGGGGAGTGAGTGTGTGGGTGCTGGAGGGTGTTAGCCCAGTGTGAGTGCATGTCTTTGGGGCTTATGGGGAGGCTGGGAGCCCTGGAGGTCATCAGCCAGACTTAGAGGTGGAGACAGGGGCTTATAGTGGAGGCCTGTAGGCCTGAGGTCACTGCCCAGAGACAGAGCCTCTTTCTGGGCCTTGGGAGTGAGTGTGTGGGTGCTGGAGGGTGTTAGCCCAGTGTGAGTGCATGTCTTTGGGGCTTATGGGGAGGCTGGGAGCCCTGAGGTCACTGCCCAGAGACAGAGCCTCTTACTGGGCCTTGGGAGGGAGCATAGGGGTGCTGGAGGGTGTTAACCCAGCTTCAGTGCATCATTTTGGGGCATATAGTGGAGGCCTGTAGCCCTGGAGGTCATCAGCCCAGAGACAGAGCCACAGGCATGGCCTTATAGTGGAGGCCTGTAGCCCTGAGGTCACTGCCCAGAGACAGAGCCTCTTACTGGGCCATGGGAGGGAGCATGGGGGTGCTGGAGGGTGTTAACCCAACTTCAGTGCATCATTTTGGGGCATATAGTGGAGGCCTGTAGCCCTGGAGGTCACTGCCCGGAGACAGAGCCTCTTTCTGGGCCTTGTAAGTGAGTGTGTTGGTGCTGGAGGGTGTTACCCCAGCTTCAGTGCATCATTTTGGGGCATATAGTGGAGGCCTGTAGCCCTGGAGGTCAAAGGCCAGAGACAGAGCCCCTTTCTGGGCCTTGGGAGGGAGCATATGGGTGCTGGAGAGTGTTAACCCAGCCTTAGTGCATCATTTTGGGCCTTATAGTGGAGGCCTATAGCCCTGGAGGTCAAAGGCCAGGCTCAGTGGCCCTTTCTGGGCCTTGTGAGTGAGTGTGTGGGTGCTGGAGCCTGTTAACCCAGCCTCAGTGCCTCATTTTGGGGCATATAGTGGAGGCCTGTAGCCCTGGAGGTCATCAGCCCAGACACAGAGCCTCTTACTGGGCCTTGGGAGTGAGTGTGTGGCTGCTGAAGGGTGTTAACCCAGCTTCAGTGCATCATTTTGGGGCATATAGTGGAGGCCTGTAGCCCTGGAGGTCAAAGGCCAGACTCAGAGCCTCAAGCATGGCCTTATAGTGGAGGCCTGTAGCCCTGGAGGTCAAAGGCCAGGCTCAGTGCCCCTTTCTGGGCCCTTGGAGGGAGCATGGGGGGTGCTGGAGCATGTTAACCCAGCTTCAGTGCATCATTTTGGGGCATATAGTGGAGGCCTGTAGCTCTGGAGGTCATCAGCCCAGAGACAGAGCCCCTTTCTGGGCCTTGGGAGGGAGCATGGGGGTGCTGGAGGGTGTTAACCCAGTGTCAGTGCATGCCACTGGGCCTTATAGTGGAGGCCTATAGGCCTGGAGGTCACTGCCCAGAGACAGAGCCTCTTACTGGGCCTTGGGAGGGAGCAAGGGGGTGCTGGAGGGTGTTAACCCAGTGTCAGTGCATGCCACTGGGCCTTATAGTGGAGGCCTGCAGCCCTGGAGGTCATCAGCCCAGAGACAGAGCACCTTTCTGGGCCTTTGGAGTGAGTGTGTGGGTGCTGGAGAGTGTTAACCCAGCCTCAGTGCATGCCACTGGGCCTTATAGTGGAGGCCTGTAGCCCTGGAGGTCACTGCCCAGAGACAGAGCCCCTGTCTGGGCCTTGGGAGGGAGCATAGGGGTGCTGGAGAGTGTTAACCCAGCTTCAGTGCATCATTTTTGGGCATATAGTGGAGGCCTATAGCCCTGGAGGTCATCAGCCCAGAGAGAGAGCCTCCTACTGGGCCTTGTGAGTGAGTGTGTGGGTGCTGGAGCCTGTTAACCCAGCCTCAGTGCATCATTTTGGGGCATATAGTGGAGGCCTATAGCCCTGGAGGTCATCAGCCCAGAGACAGAGCCTCCTACTGGGCCTTGTGAGTGAGTGTGTGGGTGCTGGAGCCTGTTAACCCAGCCTCAGTGCATCATTTTGGGGCATATAGTGGAGGCTTGTAGCCCTGGAGGTCAAAGGCCAGACTCAGAGCCACAACCATGGCCTTATAGTGGAGGCCTATAGCCCTGGAGGTCACTGCCCAGAGACAGAGCCTCCTACTGGGCCTTGTGAGTGAGTGTGTGGGTGCTGGAGCCTGTTAACCCAGCCTCAGTGCATCATTTTGGGCCTTTAGTGGAGGACTATAGCCCTGGAGGTCATCAGCCCAGAGACAGAGCCCCTTACTGGGCCTTGGGAGTGAGTGTGTGGGTGCTGGAGGGTGTTAACCCAGCCTCAGTGCATCATTTTGGGCCTTTAGTGGAGGACTATAGCCCTGGAGGGCACTGTCCAGAGACAGAGCCTCCTACTGGGCCATGGGAGGCAGCATGGGGGTGCTGGAGAGTGTTAACCCAGCTTCAGTGCATCATTTTGGGCCTTTCAGTGGAGGCCTGTAGCCCTGGAGGGCACTGTCCAGAGACAGAGCCTCCTACTGGGCCATGGGAGGCAGCATGGGGGTGCTGGAGAGTGTTAACCCAGCTTCAGTGCATCATTTTGGGCCTTTAGTGGAGGCCTGTAGCCCTGGAGGTCACTGTCCAGAGACAGAGCCTCCTACTGGGCCATGGGAGGCAGCATGGGGGTGCTGGAGAGTGTTAACCCAGCTTCAGTGCATCATTTTGGGGCATATAGTGGAGGCCTGTAGCCCTGGAGCTCATCAGCCAGACTCAGTCACACTCACACTGGGCCTTGGGCAGGAGCATGGGGGTGCTGGAGCCTGTTAACCCAGCGTCAGTGCATCATGTTGGGCCTTCTAGTGGAGGCCCATGGCCCTGGAGGTCACGGCCCAGCAACAGAGCCACAAACTGGGGATAAGCTTTGAGCAAGACCTCTCTGGAGCCTGTCTAAAGTGTAAAAAAAAGGAAAAAAATTTCGACCGAGGAAGGCAGAAAATGCAGAAGCGGGATAAGGTCACCCGCATCTGCAAACCGCCCCTTCCTCGGTCGAAACACGTTAGGTTACCAGGGGCGAACATTTCGGGATTTTTTCTAAGTTTTTCGACCGAGGAAGGGGAGAAGCGGTAGAGGGTGTACCGCTTCTGCAAAATTTGCCTTCTCCGGTGCGCGTCACTTTGGGGTGGTTTTGGCAGCCACCCTCTGCACGATTTCGAAACCCAGTTTTTAAAACATGGGCCTCCAGAGAAAGGCAACGAGAAGCACCGGAGTGTGAGTCCGCTCATGGAGCGTTCCTCCGGATGAATTTAACGGCAATGTGGCGGCGTTTCTCCATGGTTAACGGGCGGAGGATGAGAGGGAGAGCTGGCGGAGCTCAGTCCCCGGACGGTGCGTCTTTTCTCGGACGATTTTTACCGCATTTTGACGCCCTTTCCTCCGCTGTAACCCGGCGGAGGATGCGAGGGGCGGTCAGCAGAGCTTAGTCCCCGGACGGTGCGTCTTTTCTCGGACGATTTTTACCGCATTTTGACGCCCTTTCTCCGCTGTAACCCGGCGGAGGATGCGAGGGGCGGGCAGCAGAGCTTAGTCCCCGGACGGTGCGTCTTTTCTCGGACGATTTTTACCGCATTTTAACGCCCTTCCTCCGCTGTAACCCGGCGGAGGATGCGAGGGGCGGTCAGCAGAGCTTAGTCCCCGGATGGTGCGTCTTCTCTCGGACGATTTTTACCGCATTTTAACGCCCTTCCCTCCGCTGTAACCCGGCGGAGGATGCGAGGGGCGGTCAGCAGAGCTTAGTCCCCGGACGCAGCGTCTTCTCTCGGACGATTTTTACCGCATTTTTACGCCCTTTCCTCCGCTGTAACCCGGCGGAGGATGCGAGGGGCGGTCGGCAGAGCTTAGTACGCACTTTTTTTGCGTCTCATCACGGAAGTTTTCTCAACCACTTTGTCCCTGTGGTTCTTCCGATGTTACCAGGAGCATGAGAAGAGGGAGAGTGGACACAGCTCAGTCCGAAGACGGTGCGTCTCCCCCGGATGACTTTAACCGCGTTTAGACGCCCTTTCCTCCACTTTAACTTTGGCGGAGGTGATAGGCAGAGTCCCCACAGCTCAGTCCGAAGACGGAGCGTCTCCCCCGGATTGCTTTAACCGCGTTTAGACGCCCTTTCCTCCACTTTAACTTTGGCGGAGGTGATAGGGAGAGTCCCCACAGCTCAGTCCGAAGACGGAGCGTCTCCCCCGGATTGCTTTAACCGCGTTAGACGCCCTTTCCTCCACTTTAACTTTGGCGGAGGTGAGAGCGAGAGTCCCCACAGCTCAGCCCGAAGACGGTGCGTCTCCCCCGGATGACTTTAACCGCGTTAGACGCCCTTTCCTCCACTTTAACTTTGGCGGAGGTGAGAGCGAGAGTCCCCACAGCTCAGCCCGAAGACGGTGCGTCTCCCCCGGATGACTTTAACCGCGTTTAGACGCCCTTTCCTCCACTTTAACTTTGGCGGAGGTGAGAGCGAGAGTCCCCACAGCTCAGCCCGAAGACGGTGCGTCTCCCCCGGATGACTTTAACCGCGTTTAGACGCCCTTTCTCCACTTTAACTTTGGCGGAGGTGAGAGCGAGAGTCCCCACAGCTCAGCCCGAAGACGGTGCGTCTCCCCCGGATGACTTTAACCGCGTTTAGACGCCCTTTCCTCCACTTTAACTTTGGCGGAGGTGAGAGCGAGAGTCCCCACAGCTCAGTCCGAAGACGGAGCGTCTCCCCCGGATTGCTTTAACCGCGTTTAGACGCCCTTCCTCCACTTTAACTTTGGCGGAGGTGATAGGGAGAGTCCCCACAGCTCAGTCCGAAGACGGAGCGTCTCCCCCGGATTGCTTTAACCGCGTTTAGACGCCCTTTCCTCCACTTTAACTTTGGCGGAGGTGAGAGCGAGAGTCCCCACAGCTCAGCCCGAAGACGGTGCGTCTCCCCCGGATGACTTTAACTGCGTTTAGACGCCCTTTCCTCCACTTTAACTTTGGCGGAGGTGAGAGCGAGAGTCCCCACAGCTCAGCCCGAAGACGGTGCGTCTCCCCCGGATGACTTTAACCGCGTTTAGACGCCCTTTCCTCCACTTTAACTTTGGCGGAGGTGAGAGCGAGAGTCCCCACAGCTCAGTCCGAAGACGGAGCGTCTCCCCCGGATTGCTTTAACCGCGTTAGACGCCCTTTCCTCCACTTTAACTTTGGCGGAGGTGATAGGGAGAGTCCCCACAGCTCAGTCCGAAGACGGAGCGTCTCCCCCGGATTGCTTTAACCGCGTTTAGACGCCCTTTCCTCCACTTTAACTTTGGCGGAGGTGAGAGCGAGAGTCCCCACAGCTCAGCCCGAAGACGGTGCGTCTCCCGGATGACTTTAACCGCGTAGACGCCCTTTCCTCCACTTTAACTTTGGCGGAGGTGAGAGCGAGAGTCCCCACAGCTCAGTCCGAAGACGGAGCGTCTCCCGGATGACTTTAACCGCTTAGACGCCCTTTCCTCCACTTTAACTTTGGCGGAGGTGAGAGCGAGAGTCCCCACAGCTCAGTCCGAAGACGGTGCGTCTCCCCCGGATGACTTTAACCGCGTTCAGACGCCCTTTCCTCCACTTTAACTTTGGCGGAGGTGAGAGGGAGAGTGCCCACAGCTCAGCCCGAAGACGGTGCGTCTCTCCCGACGACCTTAACCGCGTTAGACGCCCTTTCCTCCACTTTAACTTTGGCGGAGGTGAGAGGGAGAGTGCCCACAGCTCAGTCCGAAGACGGTGCGTCTCTCCCGGATGAATTTAACTTAGTTTAGACTCCCTTCCTCCGCAGGAACCGGGCGGAGGT
>JABXJD010001916.1:62500-67906 GCA_013375575.1 Percina caprodes
CCTCATGTCCCTGGAGCTAAACACTTAGAAAAAACGGCAGAGTCCCCACATCCATGTGGGGACCGGAGAGGGAGGCCGACCGTGAGGCCTGAGCGTGGCTCAGCCCCGGTCCGACCTCCCCTCCTCTCTCTGGAAGTCAGTTATTGTACCAGGGCGCGAAAAAAATTGAAAAGTTTCAAAGTATTGAGACACTTAGAAAAAACGGCGGAGTCCCCACATCCATGGGGGTGTGGGGACCGAGAGAGGAGGCCGACTGTGAGGCCTGAGCGCGGGCTCAGCCCCTGTCGGACCTCCCTTGGGTCCCTGGAGCTCAACACTTAGAAAAAACGGCAGAGTCCCCACATCCATGGGGGTGGGGGACGGGAGAGGGAGGCCGACCGTGAGGCCTGAGCGCGGCTCAGCCCCTGTCGGACCTCCTGGGTCCCTGGAGCTCAACACTTAGAAAAAACGGCAGAGTCCCCACATCCATGGGGGTGTGGGGATCGAGAGGAGGCCGACCGTGAGGCCTGAGCGTGGGCTCAGCTCCTGTCGGACCTCCCTCATGTCCCTGGAGCTCAACACTTAGAAAAACGGCAGAGTCCCCACATCCATGGTGTGGGGATCGAGAGGAGGCCGACCGTGAGGCCTGAGCGTGGCTCAGCCCCGGTCCGACCTCCTCCTCCTCTCTGGAAGTCAGTTATTGTACCAGGGGCGCAAAAAAAAAATTGAAAAGTTTCAAAGTATTGAGACACTTAGAAAAAACGGCGGAGTCCCCACATCCATGGGGGGTGTGGGGACCGGAGAGGAGGCCGACTGTGAGGCCTGAGCGCGGCTCAGCCCTGTCGGACCTCCCTCATGTCCCTGGAGCTCAACACTTAGAAAAAAACGGCAGAGTCCCCACATCCACCGGGGTGTGGGGACCGGAGAGGGAGGCCGACCGTGAGGCCTGAGCGCGGCTCAGCCCCTGTCGGACCTCCCTCATGTCCCTGGAGCTCAACACTTAGAAAAAACGGCAGAGTCCCCACATCCACCGGGGTGGGGACCGGAGAGGAGGCCGACCGTGAGGCCTGAGCGCGGCTCAGCCCCTGTCGGACCTCCCTCATGTCCCTGGAGCTCAACACTTAGAAAAAACGGCAGAGTCCCCACATCCATGGGGGTGTGGGGGACGGAGAGGAGGCCGACTGTGAGGCCTGAGCGCGGGCTCAGCCCCCTGTCGGACCTCCCTGGGTCCCTGGAGCTCAACACTTTGAAAAAACGGCAGAGTCCAAACGGAGGGAGAGCCATGACTCTGACTTAAGGTAGGCAATGTTAAAGTATTGGAACACTTAGGTAACCAGGGGCACGAAAAAAAAAATCTAAAGTTTCAAAGTGTTGAGACACTTAGAAAAAAAGTTAGGTAACCAGGGCACGAAAAATAATCTAAAAATTTCAAAGTGTTGAGACACTTAAAAAAAAGTTAGGTAACCAGGGGCACGAAGGTTTAGATAGGTTACCAGGGGTACAAAGTTTTATTTAGGTTACCAGGGCACGAAACTCCGGCGGAGGTGGATGGGGTGTTTAGTCCGAGGAGGGGTGCTAAGTTCGGTACACAGGTCCGCCTGAGCGCAGGGTCCCTGGAGGGTCGGAGAGGGGTAGGGGTGTGTTGGCTGGCGGGCCTGGAGGGTTTGTGTTGGGGTTGAGGGAGGCTGGTGGGCATGGAGGTCGGGGCAGACTTCCAGGCAGTTAGTGGGGAGCATGGTGTAGGGTGTTAGCCCAGTGAGAGTGCATGTCTTTGGGGCTTATGGGGAGGCTGGGAGCCCTGAGGTCATCAGCCAGACTTAGAGGTGGAGACAGGGGCTTATAGGAGGCCTGTAGGCCTGGAGGTCACTGCCCAGAGACAGAGCCCTTTCTGGGCCTTGGGAGTGAGTGTGTGGGTGCTGGAGCCTGTTAACCCAGCCTCAGTGCATCATTTTGGGCCTTTAGTAGGAGGCCTATAGCCCTGGAGGTCAAAGCCAGGACTCAGAGCCACAAGCATGGGCCTTATAGTGGAGGCCTGTAGCTCTGGAGGTCACTGCCCAGAGACAGAGCCTCTACTGGGCCTTGGGAGGAGTGTGTGGCTGCTGGAGGGTGTTAACCCAGCTTCAGTGCATCATTTTGGGGCATAGTGGAGGCCTGTAGCCTGGAGGTCAAAGGCCAGAGACAGAGCCCTAACTGGGCCTTGGAAGTGTGTGTGTGGGTGCTGGAGCCTGTTAACCCAGCCTCAGTGCATCATTTTGGGCCTTATAGGAGGCCTGTAGCCCTGGAGGTCACTCAGAGACAGAGCCTCTTACTGGGCCTTGGGAGTGAGTGTGGGTGCTGGAGAGTGTTAACCCAGCTTCAGTGCATCATTTTGGGCCTTATAGTGGAGGCCAGTAGCCCTGGAGGTCAAGGCCAGATCAGAGCCAAGCATGGCCTTATAGTGGAGGCCTGTAGCCCTGGAGGCACTGCCCAGAGACAGAGCCCCTTACTGGGCCTTGGGAGTGAGTGTGTGGGTGCTGGAGCATGTTAACCCAGCTTCAGTGCATCATTTTGGGGCATATAGTGGAGGCCTGTAGCCCTGGAGGTCAAAGGCCAGCTCAGAGCCCCCTACTGGGCCTTGGAGTGAGTGTGTGGGTGCTGGAGCCTGTTAACCCAGCTTCAGTGCATCATTTTGGGCCTTATAGTGGAGGCCTGTAGCCCTGGAGGTCAAAGGCCAGAGACAGAGCCTCTTACTGGGCCTTGGGAGGGAGCATGGGGGTGCTGGAGAGTGTTAACCCAGCTTCAGTGCATCATTTTGGGCCTTATAGTGGAGGCCTGTAGCCCTGGAGGTCACTGCCCAGAGACAGAGCCCTTTCTGGGCCTTGGGAGGGAGCATGGGGGTGCTGGAGATGTTAACCCAGCTCAGTGCATCATTGGGCATATATAGTGGAGGCCTGTAGCCCTGGAGGTCACTGCCCAGAGACAGAGCCCTTTGGGCCTTGGGAGGGAGTGGGTGCTGGAGGTGTTAACCCAGCTTCAGTGCATCATTTTGGGCCTTATAGTGGAGGCCTGTAGCCCTGGAGGTCAAAGGCCAGAGACAGAGCCTCTACTGGGCCTTGGAGGGAGTGTGTGGGTGCTGGAGCCTGTTAACCCAGCTTCAGTGCATCATTTTGGGCCTTATAGTGGAGGCCTGTAGCCCTGGAGGTCACTGCCCAGAGACAGAGCCCTACTGGGCCTTGGGAGTGAGTGTGTGGGTGCTGGAGCCTGTTAACCCAGCTTCAGTGCATCATTTTTCTTGGGGCATATAGTGGAGGCTGTAGCCCTGGAGGTCATGTGCCAGAGTGAGAGCCACAGCCATGGGCCTTATAGTGGAGGCCTGTAGCCCTGGAGGTCACTGCCCAGAGACAGAGCCTCTTCTGGGCCTTGTGAGTGAGTGTGTGGGTGCTGGAGCCTGTTAACCCAGCTTCAGTGCATCATTTTGGGCCTTATAGTGGAGGCCTGTAGCCCTGGAGGTCAAAGGCCAGAGACAGAGCCTCCTACTGGGCCTTGTGAGTGAGTGTGTGGGTGCTGGAGAGTGTTAACCCAGCTTCAGTGCATCATTTTGGGGCATATAGTGGAGGCCTGTAGCCCTGGAGGTCAAAGGCCAGGCTCAGAGCCACAAGCATGGCCTTATAGTGGAGGCCTGTAGCCCTGGAGGTCACTGCCCAGAGACAGAGCCTCTTACTGGGCTTGGGAGGGAGCATGGGGGTGCTGGAGTGTTAACCCAGCCTCAGTGCATCATTTTGGGCCTTATAGTGGAGGCCTGTAGCCTGGAGGTCACTGCCCAGAGACAGAGCCCCTTCTGGGCCTGGGAGGGAGCATGGGGGTGCTGGAGAGTGTTAACCCAGCTTCAGTGCATCATTTTGGGCATATAGTGGAGGCCTGTAGCCCTGGAGGTCAAAGGCCAGGCTCAGAGCCCCTAACTGGGCCTTGTGAGTGAGTGTGTGGGTGCTGGAGCATGTTAACCCAGCCTCAGTGCATCATTTTGGGCCTTTAGTGGAGGCCTATAGCCCTGGAGGTCACAGCCCAGAGAGAGCCTCCTACTGGGCCTTGGGAGTGAGTGTGGGTGCTGGAGCCTGTTAACCCAGCCTCAGTGCATCATTTTGGGGCATATAGTGGAGGCCTGTAGCCCTGGAGGTCACTGCCCAGAGACAGAGCCTCTTACTGGGCCTTGGGAGGGAGCATAGGGGTGCTGGAGGGTGTTAACCCAGCTTCAGTGCATCATTTTGGGCCTTATAGTGGAGGCCTGTAGGCCTGGAGGTCACTGCCCAGAGACAGAGCCCTTTCTGGGCCTTGGGAGGGAGCATATGGGTGCTGGAGAGTGTTAACCCAGCCTCAGTGCATCATTTTGGGCCTTATAGTGGAGGCCTATAGCCCTGGAGGTCACTGCCCAGAGACAGAGCCTCTTACTGGGCCTTGGGAGGGAGCATAGGGGTGCTGGAGGGTGTTAACCCAGCTTCAGTGCATCATTTTGGGCCTTATAGTGGAGGCCTGTAGGCCTGGAGGTCACTGCCCAGAGACAGAGCCCCTTTCTGGGCCTTGTGAGTGAGTGTGTGGGTGCTGGAGAGTGTTAACCCAGCTTCAGTGCATCATTTTGGGCATATAGTGGAGGCCTGTAGCCCTGGAGGTCAAAGGCCAGGCTCAGTGCCCATAACTGGGCCTTGTGAGTGAGTGTGTGGGTGCTGGAGCCTGTTAACCCAGCTTCAGTGCATCATTTTGGGGCTTTAGTGGAGGCCTGCAGCCCTGGAGGTCACTGCCTCAGAGACAGAGCCTCTTACTGGGCCTTGGGTGAGTGAGTGTGTGGGTGCTGGAGAGTGTTAACCCAGCCTCAGTGCATGCCACTGGGCCTTATAGTGGAGGCCTGTAGCCCTGGAGGTCACTGCCCAGAGACAGAGCCCTTTCTGGGCCTTGTGAGTGAGTGTGGGTGCTGGAGGGCTGTTAACCCAGCTTCAGTGCATCATTTTGGGGCATATAGTGGAGGCCTGTAGCCCTGGAGGTCAAAGGCCAGAGACAGAGCCCATACCTGGGCCTTGGGAGGGAGCATAGGGGTGCTGGAGAGTGTTAACCCAGCTTCAGTGCATCATTTTGGGGCATATAGTGGAGGCCTGTAGCCCTGGAGGTCAAAGGCCAGGCTCAGAGCCACAAGCATGGCCTTATAGCGGAGGCCTGTAGCCCTGGAGGTCACTGCCCAGAGACAGAGCCCTTCTGGGCCTTGGGAGGGAGCATGGGGTGCTGGAGAGTGTTAACCCAGCCTCAGTGCATCATTTTGGGCCTTATAGTGGAGGCCTATAGCCCTGGAGGTCACTGCCCAGAGTCAGAGCCCTAACTGGGCCTTGGGAGTGAGTGTGTGGGTGCTGGAGGGTGTTAACCCAGCCTCAGTGCATGTCTTTGGGGCTTATGGGGGAGGCTGGG
>JABXJD010000457.1:5000-10000 GCA_013375575.1 Percina caprodes
TCTGTACTGTAGGGTAACATTACAGCTTGTTTCTAAAGGTGTCTCTCTCACCCCTGCAGCAGGTTACAGAGCGCCACACAGCGCCCCCTGCTGTTGAAATGCCGACAAGCGACACACATGGTGGGACCCGGACCCCAGCAGCCATCGTCCGTACACTCAGGATCGCAGGTTCGATTCTGCTGCTCTGTGTGAGCGAGACAACAACATCTTCTTTAACTAATGCTGTCCATTGTCCAGCTGTCACACTGAAATTAGTGAAATCCATGAAATAATAAAATGTTCTCATTACGAACAATAACGTTGTAGCTATCTATGCTAACGTTAGCTCAAAACACCATTCAACTGACAGCCTTTGTTGTGTTTGATGCTAACTTGTAGCTAAGCTAGCAGGTAAGCCAAGTAAGTCAATTTTTACTGTATTGACGCTACAGAAGTCTCTCGTTAGCATCTCGGAGGCTACTTCAGACGCTACAGAAGTCTCTCGTTAGCATCTCGGAGGCTACTTCAGACGTTACAGAAGTCTCTCGTTAGCATCTCGGAGGCTACTTCAGACGTTACAGAAGTCTCTCGTTAGCATCTCGGAGGCTACTTCAGACGTTACAGAAGTCTCTCGTTAGCATCTCGGAGGCTACTTCAGGCGTTACAGAAGTCTCTCGTTAGCATCTCGGAGGCTACTTCAGACGCTACAGAAGTCTCTCGTTAGCATCTCGGAGGCTACTTCAGACGTTACAGAAGTCTCTCGTTAGCATCTCGGAGGCTACTTCAGACGTTACAGAAGTCTCTCGTTAGCATCTCGGAGGCTACTTCAGACGTTACAGAAGTCTCTCGTTAGCATCTCGGAGGCTACTTCAGACGTTACAGAAGTCTCTCGTTAGCATCTCGGAGGCTACTTCAGACGCTACAGAAGTCTCTCGTTAGCATCTCGGAGGCTACTTCAGACGCTACAGAAGTCTCTCGTTAGCATCTCGGAGGCTACTTCAGACGTTACATAACGTAACAGCGTATTATATATAATATATAACAGCTGTTACGTCAGTTCTACGTTACGTTGTGCTCATTTAAAATACAATCATTCAATACTTGTCTTTATAATTAATGTAAAGTCCTAATTTAACTGTAGCTTCTTAGTTTGAGTAACGTTATTTTAGACTGAATCGAAGCTAGCGGTTAGCTACAACTATGACAGATCGTGTACTGATGTGTTAGCGAAGAGAACGTTAGCCTCCACCGGGAAGCTGACGCTAGTTTAGCTAACAGCTATTTCGGCTAGCCGCTAGCTGACAGCGTGATTCAGCCTAAAATAACGTTACTCAGACCTTCTAGAACTGTCTGTGGGAACAGATCCTGCAGGGTCTCATCGTGACATCATCCGCGCGTGCGCGAACATCTTGCCCGAGACCCCTGACACCCCCGACGCCCCCGACACCCCCGACACGCGGCGCAGGAACTCACCGCAGGCGTGTGGCGGTGCGTTCAGGCGCATGCTGACCGTCTGGTCTCTGGACCTGAAGAGCCGGGTCCACATGTCGGGCCGCGTGTAGCAGAGCTCCGGGTTCTCCTTCAGGATCACCAGACCAGCACTGACCTCCCTCAGGGACCGGAACCCCAGCCAGCGCAGGTGGGCGGCCCGGACCACGGCCAGGCTGTGCTGCCTGCACACACACACACACACACACACACACAAAGTACGCATTACACACACAAAGTACACAAAGTACACATTACACACACATTACACACACACAGTACACATTACACACACACAGTACACATTACACACACATTACACACACACAGTACACATTACACACACATTAAACACACACAGTACACATTACACACACAAAGTACACATTACACACACATTACACACACAGTACACATTACACACACATTACACACACACAAAGTACACATTACACACACATTACACACATATTACACACACACACACACACACATTACACACACACACAATACACATTACACACATTACACACATATTACATAGACATTACACAGAAAAAGTGTAACCCCCCTCGGCTGTGGTTGCCGAGGCAACGCTGCGTCAGGTGATGACGGAGCGATATTTGAATCAGCTGACTCACGCGTGTGTGGTTCTTCCTCTGATGATCTCCAGGTTCTCAAACACGGACAGAGACGTCAGGTTCTCCGGCCAGGACTGGATCACCAGGAACCCTGGAGGACACACACACACACACACACACACACACACACACACACACACACACACACACAGAGACACACACAGACACACACAACCAGACACACACACACACAGACACACGGACCCACACACACACACACACACACACACACACACAACCAGACACACACAACCAGACACACACACACACACAGACATACGGACGCACACACACACACACACACACACACACAGAGACACACACACACACACACACACACACACACACAGAGACACACACACACACACACACACACACACACAGACACACACACACACACACACACATACACACAGAGACACACACACACACACACACACACACACAGACACACACACACACACACACACACACACACACAAACACACACACACACGCATGCACGCTCACACAGACACACACACACGCAGAGACACACAGAGAGACACACACACACACACACACACACACACACACACACACACACACACACACACACACACACACACACAGAGACACACACACATATCAAGGATCCACCTTCCTCTCCATCACTACAGAGGGACTGGTAGCCTGACGACGACCTTTGACCCACCTGTGATTTCCTTCACTGTCCTGAAGTACTCCAGCTTGGCCGGGTCCATGGGGGGGATCTTATAGTGCGCGTCCCTGGAACAGCCAATCAGAGACAGCCGTTAGTTTCACGAGCTGCTGCCACAGACTGGAGAAAAAGAAAGGCCAGCCTATCGGCTTTAAGCGGGCTCTGAAATAAAGACCCGCCCAATTTAGCGATTGGCTGTTAACTCTGTCAATCTACCCGCCCACATTGGCTGGTAGCCAATGAGAATTGAGTGATTCATTAGGGTTTGTTTTGCAACACTCTAACACACACACACACACACTAACACACACACACACACACACACTCTAACACACTAACACACGCTAACATTGATAAAAAGCGTCAAAATTGCTGAAAAAAGAGACAAAAACGTATAAAATTCCTTTCTGTCTGTCTATCTTTTGTTAGAATAAGTATAAAACCTAATATTCAGATAAAAAGTCGTCATATTTTAAGATGAAGACTATTAAAGGACAGTGTCCCCTGGGGGTGTCGGAGGGTCTCACCCGGTGAAGGTTGTCCCGATGAGGGACACGTCCCCGTTGATCTTGGTGCAGTTCCTGAAGGACTCGATGTTGGAGGCGTTCACGGCCATCGTCGTAATGAGAGCGCCGACCCCGACTCCATCGCACACTGGAGGACAGAAAGGGTTTTAATGTCTGTCTCTCTGTCTGTCTCTGTGTCTGTGTCAATCTGTCCGTCTTTCTGTCCGTCTCCCTACCTTTAGGACAGGGCCCGTCACATGCTTTGCAGCGACTCACTCCTGTCTCGACCTCAAACATCCCGGCGCCGCAGGTACGAACACACGATCCGTCCGTCACCACGTAGTTATCTACAGGCAGCAAGTATTAGTAGTAGTAGTACTACAATCCAACATACATGTCATGAGGACAACATGAGGACAACATGAGGACAACATGAGGACGACATGAGGACAACATGAGGACGACATAAGGGAAACATGAGGACGACATAAGGGAAACATGAGGACAACATGAGGACAACATGAGGGCAACATGAGGACAACATGAGGACGACATGAGGACGACATGA
Organism: Percina caprodes; assembly: GCA_013375575.1. NCBI lineage: Eukaryota > Metazoa > Chordata > Actinopteri > Perciformes > Percidae > Percina > Percina caprodes. Next base: position 8,883 of record JABXJD010000457.1, read on the forward strand.
GGGTAACATGAGGACGACATGAGGGCAACATGAGGACAACATGAGGACAACATGAAGACAACATGAGGGCAACATGAGGACGACATGAGGACAACATGAGGACGACATAAGGGAAACATGAGGACAACATGAGGACAACATGAGGACAACATGAGGACGACATATGGGAAACATGAGGACAACATGAGGACAACATGAAGACAACATGAGGACAACATGAAGACAACATAAGGACAACATGAAGACAACATGGGGACAACATGGGGACAACATGAGGACAACATGAAGACAACATGAGGACAACATGAAGACAACATGGTGACAACATGCAGACAGCATGAGGACAACATGGGGACAACATGAAGACAACATGGGGACAACATGAGGGCAACATGGGGACAACATGAAGACAACATGAGGACAACATGGGGACAACATGAAGACAACATGGGGACAACATGAGGACAACATGGGGACAACATGAAGACAACATGAAGACAACATGAGGACAACATGAAGACAACATGAGGACAGCATGGGGACAACATGGGGACAGCATGGGGACAACATGGGGACAACATGAGGGTTAATATCATCAGAATGAATGACAGTGCTAGAACGTAGCGTCCGTACGTGGGCAGGCCTTCACACAGGTCGCCCCGAAGGTGAACTTGGCGTTGGGGTTGCTGACCACCTGGTAGGTTTTTGGGTCGTAGAGAGTCTGAGGAGGACAAGCGTCTTTACACGTCCCGTCGTCATTAAAGTCCCTGCAGGCCTGGAGGACAAGTGCAGAAAGACAGTCTCTTAAAACCAGACTTAGATTCTCTTTATTAATCATTTTGGGACGACTCCCGCAAGGAAACTCAAATTTCCAGTAGCAGTTTTCAGCAAGAAAAGAGAGAAAAGACAGTATAAAGATAATAATAATAATAATAATAATAATAATAATAATAATAATAATAATAATTATTATTATTATTATTATTATTATTATTATTATTATATATTCAGATAATATATTCATATTGATCATGTGATGGTAGACGTCTGTTGTGTGATTCAGTGTAAATTAATGGAAACACCTTAAAATGTCTCCAACCAATCAGATATACCGGTCG
>JABXJD010000457.1:17500-22500 GCA_013375575.1 Percina caprodes
ACATGAATCAGCTGTTTCTACAGGATGTAGACATGAATCAGCTGTTTCTACTGGATCAGCTGTTTCTACAGGATGTAGACATGAATCAGCTGTTTCTACAGGATGTAGACATGAATCAGCTGTTTCTACAGGATGTAGACATGAATCAGCTGTTTCTACTGGATCAGCTGTTTCTACAGGATGTAGACATGAATCAGCTGTTTCTACTGGATCAGCTGTTTCTACAGAATGTAGACATGAATCAGCTGTTTCTACAGAATGTAGACATGAATCAGCTGTTTCTACAGGATGTAGACATGAATCAGCTGTTTCTACAGGATGTAGACATGAATCAGCTGTTTCTACTGGATCAGCTGTTTCTACAGAATGTAGAAATGAATCAGCTGTTTCTACAGAATGTAGACATGAATCAGCTGTTTCTACAGGATGTAGACATGGATCAGCTGTTTCTACAGGATGTAGACATGAATCAGCTGTTTCTACTGGATCAGCTGTTTCTACAGGATGTAGACATGAATCAGCTGTTTCTACAGGATGTAGACATGAATCAGCTGTTTCTACAGGATGTAGACATGAATCAGCTGTTTCTACTGGATCAGCTGTTTCTACAGGATGTAGACATGAATCAGCTGTTTCTACAGGATGTAGAAATGAATCAGCTGTTTCTACTGGATCAGCTGTTTCTACAGAATGTAGACATGAATCAGCTGTTTCTACAGAATGTAGACATGAATCAGCTGTTTCTACTGGATCAGCTGTTTCTACAGGATGTAGACATGGATCAGCTGTTTCTACAGGATGTAGACATGAATCAGCTGTTTCTACTGGATCAGCTGTTTCTACAGGATGTAGACATGAATCAGCTGTTTCTACTGGATCAGCTGTTTCTACAGGATGTAGACATGAATCAGCTGTTTCTACAGGATGTCGACATGAATCAGCTGTTTCTACAGGATGTCGACATGAATCAGCTGTTTCTACAGGATGTAGACATGAATCAGCTGTTTCTACAAGATGTAGACATGAATCAGCTGTTTCTACAGGATGTAGACATGAATCAGCTGTTTTTCCTGGAACTCTACTGCCAAAGTACACAAAACTTATTAAAAATAACGTCAGAATACTAAATCTCTCTGTTACATGCAGCAGTAACAGCTTGTTGGAGCGTACGCAGCCTCCGGCGTTGTGATGTATACACACGGCTGAGTTTTTAATATGAACCTCTGACTCCTCCTCCCTGTCGTTAGGAGGAAGATCTCTGGGTTCTGATTGGCTGGTTGTGCTACCGTCAGTCGGTTGGTGTTTCTTTCTTTCCGCTGGACATTCTCCAGATTGTAATTACAGCAGCAGCCAATCAGAGCTCAGAGAGGAGGCAAAGCATTCATCTGTGTCACAACCTGCGAGAGATAAAGAGATAACAATACACACATACATACACACACACACACACACACACACATATATAAACACACACACACACACACACACACACACACATACACACACACACACACACACACACACACACACACACACACACACACACACACACACACACACACACACACACACACACACACACATATATATAAACACACACATGCACACACACACATCCACAGACACACACATATATAAAGACACATACACACTGGTACACTATCTGCACACTCATGTTTTTTAGGTATGTGTCTGTGTGTGTGTGTGTGTGTGTGTGTGTGTGTGTGTCTCTCTCTCTGTGTGTGTCTCTGTGTGTGTGTGTGTGTGTCTCTCTGTGTGTGTGTGTGTGTGTGTGTGTGTGTGTGTGTGTGTGTGTGTGTGTCTGTGTGTGTGTGTGTGTGTGTGTGTGTGTATTGAATTAGCAGTAATAAGCTAAGTGAGGAGCTGCTGCTCTGTAACACCACGTTAGTGTTGACCGTAACAGCCGTCAACATGTTGACAGACGGAGACAGTTTGTCCCCTTGTTGGCAGACTCAGGCGTCCAATCAGCTGCCTGAACAACACCCTGCGAGGACCCGGGTCTGAACCCCAACTGACCTGGGACCAGATCAGCGGTTCCCCCCAAACTAAAACACAAAATCAGTCTTTTTGAATCCAGAAACAAGAGTCAAGAGACGGGACGTCAACAAAGAAAAGACAGAAGACATCTCAAACTGTCTTTATGTCTCCGAAAAATGTCTCTTTCTCTGCTTCAACCTAATTACCTAAAAATAAGACGGATGGATGATTCCTTAAAGCTTGGTACGCTCATTGACTTTTTGGTTTCCTTGACAACACTGACTGTGATTATCCATAAACTGCCTCTGATCTTGAAAATAATTCATTATTCCAGCTTCTTATAACACAATAACTAGATAAAATCTCACATAAAATCCAAAAATAAATGTAAAAGTAGAAGTAATAAGTTGGTGTTGGTGAGTGTGTGTGTGCATGTGTGTGTGTGAGTGTGTGTGTGCATGTGTGTGTGTGAGTGTGTGTGTGTGTGTGTGAGTGTGTCTGTTGGTGCCCTCTGAAGGCCGTCTGGTCGTAGTAAAACCAAAAAAAACACAGAAAACATTAAAAAGTGTTAAAAATGTCCATAACAATGTCGAAAACATGAAATTAAGTGTTGATTTTTAATGGCGACCGAAGGGTTAAAAGGTGTTAAAGTTGCATTGTTTGAAATATGTCAGGTCCATGTGTGTGTGTGTGTGTGTGTGCCTCAGTATGCGTGTGTGTGTGTGTGTGTGTGTGTGTGTGTGTGTGTGTGCCTCAGTATGCGTGTGTGTGTGTATGTGTGTGTGTGTGTGTGTGTGTGTGTGCCTCAGTATGCGTGTGTGTGGGTATGTGTGTGTTTGTGTGTGAGTGTGTGTGTGTGTGTGTGTGTGTGAATGTGTGTGTGTCTCTCTGTCTGTGTGTGTGTGTGTCTCTCTGTCTGTGTGTGTGTGTGTTTGTGTGTGTGTGTGTGTGTGTGTGTCTCTGTCTGTCTGTGTGTGTGTGTGTGTGTGTGTGTGTGTGTGTGTGTGTGTGTGTGTCTCTGTCTGTGTGTGTGTGTGTGTGTGTGTGTGTGTGTGTGTGTCTCTCTGTCTGTGTGTGTGTGTGTGTGTGTGTGTGTGTCTCTCTGTCTATGTGTGTGTGTGTGTGTGTGTGTGTGTGTCTCTCTGTCTATGTGTGTGTGTGTGTGTGTGTGTGTGTGTGTGTCTCTCTGTCTGTGTGTGTGTGTGTTTTGTTAGACATACTGTTCCAACTTTCATGGTCAAACTGTCCGTATGTATCCCAGTCAGCAGGTTGTCTCTCCCCCCCCCCCTCTCTCCCCTCTCTCCCCCCCTCCCCCCCTCTCCCCCCCTACCCCCTTCTGTCTCTCTCTCTAATAATAATAGACAGTTATGAATCTGATTGATTGTGCATCTGTTTGATGAAGCAGAAGAAGAGTGTTGACCTGCAGCTCCAACTACATCAATCAATCGCAGCTTTTAACCCGTCAAAACTGAAAATCTATATTTTATTGATGCTTTTCATCAATGTTTTTAACTTTTTATTAAAAAAATATTAATTGTCCCTTTTTCATCCCTTTTTTTGACGTTTAACACTAACTTATTAACTTTAGTTTTAGTTATTTTTTGAATTTATGGTCAATAAACCTCATTTATAGGAAATTATACCTAATGTTTGAGTTAGAAAAGCAGAAATTAGGAATTATTGAGACTAAAATTAAAGGAATGGATGTTGATGATAACATGAGGACAACATGAGGACAACATGAGGACAACATGAGGGCAACATGAGGACAGTATGAAGACAACATGAGGACAACATGAGGACAACATGAGGACAACATGAGGACAACATGAGGGCAACATGAGGACAGTATGAAGACAACATGAGGACAACATGAGGACAACATGAGGACAACATGAGGACAACATGAAGACAACATGAGGACAACATGAAGACAACATGAAGACAACATGAGGACAACATGAGGGCAACATGAAGACAACATGAGGACAACATGAAGACAACATGAGGACAACATGAGGACAACATGAAGACAACATGAGGACAACATGAAGACAACATGAGGGCAACATGAAGACAACATGAGGACAACATGAGGACACCATGAAGACAACATGAGGGCAACATGAGGACACCATGAAGACAACATGAGGACAACATGAGGACAACATGAAGACAACATGAGGACAACATGAGGACAACATGAGGGCAACATGAGGACAACATGAAGACAACATGAAGACAACATGAAGACAACATGAGGACAACATGAGGACACCATGAAGACAACATGAGGACAACATGAGGACACCATGAAGACAACATGAGGACAACATGAGGACAACATGAGGACAACATCAGGGTTAAAACGCTCAACCAGCCGTGAGATATGGAACAATAGTTAAGTGTTTTATTGATATTTCTGAACACTGTTTATCTCCCTTTTAACCTCCTGTTGTCCTCCTGGTGTCCTCCTGGTGTCCTCCTGTTGTCCTCCTGGTGTCCTCCTGTTGTCCTCCTGGTGTCCTCCTGTTGTCCTCCTGGTGTCCTCCTGTTATCCCGGGTTAAATCTGACCCTTTAATAAATGTCTATATCTGAAATCTGAGTTTCTTTTTAACCAAATTACCATAAAATGGATCCTTCCAACGCTCTTTCATTCCTCTGATCTTAACTATTAGTCACAATAATTCATAATTTCTGCTTTTTTAACTCTAATATTAGGTATAATTCTATATAAATGAGGGTTAATATTAGGTATAATTCTATATAAATGAGGGTTAATATCAGGTATAATTCTATATAAATGAGGGTTAATATCAGGTATAATTCTATATAAATGAGGGTTAATATCAGGTATAATTCTATATAAATGAGGGTTAATATCAGGTATAATTCTATATAAATGAGGGTTAATATCAGGTATAATTCTATATAAATGAGGGTTAATATCAGGTATAATTCTATATAAATGAGGGTTAATATCAGGTATAATTCTATATAA
>JABXJD010000457.1:40000-42500 GCA_013375575.1 Percina caprodes
ATCGTGTTTTCCAGCCTATTTCCCCCCCGTGTCTCTCGGCGCGTGAAGCCGCTTTCCTCGCAGACCCTGGAGGGAGTTCTTGGAGAGAACAAGAGGAAAACACACATGGAGATATTTAGGATTTAAACCCGCAACGTTTCCGTATCCCTCTTTTTCTGCGGCGTGTGTTTCTATTGAGGATTTTATTCCGCTTCTTTTGAAGGACGAATCCAAAAAAACTCCTTTATATATTTTCTATCTGTTTTTCTCTCCCTTTACCCTTTGTATCCTCTGTCTACTCACCCGTCTCTCTCTGTATACCTCCATCTCCACATACACACATATCTGTACCTTAAATCTCCACTCTCCACCTCCATCTTTCTCTCTATTTGTTCCTACCTTTCAGTCTCTGCCTCTCCCTTCTGTCTGTGTCCATCCCTCCATCTGTCTCTCTTTATTTCCTACCTGTCAGTCTCTGTCTGTCTCTCTGGATCTCCTCTCTCCTCCCGTCGCCCCCCATCATGGCTCCAGTGTGCCGGTTCTCCCGGTTCTGCTGCCTGCTGGTCCTGCTGACTCTCCCCGCCGCCTGGAGCTCGGACTGCGGCCCCGGGAAGGCCGCCGACTGCCCCGGTGAGACACCTACATCCATCAATGCAAACACACAATCAGAAAGAAAGAAAGAAAGAAAGAAAGAAAGAAAGATAGATAGATAGATAGATACAGTGGTGCTCAAAAGTTTACATACACATGCTTAAGTTGACTAAAAAGAGGAATAAAAAAATCATGTTTTGGAAATTTATTTTAATACCTAAATTAAAAAATGAGGTAAAATCCAACCTTTAAGGACACCAATTTTCTTTGTGAATGAATAACGTATTGTAAATAAATAAATGTTCTTATTTAAAATACAGGGGTCATAAGTATACATACCCCTATGTTAAATTCCCATAGAGGCAGGCAGATTTTTATTATTAAAGGCCAGTTATTTCCTGGATTCAGGATATTATGCATCCTGATAAAGTTCCCTTGGCCTTTAGAATTAAAATAGCCCCACATCATCACATACTCTTCACCATGCTTAGAGATAGGCATGGGATACTTTCTATAAAATCATCTCTCAATGCAAATCAAACCAGGTATTAGTCTAACTGAAATAAAACCATGCCTATCTCTAAGCATGGTGAAGAGTATGTGATGATGTGGGGCTATTTTAATTCTAAAGGCCAAGGGAACTTTATCAGGATGCATAATATCCTGAATCCAGGAAATAACTGGCCTTTAATAATAAAAATCTGCCTGCCTCTATGGGAATTTAACATAGGGGTATGTATACTTATGACCCCTGTATTTTAAATAAGAACATTTATTTATTTACAATACGTTATTCATTCACAAAGAAAATTGGTGTCCTTAAAGGTTGGATTTTACCTCATTTTTAATTTAGGTATTAAAATAAATTTCCAAAACATGATTTTTTTATTCCTCTTTTTAGTCAACTTAAGCATGTGTATGTAAACTTTTGAGCACCACTGTAGATAGATAGATAGATAGATAGATAGATAGATAGATAGATAGATACTTTATTCATCCTAAAGGAACTTTTAGGCATCCAGTAGCAAGAAAACCATAACACAACAAACACATATACACACATATACACATATATACACACATATACACACATATACACACATATACACACATATAGACATATATACACACATATACACACATATATCACACATATACACACATATACACACATATACACACATATATCACACATATACACACATATACACATTTATCACACATATATCACACATATACACACATTTATCACACATATACACATATATACACATATATCACACTTAGACACACATAGACACACATATATCACACATATACACATATATACACACATAAATCACACGTATACTGTGTATATATATTTATATATATATATATATATGTATATATAAAATTAATGAATGCAAGGGCCCAGGTAGAAACAAGCTGTAATGTTACCCTACAGGACAGATGTTCATCATCAGGGAGAAACAAGCTGTAATGTTACCCTACAGGACAGATGTTCATCATCAGGGAGAAACAAGCTGTAATGTTACCCTACAGGACAGATGTTCATCATCAGGTAGAAACAAGCTGTAATGTTACCCTACAGGACAGATGTTCAGCATCAGGTAGAAACAAGCTGTAATGTTACCCTACAGGACAGATGTTCATCATCAGGGGGAAACAAGCTGTAATGTTACCCTACAGGACAGATGTTCAGCATCAGGTAGAAACAAGCTGTAATGTTACCCTACAGGACAGATGTTCAGCATCAGGTAGAAACAAGCTGTAATGTTACCCTACAGGACAGATGTTCATCATCAGGGAGAAACAAGCTGTAATGTTACCCTACAGGACAGATGTTCATCATCAGGTAGAAACAAGCTGTAATGTTACCCTACAGGACAGATGTTCATCATCAGGTAGAAACAAGCTGTAATGTTAC
>JABXJD010000457.1:52500-70000 GCA_013375575.1 Percina caprodes
AGGAAGGCAGCTAGCAGGAAGGCAACTAGCAGGAAGGCAGCTAGCAGGAAGGCAACTAGCAGGAAGGCAACTAGCAGGAAGGCAACTAGCAGGAAGGCAGCTAGCAGGAAGGCAACTAGCAGGAAGGCAACTAGCAGGAAGGCAACTAGCAGGAAGGCAGCTAGCAGGAAGGCAAATAGCAGGAAGGCAACTAGCAGGAAGGCAGCTAGCAGGAAGGCAACTAGCAGGAAGGCAGCTAGCAGGAAGGCAGCTAGCAGGAAGGCAACTAGCAGGAAGGCAACTAGCAGGAAGGCAGCTAGCAGGAAGGCAACTAGCAGGAAGGCAGCTAGCAGGAAGGCAACTAGCAGGAAGGCAACTAGCAGGAAGGCAACTAGCAGGAAGGCAGCTAGCAGGAAGGCAGCTAGCAGGAAGGCAACTAGCAGGAAGGCAACTAGCAGGAAGGCAGCTAGCAGGAAGGCAGCTAGCAGGAAGGCAACTAGCAGGAAGGCAACTAGCAGGAAGGCAGCTAGCAGGAAGGCAACTAGCAGGAAGGCAGCTAGCAGGAAGGCAACTAGCAGGAAGGCAACTAGCAGGAAGGCAGCTAGCAGGAAGGCAGCTAGCAGGAAGGCAACTAGCAGGAAGGCAGCTAGCAGGAAGGCAACTAGCAGGAAGGCAACTAGCAGGAAGGCAACTAGCAGGAAGGCAACTAGCAGGAAGGCAGCTAGCAGGAAGGCAACTAGCAGGAAGGCAGCTAGCAGGAAGGCAGCTAGCAGGAAGGCAACTAGCAGGAAGGCAACTAGCAGGAAGGCAGCTAGCAGGAAGGCAACTAGCAGGAAGGCAACTAGCAGGAAGGCAGCTAGCAGGAAGGCAACTAGCAGGAAGGCAGCTAGCAGGAAGGCAGCTAGTCTCGGAGCGGCAGCGTTGACCCTCCTGTTGGCCTCCGTTTTCTAAAGGTTTCTGTATCAGAAATTTGGGTTTTATCTACCGAAATGTCCAAAAAATAACGTGGAGGGATCAGTTTACTAATTGCTTGGAATTTAAGTGTTTTATTCAATTTTATAGTATTTTAAAAAAATGATAAAAGAACGTTGAGAAAAGTGACAAAAATGACGGAAAAAAACACCAAAAATGTCACAAATGTGCTGAAGAAATGTGACAAAAACATCAGGAAAAAGGCAGAAAAACTGACTGAAAACAGCCAGAAAACTCACTAAAAACTGATAGAAAACAGCCAGAAAACTCACTGAGCGTATCTGTATGTGTTTTTTACTATAGTATAGCTGATAACGTGTGTGTGTGTGTGTGTGTCTCTCTCTCTGGCAGACGGTGCTTCAGGATCTGGTGACGGAGGTAAACAACATCATATTTTACTTTTTCTTTTTGTGTGTGTGAGTGTGTGTGTGTACACATTAGTGTGTGTGTGTGTGGGAATCTGGTTGTAGTGATGCTTTATGTCCCTGCAGATGATGAGGGCTCTGGGCGCGGTAAAAAGGTCTCGAAATGTGGAAACTGCAAGTTTGGAGCTGAATGTGACGAAGACTCTGAGGACATGCTGTAAGTACACACACACACACACACACACACACACACACACACACACACACACACACACACACAGTTACCATGGTCATAAAGTATATTTCCCTGCTTATTTTTCTGTTATAACCCTGACAGTCACACACAGCTTTAGTGCAGACGTGGTCTCAGTTTGGGTAACGCGTCCTCCGAGTGACGTTTCGTGGAGCAGGAGTTCCACTTCTGTTTATTATAAGTAAAAAAAAAGTCAAAAGTATGTCGGAAGTAAAAAGAAATGTGAAAGGAAAATGTACCCTTCAAAATAAAAGTCCAAACCACAAAGGATTTCCCAGGAAGTTATAATGATGACATCTAACTTCAACACAAATGACACAAGGATGCAATCTGATGTGTGTGTGTCTGTGTCTGTGTGTGTGTCTGTGTGTGTGTGTGTGTGTGTGTGTTTCCAGCTGCATGTGTAACATTGTGTGTAACGGCCACAACGATAACCCGGTGTGCGGCGCCGACGGCGTCACCTACGACACACCCTGCCACGTCCGAGAGGCATCCTGCCTCAAACAGCTCAAGATCGACATCAAGCACGTGGGGCGTTGCCAAGGTAACGAGAAAATACACACATGTACAAGCTTAATACGTACATCAACGTGCAGGACACTGTACAATGATGCAGTGACCTGAATTATTCTGGTATCATGTCAGCTAACGTCAAATCAACGGCAACAGCAAGGTAGACGTCTGAACTGGGACTTCTTAACAATTTTTTAGATTTAAGTGTAAATTTATGAGAAAAAAACACACATACGTAGTATATATGAGAAAAAAACGTGGATATTCCCTGAGATTAAAGTCACAAAATCTGAGGGAGGATCTTATTGCTAAATCTAGTCATAGTATAGTATGTCGAAAAAAGTCATAGTATAGTATGTCGAAAAAAGTCATAGTATAATATCTTGAAAAAAGTCATAGTATAGTATGTCAAAAAAAGTCATAGTAGTATATGGAAAAAAAAATCATAGTATAGTATGTCGAAAAAAAATAAAAGTATAATATCTTGAAAAAAGACATAATAGTATGTTGAAGAAAAGTCATAGTATAGTATGTCGAAAAAAGTTCTTGTATATATATATATATTTATGAAAGAAATCATAGTATATTATGTCCAAAAGCCATAGGAGTATTTCGAAAAATGTCATAATATAATACGTGAAATGGACTTTTTGAGAAGAAATGAGGATGTCACACTCACTCAGCTGGTAAATCATGTTGATTATGGTGTTGTTTTTTAGTGTATTTTGTATGTTTGTTATAAGACCCGACGTATATTTTGGCCCTTATGTGCCTTCATATTGTTTCCATGACAACAACATAGAATTGAGAAAGGGTGATAGTGAAGAGGAGAGCAGGGGAGGAAGAGGAAGGAGGATAACACATAGACTGCTGTTTTCACCTCATTTATATTGAATGATGACCTGACCCCAATACACACACACACACACACACACACACACATTCCTTGGCTGACTGACCTTCACCAGCTGAACGACCTACATTTGTTCTTCTTGTTTCTGTCGTTTCCATCTTTCTCTCCTCGTCCGTATTATTTTGTCCAGTTAGACTCGTCGGTTCTTTAAATTCAGTGTTATGAAAAACCTTCATCATCATCTTCCATCATCATCTTCCTCCATATACCAGAGTCCCTCCAGAAAAACGTGATATGCGATCGTATAATTCAACGTATAATCAGCCAAAGTTGGCTTTCGCTGCATAAATCGCTGATTTCCAGCAAAATAACACGAGGCTTGCATGATTTCATAATCTCCGCCTTATCATTGCAAAAAAGTCCCAAATATCTCAGCAGGAAGATGAGAAATGTCGCGTTGGCTTCACACAAGAGCAGCTGTTTCCCCCTGTTGTCATGGGAACGTTATGCAGTGACAAGACGAACTGCAGTTTTTGCAAGTTCCTGCAATTTCATCGCATTAAATTGCATAAATATCCCGAATATTACATCACATTTTTTTTTAAAAACATGCTGCATAATCAGGGATTTTTTCAACAATCACAAAAAAACTCTGGATTTTTCTGGAAGGTGTGAATATTCTGCGATATATTACAATTTATAAAATATCACGATACAACGCTGTATCGATTCCCCCCCCCCCCCCCAGAGAACAGAAATGTGAAATAAATAACAATAACAAAGGGATTTTTAAAAAAAGACGCAGGATGTTGTATTTTTTATTTGCTCTGTTAGAAATAGAAATAAATAATAAGATAAAATGTGATTTCTTCTCATTTGTTTCCAGATAAAAGTCGGAAGGAAGACGGCACGAAGACCAAACCCCCGATCTCGGGTAAGCTCTCCCCCCCTGCCTGGAGCGACTCTGTAACAGCCAATCAGAACACAGAGTCTTTCTTCAGCCAATCAGAACACAGAGTCTTTCTTCTCTCCTTCCTCCAGCTGTGCCGAAGCCCGGTGAGGGGGAGGACTTCGTGGACGTCCCGGGTCCCTGTCCCGAAGACTACGCCCAGTTCTGTGAGCACGGCCAATGTGAGCTGAGACACAACCTGCCGACCTGCAGGTAACAGCCCCCCCCCCCCGTCTGTCTTCGACCAATCAGGCACAGCAGGACGAAAAGTTGTAGTTTCTCTTTTTTTATTAGACTTTTTCAGAATATTGGTGTTACCTGCCGACCTGCAGGTAACATCAATATTCTGAAAAAGTCTAATAAAAAAGTCATTGTATGGTTTATGAAAAAAATCAGAAAATTTGTAGCATGGTATGTTGAAAAAAAGTCATAATATAGTATTTCAAAAAAGTCGAAAAAAACATCATAGTATATATAGCATGTCGAAAACTATTGGGAAAAAGTCTAATAAAAAAAGTTATAGTATATAAAAAAAATTCAGGAAAAAATCGTAGCATAGTTTGTGAAAAAAAAATTGGAAAAAAGTCTCATTATAATATCTCGAAAAAAATGGAAATAATTCTTTATTGAAAAATATTCTGAAAAAAAGTCATAGTGTAGTTTATCAAAAAAATGGAAAAAAGTTATAACATAGCAAGCAATGTATCCATTTGTTTAATCCCTGGCTGTGTGTGTGTGTGTGTGTGTGTGTGTGTGTGTGTGTGTGTACATGTGTGTGTGTGTGTGTGTGTACATGTGTGTGTGTGTGTGTGTGTGTGTGTGTGTCTCAGGTGTGAGGCGGCCTACGGCGGTCCCCAGTGTGATCAGCTGCTGGACTTCAACATCCTGTACGTGGTGCCCAGCGGTCAGAAGCTGCACTACGTCCTCATCGCCGCCATCATCGGCGCCGTGCAGATCGCCGTCATCGTTGCCGTGGTGATGTGCTTCACCAGGTACGCTCATCTCTCCTCGTCACACCGCACACATCATCACTGGGACTACAGGGAGGGGCGTCGTAGTACAGCATGTCGAAAACACTCGGGAAAAGTCAGAATATAACGTGTACAGTGAACCCTCGCTATATCACGGTTCACCTTTCACGGTCTCGCTGCTTCACGGATTTGCATCGTGCGTTGTGTTCTGCATTCTGCAACATAATCAATGGTGCATGTCGGTTTATAAGAATCATTTTCCCCAGAAGAAACAAGAGCGACATCAACTACCGATAACTATGTTCTTCTCTCAAAGAAACACACCTGCACCGCGGCCTTTAGAAGAAAAACACACCTGCACCGCGGCCTTTAGAAGAAAAACACACCTGCACCGCGGGCTGTAGAAGAAGAAACACACCTGCACCGCGGGCTTTAGAAGAAGAAACACACCTGCACCGCGGGCTTTATAAGAGAAACACACCTGCACCGCGGGCTTTATAAGAGAAACACACCTGCACCGCGGGCTGTAGAAGAAGAAACACATCTGCACCGCGGGCTTTAGAAGAGAAACACACCTGCACCGCGGGCTGTAGAAGAAGAAACACACCTGCACCGCGGGCTTTAGAAGAAGAAACACACCTGCACCGCGGGCTGTAGAAGAAGAAACACACCTGCACCGCGGGCTTTAGAAGAAGAAACACACCTGCACCGCGGGCTTTAGAAGAGAAACACACCTGCACCGCGGGCTTTAGAAGAAGAAACACACCTGCACCGCGGGCTGTAGAAGAAGAAACACACCTGCACCGCGGGCTGTAGAAGAAGAAACACACCTGCACCGCGGGCTTTAGAAGAAGAAACACACCTGCACCGCGGGCTTTAGAAGAGAAACACACCTGCACCGCGGGCTTTAGAAGAGAAACACACCTGCACCGCGGGCTGTAGAAGAAGAAACACACCTGCACCGCGGCTGTAGAAGAAGAAACACACCTGCACCGCGGGCTGTAGAAGAAGAAACACACCTGCACCGCGGGCTGTAGAAGAAGAAACACACCTGCACCGCGGGCTGTAGAAGAAGAAACACACCTGCACCGCGGGCTGTAGAAGAAGAAACACACCTGCACCGCGGGCTTTAGAAGAAGAAACACACCTGCACCGCGGGCTTTAGAAGAAGAAACACACCTGCACCGCGGGCTTTAGAAGAGAAACACACCTGCACCGCGGGCTGTAGAAGAAGAAACACACCTGCACCGCGGGCTTTAGAAGAGAAACACACCTGCACCGCGGGCTGTAGAAGAAGAAACACACCTGCACCGCGGGCTGTAGAAGAAGAAACACACCTGCACCGCAGGCTTTAGAAGAGAAACACACCTGCACCGCGGGCTGTAGAAGAAGAAACACACCTGCACCGCGGGCTGTAGAAGAAGAAACACACCTGCACCGCGGGCTTTAGAAGAAGAAACACACCTGCACCGCGGGCTTTAGAAGAGAAACACACCTGCACCGCGGGCTGTAGAAGAAGAAACACACCTGCACCGCGGGCTGTAGAAGAAGAAACACACCTGCACCGCGGGCTGTAGAAGAAGAAACACACCTGCACCGCGGGCTTTAGAAGAAGAAACACACCTGCACCGCGGGCTTTAGAAGAAGAAACACACCTGCACCGCGGGCTTTAGAAGAAGAAACACACCTGCACCGCGGGCTTTAGAAGAGAAACACACCTGCACCGCGGGCTGTAGAAGAAGAAACACACCTGCACCGCGGGCTGTAGAAGAAGAAACACACCTGCACCGCGGGCTGTAGAAGAAGAAACACACCTGCACCGCGGGCTGTAGAAGAAGAAACACACCTGCACCGCGGGCTTTAGAAGAAGAAACACACCTGCACCGCGGGCTTTAGAAGAAGAAACACACCTGCACCGCGGGCTTTAGAAGAAGAAACACACCTGCACCGCGGGCTTTAGAAGAAGAAACACACCTGCACCGCGGGCTGTAGAAGAAGAAACACACCTGCACCGCGGCTGTAGAAGAAGAAACACACCTGCACCGCGGGCTGTAGAAGAAGAAACACACCTGCACCGCGGGCTGTAGAAGAAGAAACACACCTGCACCGCGGCTTTAGAAGAAGAAACACACCTGCACCGCGGGCTGTAGAAGAAGAAACACACCTGCACCGCGGGCTGTAGAAGAAGAAACACACCTGCACCGCGGGCTGTAGAAGAAGAAACACACCTGCACCGCGGCTTTAGAAGAAGAAACACACCTGCACCGCGGGCTTTAGAAGAAGAAACACACCTGCACCGCGGGCTTTAGAAGAAGAAACACACCTGCACCGCGGGCTTTAGAAGAAGAAACACACCTGCACCGCGGGCTTTAGAAGAAGAAACACACCTGCACCGCGGCTTTAGAAGAAGAAACACACCTGCACCGCGGGCTTTAGAAGAAAAACACACCTGCACCGCGGGCTTTAGAAGAAGAAACACACCTGCACCGCGGGCTTTAGAAGAGAAACACACCTGCACCGCGGGCTTTAGAAGAAAAACACACCTGCACCGCGGGCTTTAGAAGAAGAAACACACCTGCACCGCGGCTTTAGAAGAAGAAACACACCTGCACCGCGGGCTTTAGAAGAAGAAACACACCTGCACCGCGGGCTTTAGAAGAAGAAACACACCTGCACCGCGGCTTTAGAAGAAGAAACACACCTGCACCGCGGGCTTTAGAAGAAAAACACACCTGCACCGCGGGCTGTAGAAGAAGAAACACACCTGCACCGCGGCCTTTAGAAGAAGAAACACACCTGCACCGCGGGCTTTAGAAGAAGAAACACACCTGCACCGCGGGCTTTAGAAGAAGAAACACACCTGCACCGCGGGCTTTAGAAGAAGAAACACACCAATTTGAAGCCTTCAGTTCGTGTTGATGGTTAAAATTATTATTTTACAGTACAGTAGTTATTTATAAAAAATCGTTTCTACAGTACTTTTATTTGTTAAATGCTTGGGCCTGTTAAAGGTTTTGTTCTTTGGTTTCATGTATTATGGAGTATTTCATCGTATAATAATTATAAAGGTTACTACTTCACGGGTTTCGCCTCACGGCGACGTAACCCGCGTGATAAACCAGGGTTCACTGTATATAATAAAAACGTCTACATAAGTCATAGTTCAGTAAATCACGTAATTCTGAAAAAATCGTAGCATTGTACGTCGAATTAAATCGGAAAAAGTCATAAAGTATGTTGAAAAATTTCGGAAATGGGACGAGAGAGGACAAACTATTGTTGTACCTGTTGTTGACGTGTACTTCGTACTTCCTGTTGTTGACGTGTACTTCGTACTTCCTGTTTTCTCCTGCAGGCGGTGCAACAAGACGAAGCGTGGACGGAGACAGAAGCAGCATCTCGGACACTTCCCGTCGGGAACGTCCTCCAGGATGATGTAGCCTCCCTCTCTCTCTCTCCCTCTCCATCTCCCTCTCTCTCTCTCCCTCTCTCTCTCTCCATCTCCCTCTCTCTCTCTCTCTCTCTCTCTCTCCATCTCCCTCTCTCTCTCTCTCTCTCCCTCTCTCTCCCTCTCTCTCTCTCTCTCTCTCTCTCTCTCTCTCCATCTCCCTCTCTCTCTCTCTCTCTCCATCTCCCTCTCTCTCTCTCTCTCTCCATCTCCCTCTCTCTCTCTCTCTCTCCATCTCCCTCTCTCTCTCTCCCCTTCCCCCTCTCTCCCTCTCTCTCCCCTCTCTCTCCCCTCTCTCTCTCTCTCTCTCTCCCTCTCTCTCCCCCTCCCTCCCCCTCTCCCCCCTCTCTCTCTCACTCTCTCGTTTTTATGAAATATAAGACTTCTACCTTTCCACAGACTGACACCATTTTTATATCCTGACTTCTTGGTGCCTCTTTTTCCCTTTTTAAGATATTTGGGGATTTCTTCTTTCTTACGGGGCCTTATGTTCAACACTTTACGTCCATGTTTCATTTCTTTTCTTTCGCCGCGGTCTGCAGATGATTTCGTGTCGGTGTCCGTCCTCTCAGACTATGGAAGACATGCGTCCTCCAGCAGGAACGAGCATTATTTATCTGATTGTCTCTTCACTTTGGACCGTCCGTCCCCATCCAGGACGCCAACTTGTCTCTTTTGGTTTTTAACCCTGTGGGACACAGGCTGAAGCTGTTTTATAGTTTTTAGGAAGACTTACCCCCCCCCCGTTGTCCTCCTGTTGTCCTCCTGGTGTCCTCCTGGTGTCCTCCTGTTATCCGGGTTAAATCTGACCCCTTTAATAAATGTCTATATCTGAAATCTGAGTTTCTTTTTAACCAAATTACCATAAAATGGATCCTTCCAACGCTCTTTCATTCCTCTGATCTTAACTATTAGTCACAATAATTCATAATTTCTGCTTTTTTAACTCTAATATCAGGTATAATTCTATATAAATGAGGGTTATTGACCATAAATTCCTTAAAGTATAAAACTAGTAAGGTGGTGGTAGTGGAGACTATAAAAAAAGTCTGAAAAAGGGATGAAAATGTCCAATTTTTGTCCCTTTTTGACCCGGGAGGACAACACGAGGGTCTCTAACAAACTGTGAAAAACAACATGGAAGATTCCTCACAAGTTATGTTTTTAATATGTATATTTTTTTTAAAGATTATTTTTGGGTATTTTCAGCCTTTATTTTGACAGGACAGCTGAAGACATGAAAGGTCGGAGTCGAGCCCGGGCCCACAACGTCGAGGAGCATATGGGCGCCCGGGGAGCTCAGTTGGTAGCGCGCCTCACAAGTTATAGAAATGATCAGTTGGGAGTGTTTAATTAAATTTTATAGCATTTCAGAAAAAGAAATGACAAAAAATGACAAAAAAATGACAAAAAAATGACAAAAATTGCAAAGAAACGACAAAAGTAGGGGAAACGTGTGAAAAACAACACAAAAAGTGTTAAAAAATCCCAAAACGAAACACAAATTTTGACCCGAAAAAAACAGAAAGATTGCGTAGTTGCCGTGACGACCACACGACTGTTTAAGTGGCGTAGACATCGGCATCGAACACGCGGCTACGACGTCTTTAACGTGTTCATGTGTTCATCCACCGTTTTGTCACTTTTTGTCTCCTGATGTTTTTGAAGCTTTTTCTGACGTTTTTGTCATTTTTTTCAACGTTTTTTGTAAAATTTTTTTCTGGGTCAAAATGTTTTGACGTCTTTTCGTCACTTTTTAAGTTTCTGTCAATATTTGTCTGCGTTGTTTTGATATTTTTTTTTAAGCTTTTCCCACTTTTCCTGACGTTTTTGAATATTATCCTGGCGTTTTCGTCATTTTTTTCAACGTTTTCTCATTTTTTCCAACGTTTTTGTAATTTTTTCCAACATTTTTGTCATTTTTTCCAACGTTTTTGTAATTTTTTCCAACGTTTTTGTAATTTTTTCCAACGTTTTTGTCACTTTTTCCAATGTTTTTGTCATTTTTTCCAACATTTTTGTCATTTTTTTCCAACATTTTTGTCAACTTTTCAAAGTTTTTCTAATTTTTTCCAACGTTTTTGTCACTTTTTCAACGTTTTTGTCCGTTTTCCAAAGATTTTGTCATTTTTTTTAAATGCCATAACATTAAATAACAGAGACATTAAAGACGTTTTTTTGTTTTTTTTACATTTTGGTTTAAAGAAACCTAATTTTCTGATACGGAAACATTTTAAAAATGGGTCAAATTATACCCGAGGACACCGGGGGTCGAGTCTTGCTGTGACTTTGGGTCTTGCAGCTAACGTGGTCTCATCACATCGGATTCTTTTAGGTCTTCAGCGTCCCACACGGTCTAAAACAAATCTTCCATGTACCTCAGATCCACTTTATTTTACTTTTTTAATATTTGTAACGATGAGACCTGAAAACCAAAACGCTGTTTTTTCTACTTGAGAACGCCGCCGTGTACAGCTGCTGTTGTTGTTGTTTTATTTTCAGATGACGCCATTCCGGAAATGGATTCCAATGTTTTTGTGATGATTATTTAACGACTTTGTTGATTTTGGGGTCTTTCTTATTTTTATATAATTTGTGACAATGGTACGAAGTGTCCGTGTTGGTTGTTTTATTGTGGTAACCATGGCAACGTCTACATCGCTACGTCTGGGTTTCAAAAGAATATCTTCTACTACGTTTCCCCTCATTCCCCCTGCTCTGGCGTTCCCCTCTCATTCCCCCTGCTCTGGCGTCTCCCCCCTCTCATTCCCCCTGCTCTGGCGTTTCCCCTCTCATTCCCCTGCTCTGGTGTTCCCCCTCTCATTCCCCTGCTCTGGCGTCTCCCCCTCTCATTCCCCCTGCTCTGGCGTTTCCTCTCATTCCCCCTGCTCTGGTGTTCCTCCCTCTCATTCCCCCTGCTCTGGCATTCCCCTTCTCATTCCCCTGCTCTGGTGTTCCCCCTCTCATTCCCCCTGCTCTGGTGTTCCCCCTCTCATTCCCCCTGCTCTGGTGTTCCTCCCTCTCATTCCCCCTGCTCTGGCATTCCCCCTTCTCATTCCCCCTGCTCTGGTGTTCCCCCCCTCTCATTCCCCCTGCTCTGGTGTTCCCCCCCTCTCATTCCCCCTGCTCTGGCATTCCCCCCTCTCATTCCCCCTGCTCTGGCGTTCCCGTCTCATTCCCCCTGCTCTGGTGTCTCCCTCTCATTCCCCTGCTCTGGCGTCTCCCCTCTCATTCCCCTGCTCTGGCGTTTCCTCTCATTCCCCTGCTCTGGTGTTCCCCCTGCTCTGGCATCTCCCCTCTCATTCCCCTTGCTCTGGCGTTTCCTCTCATTCCCCTGCTCTGGTGTTCCTCCCTCTCATTCCCCTGCTCTGGCATTCCCTTCTCATTCCCCTGCTCTGGTGTTCCCCCTCTCATTCCCCTGCTCTGGTGTTCCCCCTCTCATTCCCCTGCTCTGGTGTTCCTCCCTCTCATTCCCCTGCTCTGGCATTCCCCTTCTCATTCCCCTGCTCTGGTGTTCCCCCTCTCATTCCCCTGCTCTGGTGTTCCTCCCTCTCATTCCCCTGCTCTGGCATTCCCCTTCTCATTCCCCTGCTCTGGTGTTCCCCCTCTCATTCCCCTGCTCTGGTGTTCCCCCTCTCATTCCCCCTGCTCTGGCGTTTCCCGACGCCATCGTCTCTCCTCCTGATTGGTTCTTATCGGTCTCGTTCTCTGAGACTTAAAGCTACTAACGTTACCATGGTAACTACCAGCAGGGGGCGGAGTCTCCACGCTGCCTCCTGTCTATGTCCAGTATACCAGGATGATGATGAGATTTGAGGTTACCATGGTAACTATACCAGGATGTTGGTGAGATATGAGGTTTTAACAGAGATTAGTTCTTCTTTTGGAGATAAAAACACTCCGAGATCACTTTGGGCTCAAAACTCAAAACGCTTAAAAACCAAAACGTAGCCGTGGAGACGTAGCCGTGGAGACGTAGCCATAGAGACGTAGCCGTGGAGACGTAGCCGTGGAGACGGAGGGATCTGACTGTAGATGTTGCATGAACCAGTGAAGTTGATGTGTAGAGCTGTTCTGTAGTTGAACTAGAATTAAATCATGATGTTCAAAACCACCGAGTCATCGCTGTCTTCTGTGTGGGGGGGGGGTTTCCTATAGAGAATCCTGTTGGGGGCTCTATAGAGAAACCTGTAGGGAGGGTCACACAGATACACAGATAGAGAGAGAGATCGAGAGACAGAAAGAGAGAGAGAGAGGCTACAGTAGGTGTATTGCATCAGGACAAAATACCTCAGCCACCTGAAGGTGTCTAGCAACGGGGATGTGGGGGGGGGGGTGATGACGTGCAGTTCCTCAAATGGCCACTAGATGCTCCTCCAGGGAAGCTCCGACTGTAACAGGAAACTGAAGTCAACACATCTCTCAGTATATACTTTCACTTCTTCTACATTTTGATTCATATATATATATATATATATATATATATATATATATATATATATAGTGTATAGAGCAGCATATCTCCACCAGACTCCATGTAAATAATCACTACTTTTAGCGTGTATAGAGCAGCATATCTCCACCAGACTCCATGTAAATAATCACTACTTTTAGTGTGTATAGAGCAGCATATCTCCACCAGACTCCATGTAAATAATCACTACTTTTAGCGTGTATAGAGCAGCATATCTCCACCAGACTCCATGTAAATAATCACTACTTTTAGCGTGTATAGAGCAGCATATCTCCACCAGACTACATGTAAATAATCACTACTTTTAGCGTGTATAGAGCAGCATATCTCCACCAGACTCCATGTAAATAATCACTACTTTTAGTGTGTATAGAGCAGCATATCTCCACCAAACTCCATGTAAATAATCACTACTTTTAGCGTGTATAGAGCAGCATATCTCCACATGTAAATGGGTGAATTAAGAGTTTTTGGGGTAATTAAAAAGAACATTGATATAGGATAACGGGTCAATTTGACCCGAGGACAACGTGAGGGTTAACCAAAACCCTTGAATTAAGTAACGGTCCCTCTCTCTGATTCATTGAACTCCACCCACCTGGTTTGATGGAAGAGTGGAAACCAAGCGCTCCTGGTGATGTCTTCTACAGGGAGGAGGAGTTAAATATAGCACTGATGGGGTGGGGGGGGGGGGTAATTATAGGCGGCAGCTGGTCGAAGGCTTTCAGATGTGGGGAGTCCCCTTCTCTCTTCATCCTCTCACATCTTGTCACAATCAGCTGGCAGACTGTCGGGTTGCGACGTTTTCTGACCTGTCAAGGTCGCCATGACGACGTCTTTTAACCCTCATGTTGGGTTTAATTGTTTTGTATTTTACAATGAATACATAAAATACTTTAAATGGAAGTACGGTACCTTCACGGGGAAAAGAATTGACAGTAACTTGCTGCCAAACGTTACAGGAAGTTACTGTAAATGAGACGTTAAATGTGTTCCAGAGTAATCTGAAGTTGGAAATCATTAACCTGATTCAAACTACAAGTCAGTAGTAATTAACTGAAAACCATCTGTAGGAACAGGACAGTTGATGAAAATACTTAACCCTCCTGTTGTCCTCGGGTCAAATTTGACCCATTTTCAGTTTTTTTGTCACAAAACAATTAACCTTCGACATTAAAACATCAAAAATATCAAATAACTATCAAATAAAAGAACTTACAACATTGAAAAAGTGACAAAAATGTCAGAAAAAGTGATAATAATGTTTCATGGTTGACAGTTGATGACACACGGGTTAAAGTTCAATGGGCAGTCATGCTAGTTAACGGAGTAGCCTAGCATGTAGCATGTAGCATGCTAACGGGCTAACGGGCTAACGGTCTGTGGTTCCATGCATCATGGACCCTTACAGACCGAACAAAGATGGCAGCCATGGCAAGCGTGAGCGTGAGGAAGACGTTTCAGAAAGCTTGCTGTGCATTTGGGGCTTGGGGGGGGCGCCGAAAAGTCTAAATCTGGAATGAGGGATTAAGGCAGAACAAGTGAAAAGGTGGCAGCTGATAGATGGATGACGGAGGAATAGATGGGGGGGGTTTCCATTCCTTTTAATACACTCAGCTCCCAAAGCGGGGCAGGGAGTCACTTTACCCTCGCTGGTATTTTTAGCAGCAGAGAACACAGAGTTAGCCCGGATCCATGTCCCCGTCGGTCCAACTGGCTCATTAACGCCTGCATTCCTATAATATCCATTTTCAGGTCCATATTCTCGGGTTTATGGGACGTTTGAGGGCAGCTCAGATTTAAAGAAGTTTCGATACGAAATTTGGGTTTCTTTCAACTTAACTGTAAAACCAAATAACGTTCTCCACAACTTAAATACATGATCAGTTCACTACTTTCTTTGAATTTGGGTGTTTTATTCAATTGTATAGCATGTAAAGAAAAATTAATAATAGAACGTTGAAAAATTTGGAGAAAAAAGGTCAAAAGCTTGGAAAGAAAAGTGACAATTTGGTTTTTCTGGCTCCAAAAACCCCTTTAACCCTCGTGTTGTCTTCCCGTCAAAATTGAAAATCAACACTTTTTATCAACGTTTTCAACGTTTTTGTCCCATTTTTCACAACTTTTGACGTTAGAAGGCAGCTCAGGACCTCCAGACGGGAGAAGTGGATCAGGACTTAATGCCAAAGTTAGAATAAGATGTGCTGAGCTGTCCATCCGTCGAGTAGTTTTGGTCATTAGTCATTTTTAATCTATTTCTAAGAGTCTTATGAACCATTTCTGGAAAACACACAATTAAATGTGATGCTTTGCTTGATTCTTTGTGGAGAAACTCAGTTTAACAGAGAAAAGGAGCTCAAAGGCAGCGATGCATTCAGTCAACTACGGCGAGGACTTCCTTAATTATCGCCCCGTTTCTTATTGTTTTTATCATTATTACTGTTATTATTGTTATCTAACTGTCTATTACAGTAAGATAACTGTCTTTTTCTTTTTCTATACTGTATTCTTGCTGAAAACTGCTGCAGGAAATTACATTTTCTTTGCGGGAATCATCCCAAAAGGATTAATAAAGAGAGTCTGAGGTACTTATACGGTGTGGTCACTTTAAAATGTACCAGTGAAAATCTCTTCCACTCAACTCTCTCTTTTAAGCTTCTCCCTCCCTCCCTCCCTCCCTCCCTCCCTCCCTCCCTCCCTCCCTCCCTCCCTCCCCCCCAGCAGGGTGGAATCTATCTGCTGGTCTGACTAGTTTCAGGGTCAATCTCCAGTTGCAGAGGGGTGATCCGGCACGCCTGTCCTCCTCCTGTCTCTCCTTCTCCGTCCAGAGGAGGTTTCTATTCCTTCCTTCGGACCCCCGGATGCCTCGATCCTTATTCTTCTGTTTTCCGTGGCTCTGATCGTCATTTATTCTCCAGAATCCCAAGATTTCGCTGTTCTCGCAGGAGATCGTCCCTTCTCTTGGCCGACCCGACCCTTCCTCGTCCCTTCTTCCCTTCAGCGCTGGGATCCGTTCATCGAGCGGACACGTACAGCTAACCAATAAGAAGCAAGTATGGCAGACAAGCCAGGCATGGCGGCGGGCGGCGGAGACGACGCGGGGAGCATCATGGTGCTGCTGGAGCGCGTGGCGGGCCTCATGGACAGCGTCCAGACCACGCAGCAGCGCATGGAGGAGCGCCAGCTGGAGCTGGAGAGCACGGTGAAGACCATCCAGACGGACGTCATCAAGCTGACCAGCGCCCACGCCAACACCAGCTCCACCGTCGACCGGCTGCTGGAGAAGACCCGCAAGGTCAGCCGCCACGTCAAGGACGTCCGGGTGCGCGTGGAGAACCAGAACGTCCGGGTGAAGAAGGTGGAGGCCACGCAGGGGGACCTGCTCGCCAAGAACAAGTTCAGGGTGGTCATCTATCAGGTAGGAATCACAGATGCTTCATGGGTATTTACGAGTAATGACCTACAGAGATAGATAGATAGATGGATAGATGGATAGATGGATAGATGGATAGATGGATAGATGGATAGCTAGATAGCTAGATGGATAGATAGATAGATAGATAGATAGATAGATAGATAGATAGATAGATAGATAGATAGATAGATAGATAGATAGATAGATAGATAGATAGATAGAGAGATGAAAGACTTTTAACTCTTCTGTGATCAACAGTGAGCGGCGGTCCTGTTGTGTACTTATTAATTAGATTATTGTTGATATATACAGGACGTGGTGTTCATCCTGATGTGTTAGCAACAGAATGGGAGGAAGATGGAGGAGGAACGAGCTGCTACAGGTGCATTCTGGGCGTGCTAATTAGTTCACTACTTTCATTGAATTTGGGTGTTTTTTGTCAATTTTATAGCATTTGGAGAAAAAAACAATTGGTAGAAGAACGTTAACCCTCTGGAACCGAGAGGGTTGTGCATCTCTGATTCATATTTTAATCATTTAATAACCATGAAAGACAGAAACGTACCGATGGTTGCAGCTAACAGCTAACGAGCTAGCGGTCCCGGAGGTGTCTTCCGGGTCTTTCCAGCTTCTACAGGTGATTTTCTATCCAGACTGGAACTTGGGCCTTTTTTGGGGTCGTTGAGCATCAAATCCAAACTGTTACATCCCAGATTTATCCACCTGATAATAATCCATAATTTATTACGTTTTCGCTCATTTCTGCCGTTAGCGCCGTGTCTCCTGTCCTTTGTTTAGGGAAGTAAAGGCAAGCATTATGCCCATATATGGGCGACAGCAAGAGCAAAGAGTGTCACTGCCCAATGTGAGGCGTGCCTCCGAGATGCTAACGAGATGCTAACGAGAGACTTCTGTAACGTCCGAAGTAGCCTCCGAGATGCTAACGAGAGACTTCTGTAACATCTGAAGTAGCCTCCGAGATGCTAACGAGAGACTTCTGTAGCATCTGAAGTCTCCTCCGAGATGCTAACGAGAGACTTCTGTAGCGTCTGAAGTAGCCTCCGAGATGCTAACGAGAGACTTCTGTAGCGTCTGAAGTAGCCTCCGAGATGCTAACGAGAGACTTCTGTAACATCTGAAGTAGCCTCCGAGATGCTAACGAGAGACTTCTGTAACGTCTGAAGTCTCCTCCGAGATGCTAACGAGAGACTTCTGTAGCGTCTGAAGTAGCCTCCGAGATGCTAACGAGAGACTTCTGTAGCATCTGAAGTCTCCTCCGAGATGCTAACGAGAGACTTCTGTAGCGTC
>JABXJD010000457.1:75000-80000 GCA_013375575.1 Percina caprodes
CAATGAGGCTTTTACAGCGTCCTGGAGGAATTTTGGCCCACTCATCTTTGCAGAATTGTCCTAATTCAGTTACATTAGAGGGTTTTCGAACATGAACGGCCTTTTTAAGGTCATACCACAACATCTCAATAGGATTCAGGTCAGGACTTTGGCTAGGCCACTCCAAAGTCTTCATTTTGTTTTTCTTCAGCCATTCGGTGGTGGACTTGCTGGTGTGTTTAGGATCATTGTCCTGCTGCAGAACCCAAGTTCGTTTCAGCTTGAGTACACGAACAGATGGTCGGACATTCTCCTTCAGGATCTCTTGGTAGACAGCAGAATTCATAGTTCCTTTTATCACGGCAAGTCTTCCAGGTCCTGAAGCAGCAAAACAGCCCCAGACCATCACACTACCACCACCATATTTTACTGTTGGTATAATGTTCTTTTTATGAAATGCAGTGTTCCTTCTACGCCAGATATACTTGGACACACACCTTCCAAAGAGTTCCACTTTTGTCTCATCGGTCCACAGAATGTTGTCCCAAAAGTCTTGGGGATCATCAAGATGTGTTGTGGAGAAATTGAGACGAGCTTTGATGTTCTCTTTGCTCAGCAGTGGTTTTCTCCTTGGAACTCTGCCATGCAGGCCATTTTTGCCCAGTCTTTTCCTGATGGTGGAGGCATGAACGCTGACCTTAACTGAGGCAAGTGAGGCCTGCAGTTCTTTGGACGTTGTTGTGGGGTCTTTTGTGACCTCTTGGATGAGTCGTCGCTGCGCTCTTGGGGTAATTTTGGGCGGCCGGCCACTCCTGGGAAGGTTCACCACTGTTCCATGTCTTCGCCATTTGTGGATAATGGCTCTCACTGTGGTTCGCTGGATTCCCAAAGCTTTGGAAATGGCTTTATAACCCTTTCCAGACTGATAGATCTCAATTACTTTCTTTCTCAATTGTTCCTGAATTTCTTTGGGTCTCGGCATGATGTGTAGCTTTTAAGGATCTTCTGGTGGACCTTACTGTGTCAAGCAGCTCCTATTTAAGTGATGCCTTGATTGTGAACAGGTGTGGCAATAATCAGGCCTGGGTGTGGCTAGAGAAATTGAACTCAGGTGTAGACAACCACAGTTATAGTATGTTTTAACAAGGGGGGCAAACACTTTTTCACACAGGGCCATGATGGTTTGGATTTTTTTTCACCTTTAATAATAAACACCTTCATTTACAAATTGCATTTTGTGTTTACTTGTGTTGTCCTTGACTATTGTTTAAATTGGTTTGATGTTCCGAAACACTTAAGTGTGACAAACATGCAAAGGAACAGGAAATGAGGAAGGGGGCAAACACTTTTTCACACCACTGTACCTGTGATGTCATGGGGTCACATGGGCTCACAACCTCTGACCCGCCCTCTCTGTTGTGTCTCCCTCAGGGTGACCAGGAGCTGAAGGCTGTCGCCCCAGGCAACGAGCCAGCAGAGCCCAGCGGCACCGGCGCCGCCAGAGCCGAGGTGGAACCGGACAAGTTCGACCTCCCCCCGGAGTCGGACGAGGAGTACATGGTGGTGGAGGAGGCCGACTCGGCGGCAGCCAGCCGCGAGAAGAAGACGGGGCTGACCCGCATCGAGAGCTTCAAAGCCACCTTCTCCAAGGAGAACATGAGCAAGACCCGCGAGAACCTGGGCACCAAGGTCAACAAGCTGGGCGAGCGCATCGTGACGGCCGAGCGCCGCGAGAAGATCCGCCAGTCGGGCGAGCGGCTGAAGCAGTCGGGCGAGCGGCTGAAGGCCAAGCTCAACCCCAAGAAGGAGAGGACTGTGGCGGAGGGCCAGGAAGGAGCAGAGGGCCCCGCCGAGGGCCCCGCCGAGGCGGCCCAGCCCGTCCCCCCTCCCAAGGGCCGCAAGGCCAGCCCGGACGCCGCCAAGGGGGCGGAGGACGAGGGCAAGGCGGAGGATTCGGAGGTGCCGATGTACGACATGAAGCAGCTGTCGTAAAGCCCGAGACTGCAGCTCCGTCTCCATCACGGTTTATCTGGATGAAGTGAGATTTAATGGAAAATGGCTTCTGGAATTTCATGAATATCAAATGAAATCCGTCCGTCTCCTCTGATTTTCTCTTGATGATTTTCTTCTTATGTGATAAACGCTGATGGAAACCTTATTTGCTGAATAAATAATGAGATGTGATTAAGTTTTAGGTCATTTTATGGTTGCAACCCGCCACAAAACGCAGAAGAAGAAGAAGTTGTAGTTCATTTCCCCCCAGTATTTCCTCTCTGTCTCACACATGGACAAAGACAGATGGACGTGGACGGACGAGGAGACGAGAGACTTTCTGGATTTAATTGATCGGGAACTCGTGAAGGAAATGGCCGACAAAGGTTAGGACAAGCCGTGGGACGTCCTGCGGAGACAATGGAAGACGCTCAGACAGAGAGACATGTCTCAAAAATAGGGTTAAAAATAAAATAAAAGGCAAGTTGATAGTGTTGTTTTCTTATTAAAGCTCGATATGTCTCAGCTGGAACATGAGCTCTATGTAGCCTGTCCCATATTGGTCATGTGATGTTGTCCCATATTGGTCATGTGATGTTGTCCCATAGTGGTCATGTGATGTCCCATATTGATCATGTGATGGTTGACGTCTGTTGTGTGATTCAGTGTAAATGAATGGAAACACCTTAAAATGTCTCCAACCAATCAGATATACCGGTCTGACCCTAGAACAGCGTGACAGTGTGATGTCATCACGTAACAGGTTTTTATTGGCTGTAAAGCCGTTGGATGGAAACACACGTCCACCAGATTTATTCTCAGGAGTTATTTTAACGAACTTCAGATAATTGGACACGACCCGAGGACGGAGACGTAACTCTAGTGACGCGATGCAGACGCAGAGCGAGAGAGCTGCTGCTACCGAGCAGAGTCAAGTTTTATTACCCCTCCTGTTGTCCTCCTGGTGTCCTCCTGGTGTCCTCCTGGTGTCCTCGGGTCTAATCTGACCCCTTTAATAAATATCTATATCTGAAATATGAGTTTCTATTATTCTATATAAATGAGGGTTAATATTAGGTATAATTCTATATAAATGAGGGTTAATATCAGGTATAATTCTATATAAATGAGAGTTAATATTAGGTATAATTCTATATAAATGAGGGTTAATATCAGGTATAATTCTATATAAATGAGAGTTAATATTAGGTATAATTCTATATAAATGAGGGTTAATATCAGGTATAATTCTATATAAATGAGGGTTAATATTAGGTATAATTCTATATAAATGAGGGTTAATATCAGGTATAATTCTATATAAATGAGGGTTAATATTAGGTATAATTCTATATAAATGAGGGTTAATATTAGGTATAATTCTATATAAATGAGAGTTAATATTAGGTATAATTCTATATAAATGAGGGTTAATATCAGGTATAATTCTATATAAATGAGAGTTAATATTAGGTATAATTCTATATAAATGAGGGTTAATATTAGGTATAATTCTATATAAATGAGGGTTAATATTAGGTATAATTCTATATAAATGAGAGTTAATATTAGGTATAATTCTATATAAATGAGGGTTAATATCAGGTATAATTCTATATAAATGAGGGTTAATATCAGGTATAATTCTATATAAATGAGGGTTAATATCAGGTATAATTCTATATAAATGAGGGTTAATATTAGGTATAATTCTATATAAATGAGGGTTAATATCAGGTATAATTCTATATAAATGAGGGTTAATATCAGGTATAATTCTATATAAATGAGAGTTAATATTAGGTATAATTCTATATAAATGAGGGTTAATATTAGGTATAATTCTATATAAATGAGGGTTAATATTAGGTATAATTCTATATAAATGAGAGTTAATATTAGGTATAATTCTATATAAATGAGGGTTAATATCAGGTATAATTCTATATAAATGAGGGTTAATATCAGGTATAATTCTATATAAATGAGGGTTAATATCAGGTATAATTCTATATAAATGAGGGTTAATATTAGGTATAATTCTATATAAATGAGAGTTAATATTAGGTATAATTCTATATAAATGAGGGTTAATATTAGGTATAATTCTATATAAATGAGGGTTAATATTAGGTATAATTCTATATAAATGAGGCTTAATATTAGGTATAATTCTATATAAATGAGGGTTAATATCAGGTATAATTCTATATAAATGAGGGTTAATATCAGGTATAATTCTATATAAATGAGGGTTAATATCAGGTATAATTCTATATAAATGAGGGTTAATATTAGGTATAATTCTATATAAATGAGGCTTAATATTAGGTATAATTCTATATAAATGAGGGTTAATATCAGGTATAATTCTATATAAATGAGGGTTAATATTAGGTATAATTCTATATAAATGAGGGTTAATATCAGGTATAATTCTATATAAATGAGGGTTAATATTAGGTATAATTCTATATAAATGAGGGTTAATATCAGGTATAATTCTATATAAATGAGGGTTAATATCAGGTATAATTCTATATAAATGAGGGTTATTGACAATGAATTCCAACAAGTAGTAAAACTAGTAAGGTGGTGGTCGTGGAAACTATAAAAAGTCTGAAAAAGGGACGAAAATGTCCAATTTTTGTCCCTTTTTGACCCGGAGGACAACACGAGGGTTAGAGGAAGTGAGCTGAGGACGGACAGATCCGATCTGACTGAATCGAGACAACAACCAATCAGATTCCTGAGATCACTGAGGGGATTTATCATGCATTCACGTGTGTTCTGGACATGATCCAATCTTAACAATACATATATATACATATTTATCTATATTTAGTCTTTTTGTGTTCAATAAATACTGACTTTGGGAAATAAAAGAACAAAGTGTCTTCCTCCATGCTGTTCCCTTGTTTTTGCATCATGATGAAGATGATGAAGATGATGATGATGATGATAAGGATGATGATGCTACGCTAAATGTTAGGACAGTTTTGCACCCATAGGTGAAATAAATAATAATA
>JABXJD010000457.1:90000-100000 GCA_013375575.1 Percina caprodes
GGAGGCTACTTCAGACGCTACAGAAGTCTCTCGTTAGCATCTCGGAGGCTACTTCGGACGTTACAGAAGTCTCTCGTTAGCATCTCGGAGGCTACTTCAGACGTTACAGAAGTCTCTCGTTAGCATCTCGGAGGCTACTTCGGACGTTACAGAAGTCTCTCGTTAGCATCTCGGAGGCTACTTCGGACGCTACAGAAGTCTCTCGTTAGCATCTCGGAGGCTACTTGGACGCTACAGAAGTCTCTCGTTAGCATCTCGGAGGCTACTTCGACGTTACAGAAGTCTCTCGTTAGCATCTCGGAGGCTACTTCAGACGTTACAGAAGTCTCTCGTTAGCATCTCGGAGGCTACTTCGGACGCTACAGAAGTCTCTCGTTAGCATCTCGGAGGCTACTTCAGACGCTACAGAAGTCTCTCGTTAGCATCTCGGAGGCTACTTCAGACGTTACAGAAGTCTCTCGTTAGCATCTCGGAGGCTACTTCGGACGCTACAGAAGTCTCTCGTTAGCATCTCGGAGGCTACTTCGGACGCTACAGAAGTCTCTCGTTAGCATCTCGGAGGCTACTTCGGACGCTACAGAAGTCTCTCGTTAGCATCTCGGAGGCTACTTCAGACGTTACAGAAGTCTCTCGTTAGCATCGTAAAAGCTACTCGTTGCAAAGTGACGCATGCACGACTCAAATCTGCCCTCTCCTCACATCGGGCGGTGACAGTCACCATACACAGAAGAAAACGTCAGAAAGCAGAAAACATTTGAGTATGAAGTGGTCTGAATGAATCGGGGGTGTAGGAGCCACATCAGCTGTGTCAGCAGTCAGACCTGAGCGGTGGTTCTGTCGGGACACCAGCTCCGGATGAGCAGAAGCTTCCGGAAGGTGTCGAGCTTTTCCTCGTACCCATCGGGCAGTTTGGCAAGCTCCGGCGTCGGATGGTCGAACCAGGTCCTCCAGGCACGCTCGTTCTGGCTCACCTGGACACAAGGAAAGAGAACTTCTGTAGGTCTACGTGTTCCAGCTTTACCTGCTCCAACATGAGTGGGTTTGGGTTCTACCTGCTCCAACGTCAACGGGTTTGGGTACTACTTGCTCCAACATGAGTGGGTTTGGGTTCTACCTGCTCCAACGTGGGTGAGTTTGGGTTCTACCTTCTCCAACGTGAGTGGGTTTGGGTTCTACCTTCTCCAACGTGAGTGGGTTTGGGTTCTACCAGCTCCAACGTGAGTGGGTTTGGGTTCTACCAGCTCCAATGTGAGTGGGTTTGGGTTCTACCTGCTCCAACGTGGGTGAGTTTGGGTTCTACCTGCTCCAACATGAGTGGGTTTGGGTTCTACCTGCTCCAACGTGGGTGAGTTTGGGTTCTACCTGCTCCAACATGAGTGGGTTTGGGTTCTACCAGCTCCAACGTGAGTGGGTTTGGGTTCTACCTGCTCCAACGTGGGTGAGTTTGGGTTCTACCTGCTCCAACATGAGTGGGTTTGGGTTCTACTTGCTCCAACATGAGTGGGTTTGGGTTCTACCTTCTTCAACGAGAGTGAGTTTGGGTTCTACCTGCTCCAACGTGGGTGGATTTGGGTTTTACCTGGCTCAGGATCTGGGTGAATGGCGGCAGGCTGGACAGCTGCACCAGGTTGAGCCAGGTCTGGTCCAGGATCCAGCGCCGTGGTTTGGATTCTACAGAGTTCAGATCCAGGGAGGCTCCACCTTCACACACAAACAGCATTCTCTGTCAGATTACTTTGGTAAAAAAAATAATAATAAGGGAAAAGAATGGAGAGAAGAGGAGGAAGAGGAGGAAGAGGAGGATGGTTGTGGTACCTTTGACGAAGGTGAGCACCTCAGGGTGCGAGATGTTTCGGGCCTGCAAGTCGATCTTCAGAGCCAGCAGCAGAGTGAACAGCAGCTTGTGTTCCTCATACAGACTCCTGGCTGTGTAACAGTACACCTGGGGAGGGACAAACCCGTAGTAATAATAATAATAATAATAATAATAATAATAATAATAATAATAATAATGTATACTTTATTAATCCAGCAGGTTGAATTTACAATGGTTTCACTCTGTTGTTATTATACACATTACACACAGGCCTGAACTACACACACGCTCAGTGGGCGGGGTTGTACTTTCACCGCATAAATTTCCAATTTCCGCGCAAAACAACAGAAGGTTTGTATGATGTCATAATCCACATTTTAGTCGCACAAAAGTCCCAAATATCTCAGCAGGAAGATGAAAAATGTTGCGTTCACACAAGAGCAGCTGTTTCCCCTGTTGCCATGGAAACGTTATGAAGGGACAAGACAAAGTCTCTTTTTCATCAAACCGCAGTTTTAACACATTCCTGCAATTTCTTCTCCTCCTCTTCTTCCTCTCCCCCTCCTCCTCCACCTCCTCCTCCTCCTCTCTTCTTCCTCTCCCCTCCTCCTCCTCCTCCTCCTCCCCCTCCTCCTCTTCTTCCTCTCCCTCGTCTTCCCCCTCCTCCTCTTCCTCCTCCTCCTCCCCCTCCTCTTCCTCTCTCGTCCTCCTCTTCCAGTTTTTACAAATTCCCGCAATTTCACCACATTAAATTGGATAAATATCCCACATATTACATTGCATTTTTTACGAAAACGTGACGCATAATCTAGGATTTTTTTTTTTAACAATCACAAATAACCTTGGGTTTCTCTGGACTTTTCTGTATCTTTCTCAACTTTTCTGTATTTTTCTGGACTTTCTGTATTCGTCTGAATTTGTCTGGACTTTTCTGAATTTTTCTGTATTTTCTGAACTTTTTTGTATTTCTCTGGACTTTTCTGGATTTTACTGGACTTTTCTGGATTGTTTTGACTCTTTTGTATTTTCCTGTATTTTTCTGTATTTTTCTGTATTTTCCTGTATTTTCCTGTATTTCCCTGTATTTTTCTGTATTTTTCTGTATTTTTCTGTATTTTTCTGTATTCTTCTGTATTTTCCGACTGGCCCTGAACACACCTGGTAGGTGAGGGAGCTGATGATGTTGCCGATGCGTTTGGAGGTGACCTGCGACTTGGCGGCGTGCTGCATGGACGCGTCGAACAGCCCGAGGAACTGGCGCAGCGCCGTCTGGTACATGACGTTGACCAGCGACATCTCCACGATCAGGAAGTACAGGATGCTGCCCCTGGTGGCCACGGGCCGGTACTCCTCCCTGGCCTGGGTGATCTTCCTCTCCGTCTCCGCGGCGACCGACAGCTTCTCGCTCACCTACAACAAAAGACAACCGTGTTTTGTTTTTCTTCTTCATATGTGTGTGATATATGTGTGTATATGTGTGTGATATATGTGTGATATATGTGTGTGATATATGTGTGTATATGTGTGTATATGTGTGTATATGTGTGATATAGGTGTGTATATGTGTGATATATGTGTGATATATGTGTGTATATGTGTGTATATGTGTGTGATATATGTGTGTATATGTGTGTGATATATGTGTGATATATGTGTGTGATATATGTGTGTATATGTGTGTATATGTGTGTGATATATGTGTGTATATGTGTGTGATATATGTGTGATATATGTGTGTGATATATGTGTGTATATGTGTGATATATGTGTGTATATGTGTGTATATGTGTGTATATGTGTGATATATGTGTGATATATGTGTGTGATATGTGTGATATATGTGTGATATATGTGTGTATATGTGTGTATATGTGTGTATATGTGTGTATATGTGTGATATATGTGTGTATATGTGTGTGATATGTGTGTGATATGTGTGTATATGTGTGATATATGTGTGTATATGTGTGATATATGTGTGTATATGTGTGATATATGTGTGTATATGTGTGTGATATGTGTGTGATATATGTGTGTATATGTGTGATATATGTGTGTATATGTGTGTATATGTGTGATATATGTGTGTATATGTGTGTATATGTGTGATATATGTGTGATATATGTGTGTATATGTGTGTATATGTGTGTATATGTGTGATATATGTGTGATATATGTGTGTATATGTGTGTATATGTGTGATATATGTCTGATATATGTGTGTATATGTGTGATATATGTGTGTATATGTGTGTATATGTGTGATATATGTGTGTATATGTGTGATATATGTGTGTATATGTGTGATATATGTGTGTATATGTGTGTATATGTGTGATATATGTCTGATATATGTGTGATATATGTGTGATATATGTGTGTATATGTGTGTATATGTGTGTATATGTGTGATATATGTGTGTATATGTGTGATATATGTGTGTATATGTGTGATATATGTGTGTATATGTGTGTATATGTGTGATATATGTCTGATATATGTGTGTATATGTGTGTATATGTGTGATATATGTCTGATATATGTGTGTATATGTGTGTATATGTGTGTGATATATGTGTGATATATGTGTGTATATGTGTGATATATGTGTGTATATGTGTGATATATGTGTGTATATGTGTGTGATATGTGTGTGATATATGTGTGTATATGTGTGATATATGTGTGTATATGTGTGATATATGTGTGTATATGTGTGATATATGTGTGTATATGTGTGTGATATGTGTGTGATATATGTGTGTATATGTGTGATATATGTGTGTATATGTGTGTATATGTGTGATATATGTGTGTATATGTGTGTATATGTGTGATATATGTGTGATATATGTGTGTATATGTGTGATATATGTGTGTATATGTGTGATATATGTGTGTATATGTGTGATATATGTGTGTATATGTGTGTATATGTGTGATATATGTGTGATATATGTGTGTATATGTGTGATATATGTGTGTATATGTGTGTATATGTGTGATATATGTGTGATATATGTGTGTATATGTGTGTATATGTGTGATATATGTGTGTATATGTGTGATATATGTGTGTATGTGTGTATATGTGTGATATATGTGTGTATATGTGTGATATATGTGTGTATATGTGTGTATATGTGTGATATATGTCTGATATATGTGTGATATATGTGTGATATATGTGTGTATATGTGTATATGTGTGATATATGTGTGTATATGTGTGATATATGTGTGTATATGTGTGATATATGTGTGTATATGTGTGTATATGTGTGATATATGTCTGATATATGTGTGTATATGTGTGTATATGTGTGATATATGTCTGATATATGTGTGTATATGTGTGTATATGTGTGTGATATATGTGTGATATATGTGTGTATATGTGTGATATATGTGTGTATATGTGTGATATATGTGTGTATATGTGTGTGATATGTGTGTGATATATGTGTGTATATGTGTGATATATGTGTGTATATGTGTGATATATGTGTGTATATGTGTGATATATGTGTGTATATGTGTGTGATATGTGTGTGATATATGTGTGTATATGTGTGATATATGTGTGTATATGTGTGTATATGTGTGATATATGTGTGTATATGTGTGTATATGTGTGATATATGTGTGATATATGTGTGTATATGTGTGATATATGTGTGTATATGTGTGTATATGTGTGATATATGTGTGATATATGTGTGTATATGTGTGATATATGTGTGTATATGTGTGATATATGTGTATATGTGTGATATATGTGTGTATATGTGTGTATATGTGTGATATGTGATATATGTGTGTATATGTGTGATATATGTGTGTATATGTGTGTATATGTATGATATATGTCTGATATATGTGTGTATATGTGTGATATATGTGTGATATATGTGTGTATATGTGTGTATATGTGTGATATATGTGTGTATATGTGTGATATATGTGTGTATGTGTGTATATGTGTGATATATGTGTGTATATGTGTGATATATGTGTGTATATGTGTGTATATGTGTGATATATGTCTGATATATGTGTGTATATGTGTGTATATGTGTGATATATGTCTGATATATGTGTGTATATGTGTGATATATGTGTGATATATGTGTGATATATGTGTGATATATGTGTGATATATGTGTGTATAGACAGACAGACAGACAGACAGCAGTACCTCCTGGGCGGTGGTCTTGGTGACCCTCAGCACCTCGATCAGAGACTGGTCCTCCACCAAGGACCCCTGGGTGCTGGTCAGCCTGAACAGCAGACTGTCCTCCAGCTCCTGCATCTTCCTCTTGTTGGACGTCACCTCCTCTAAGAGCTTCACCCGCTCCGCCTCCAGCTCCTGGGGGGGCCACAGGGTGGAGCATTCAGATTAGAATGTTAAGGAAGGGGGGACCATAGGGTGGACTACTCAGATTAGATGGTTAGGGCTGGGGGGCCCCAATGTTTCTCTCCAAAGCCGCAAATCTTTAACGGTTTTAAGTTAGCTAGCTAGTCATTAGCCCTGGGCAGCTACCTGTTTCTCCAGCAGGATGAGTAACGGGCTAGTAAGCTAGCTAGCCATTAGCCCGGGGCAGCTACCTGTTTCTCCAGCAGGATGAGTAACGGGCTAGTAAGCTAGCTAGCCATTAGCCCGGGGCAGCTACCTGTTTCTCCAGCAGGATGAGTAACGGGCTAGTAAGCTAGCTAGCCATTAGCCCAGGGCAGCTACCTGTTTCTCCAGCAGGATGAGTAACGGGCTAGTAAGCTAGCTAGCCATTAGCCCGGGGCAGCTACCTGTTTCTCCAGCAGGATGACTAATGGGCTAGTAAGCTAGCTAGCCATTAGCCCGGGGCAGCTACCTGTTTCTCCAGCCGGATGACTAACGGGCTAGTTAGCTAGCTAGTCATTAGCCTGGGCAGCTACCTGTTTCTCCAGCAGGATGACTAGCGGGCTAGTTAGCTAGCTAGTCATTAGCCTGGGCAGCTACCTGTTTCTCCAGCAGGATGACCCGTCCCAGCAGCTGGTCCTCCAGGCCGCGCTGGGTCACGGTGAAGTCGACCACGGCCGTCCTGGCGCTGACCTCGGGGCTGTACGCCGGGTTGGCCAGCTTGGTGGTGATGTAGAGGGTGAAGCCCTTCATCACATCCACCTCTTTATCTCCCACCTTCACCTGCACGAAGGCACATCAACTGACGCCATGGTAGGGTGTTTCTTGTATATTTATACATAATATATGTATTAAATTAAATTCATGTAAGACAAAGAAAAAAATGTCCTACTTTATAAGTTGATCCAGACTTGATGTAGTTCTTGTCCAGTATGTTGTCCAGGACAGGGTCCAGCTCCTCCCCTACGTCCTCCAGCAGCAGGGGGCGCCCCAGAGACAGACTGTCCTCCAGGTGGGAACGGAAATATTTATGGTTCAGAGACGTCACCTGGGACAAAGACAACAAACAAGTCATCCAGCAAGAGATTTACCCGCAGGTAGATTTGGACCTTTACAAGCTAACGGTAGCTAGTGGGCTTTGTAGGCAGAACAGCCCAAAACAAGTGGAGGTTATTTTAATGTCCCAGTGTTAGCATGGTTAGCATCGCTAAGCCTCTGTCCTGACGGAGAGGTCCTACAGCATCCCCTGCTGTATCCTCTGTTTTAACATAAATGGGAGCATCATGTACTAGATGAGAATCATGATGTATTGAAGAAGACTTGGAACTAGCGATTGAAACCATAGACTCATTATGAAAATGATACTGAGCTAAAAAATCATTTTGTCATAGACTTCTATAGAAACAAGCTGCTTTTTGGAGCCGGTGGAGTCTCTCCCTGCTGGAAGTTAGAGAGAATACAGCTTTAAGGAGTCTCCCCCTGCAGGAAGTTAGAGAGAATACAGCTTTAAGGAGTCTCCCCCTGCAGGAAGTTAGAGAGAATACAGCTTTAAGGAGTCTCCCCCTGCAGGAAGTTAGAGAGAATACAGCTTTAAGGAGTCTCCCCCTGCTGGAAGTTAGAGAGAATACAGCTTTAAGGAGTCTCCCCCTGCAGGAAGTTAGAGAGAATACAGCTTTAAGGAGTCTCCCCCTGCAGGAAGTTAGAGAGAATACAGCTTTAAGGAGTCTCCCCCTACAGGAAGTTAGAGAGAATACAGCTTTAAGGAGTCTCCCCCTGCTGGAAGTTAGAGAGAATACAGCTTTAAGGAGTCTCCCCTGCAGGAAGTTAGAGAGAATACAGCTTTAAGGAGTCTCCCCTACAGGAAGTTAGAGAGAATACAGCTTTAAGGAGTCTCCCCTGCAGGAAGTTAGAGAGAATACAGCTTTAAGGAGTCTCCCCTGCAGGAAGTTAGAGAGAATACAGCTTTAAGGAGTCTCCCCTGCAGGAAGTTAGAGAGAATACAGCTTTAAGGAGTCTCCCCTGCAGGAAGTTAGAGAGAATACAGCTTTAAGGAGTCTCCCCTGCAGGAAGTTAGAGAGAATACAGCTTTAAGGAGTCTCCCCTACAGGAAGTTAGAGAGAATACAGCTTTAAGGAGTCTCCCCTACAGGAAGTTAGAGAGAATACAGCTTTAAGGAGTCTCCCCTGCAGGAAGTTAGAGAGAATACAGCTTTAAGGAGTCTCCCCTGCAGGAAGTTAGAGAGAATACAGCTTTAAGGAGTCTCCCCTGCAGGAAGTTAGAGAGAATACAGCTTTAAGGAGTCTCCCCCTACAGGAAGTTAGAGAGAATACAGCTTTAAAGAGTCTCCCCCTGCTGGAAGTTAGAGAGAATACAGCTTTAAGGAGTCTCCCCCTGCAGGAAGTTAGAGAGAATACAGCTTTAAGGAGTCTCCCCCTACAGGAAGTTAGAGAGAATACAGCTTTAAGGAGTCTCCCCCTGCAGGAAGTTAGAGAGAATACAGCTTTAAGGAGTCTCCCCCTGCTGGAAGTTAGAGAGAATACAGCTTTAAGGAGTCTCCCCCTGCAGGAAGTTAGAGAGAATACAGCTTTAAGGAGTCTCCCCCTACAGGAAGTTAGAGAGAATACAGCTTTAAGGATTTTGACGTCCTGTGTCTTCTACCTGCAGCTGCTGGTCTTTCTCTTTGTTCTGGATCCAGGTCTTGCCCTGGCCCTGGGGGTCTATCAGCAGCGGGTAGCGGGACGCCTTCGTCACCACGATGCCGTTCTGGATGGACAGGTCGTCGCTGGGTAACCCCTGCAGGTTCCACTCGCTCACTGTGGCGTTGTCTACCAGCAGACCAATCACGTTCAAGTCCTGCAGCAGAGCACAGTTGCCATAAATACTATATATATATATATATATATATATATATATATATATATATATATATATATATATATATATATATATATATATATATATATATACTGTATATATGTATGTATGTGTGTATGTGGGCAAGTGCGTGTGGGGGATACTGTGTTATGTTTATATCGGTGTGTGTGTGTGTGTGTGTGTGTGTGTGGGGTACTGTATTGTGTGTGTGTGTATGTGTGTATATGGTGTTGTGTGGCGTGTGTGTGTGCGGTGTGTGTGTATACAGTGGTGTGTTTACACATGCGTGTGAGCATGTTTTGAAATTTATTTTAATACCTAAATTAAAAAATGAGGTAAAATCCAACCTTTAAGGACACCAATCTTTGTGTGAATAACGTATTGTAAATAAATAAATGTTCTTATTTAAAATACAGTCATAAGTATACATACATCCCATGAGGCAGGCAGATTTTTATTATTGTGGCCAGTTCCTGGATTCAGGATATTATGCATTGATAAAGTTCCTTGGCCTTTAGAATTAAAATAGCCCACATCATCACATACTCTTCACCATGCTTAGAGATAGGCATGGTTTTATTTCAGTTAGACTAATACCTGGTTTGATTTGCATTGAGAGATGATTTTATAGAGTATCCATGCCTATCTCTAAGCATGGTGAAGAGTATGTGATGATGTGGGGCTATTTTAATTCTAAAGGCCAAGGGAACTTTATCAGGATGCATAATATCCTGAATCCAGGAAATAACTGGCCTTAATAATAAAAATCTGCCTGCCTCTATGGGAATTTAACATAGGGGTATGTTATGACCCCTGTATTTTAAATAAGAAC
The DNA here is from genome assembly GCA_013375575.1 of Percina caprodes. Taxonomy (NCBI): domain Eukaryota; kingdom Metazoa; phylum Chordata; class Actinopteri; order Perciformes; family Percidae; genus Percina; species Percina caprodes. Next base: position 99,920 of record JABXJD010000457.1, read on the forward strand.
ATTTATTTATTTACAATACGTTATTCATTCACAAAGAAAATTGGTGTCCTTAAAGGTTGGATTTTACCTCATTTTTTAATT
>JABXJD010000457.1:107500-120000 GCA_013375575.1 Percina caprodes
AGGGACAGCCCAGTACCTGTGGGAAGAGCCCTGTACCTGTAGGGAGAGCCCATTACCTGTGGAGACAGCCCAGTACCTGTAGGGAGAGCCCAGTACCTGTGGGGACAGCGTCTTCCTTCAGACACGGACTCTTTATTCCATCCTCACCTGTCTGCATGCGCTCGGCCAGCGTGCCGACGTCGGCGATCTTCCCGCCGTAGATGACCTTGTAGCTGTCGATGAAGGACAGGTAGGACTTGGGCGTCACAAACGTCTGACGGCGGAAACGCTCAAAGTACTCGGCACACTTCTCCGCCACCAGGTCCTGGAGGGCGGAGACCACGTCACCAGTCAGCTGATACGATTAACAACGAATGAGCACACCTGGTCTCACAGCGAGCGTTACCTGGAAGGTTCCCATGGTGACCACGACGCTCTGCTTCACTTCCTCCGAGCAGCGCAGGTCCTGGTGCTGAGACAGGAAGTGCTGCGACACGGCCACCAGAGCGTCCCGAGGCCAGCGCTGGAACCAGTCCACGGTGCAGCCCGATATCAGGCCCGGGAACTGCTCAGAGACATTTTAATCACAGATTTCATGATACAGTGCTGGTAACCCCCGCCATCTTGGTCTTGCCCCCTGTATTTTAACATAGGGGGGTGTATACTTATGCCCCTGTATTTTAACATAGGGGGGTGTATACTTATGCCCCTGTATTTTAACATAGGGGGTGTATACTTATGCCCCCTGTATTTTAACATAGGGGGGTGTATACTTATGCCCCTGTATTTTAACATAGGGGGGTGTATACTTATGCCCCTGTATTTTAACATAGGGGTGTATACTTATGCCCCTGTATTTTAACATAGGGGGGTGTATACTTATGCCCCTGTATTTTAACATAGGGGGTGTATACTTATGCCCCCTGTATTTTAACATAGGGGGGGTATACTTATGCTCCTGTATTTTAGGGAAGAATATTTATTTATTTATGAAACATTATTCATTCATAAAGAAAATTGGGGTCCTTAAAGGTTGGATTTTTCCAAATTTTTTAATTAAGGAATTAAGATGAATTTCCAAAAGATGATTGTTTGATGTATGTTTGATGATTGTTTGATGTATGTTTGATGTATGTTTGATGTATGTTTGATGATTGTTTGATGTATGTTTTATGTATGTTTGATGTATGTTTGATGATTGTTTGATGTATGTTTGATGTATGTTTGATGTATGTTTGATGATTGTTTGATGTATGTTTGATGTATGTTTGATGTATGTTTGATGTATGTTTGATGTATGTTTGATGTTGTATGTAATGGATTTATTGAGACTATACGAGGCGACCTATGACGCCAACAGTCTGTTTTACCTTTAAAGCTCGAGTGCGAAACTTCTGTCCGACGGGCGAGAAGCAGAGCACGACGTGGAGGTTGCTCCGCACGCGAGACAGGAAGTAGTCATAGAGGTTCTCCGGGGTCGGGGGGCGGCGGGGGTGCTGCCGCTTCATGACAGGAAGCAGCTCCTGGGTGATGTCATCCAGCTCGTCACGGGCAAACAGGTTGGAGACCTCACCGCTCGCCAGGACGTTGTTCATGTATTCTGGAGGGGGAGAGAGAGAAAGAGGAGAGGGAGAGGACAGGGAGAGGAAGAGGAGAGGGGAAAGGGGAGAGGAGACGATAGAGGGAGAGGGAAAGGAAGAGGAGAAGGGAAAAGGGAGAGAAAGAAGGAGAAGAAAGGGAAAAGGGAGAGAAAGAGGAGAAGGAGAGGATAGAGGGAGAGAAGGGAAAAGGAACGAAAGAGGGAGAGGAACAGGGAGGGGAAGAGGAGAGGATAGAGAGAGAGGGGAGGAGAGGGAGAGGAGAGGATAGAGGGAGATGGAAAGGAAGAGGAGAGGGAAAAGGGAAAGAAAGAAGGAGAAGAAAGGGAAAAGGGAGAGAAAGAGGAGAAGGAGAGGATAGAGGGAGAGGAGGGAAAAGGGAAAGAAAGAGGGAGAGGAACAGGGAGGGGAAGAGGAGAGGATAGAGAGAGAGGGGGAGGAGAGGGAGAGGAAGAAGAGAGGGGGGAGTGAGAGGGAGAGGAGAGGATAGAGGGAGATGGAAAGGAAGAGGAGAGGGAAAAGGGAAAGAAAGAAGGAGAAGAAAGGGAAAAGGGAGAGAAAGAGGAGAAGGAGAGGATAGAGGGAGAGGAGGGAAAAGGGAAAGAAAGAGGGAGAGGAACAGGGAGGGGAAGAGGAGAGGATAGAGAGAGAGGAGAGGAGAGGCATTATCACTCAGGATGATCCATGTTCCTGAAGGCCTCATCCTGGTTCCCAGGGGATGACTCATGACTGCACCAGCGCTGCCTTCAGGGGCCGTTCAGTGTTTGTGAATAATAGTGTGTGCGTGTGTGTGTGTGTGTGTGTGTGTGTGTGTGTGTGTGTGTGTGTGTGTGTGTGTGTGTGTGTGTGTGTGTGTGTGTACCCAGGAAGGCCTCGTCCTTGATGTCGTTGTCCGTGAAGAGGAACGTGACTCCGGTCCCTCGTTGACCAGCCAGACGATACAGAGTCTTCAGGTCCTCCAGCAGGTTACTGCAGCTGTAAGACCTACACACACACACACACACACACGCGCACACACACACACACACGCACACGCACACGCAAACACACGCGCACACACGCACACACGCACACACACACAGAGTCCACTTTTAGTCATTGTCTCTGTAAGATCTTTGTGTGTGCGTGTGTGTGCGTGCGTGCTTGTGTGTGTGTGTGCGCGCGTGTCTCTCTGTGTGTGTGCGTGCGTGCCTGTGTGTGTGTGCGTGCATGCGTGTGTGTGCGTGTGTGCATGCGTGACTGTGTGTGTGTGTGTGTCAGACCTGGTCAGTGTGATCTGGAAGGTCTGGTATCCTGCGATGAACGACGCCAGCCTCGTCAGACTCTGCTTCCCCGACCCCCCCACGCCGACCAGCAGGGCGTTCCCCTGCGGCGTCCGCAGGACCCGCGAGATCCGCATCAGGTGACTCATCGCGTCCTGCCATTGGACCAATCACAGACGGGTCGGTTACCAACGGAAACACAGAGATGGCCGATGTCATCGTATCGCCAGAAGAAGCTCGCAGACAGTTAACTAGCATGTTAGTTAGCAGTAATTAGCCTGTGTCTCTGTTAATGTTAACTATCATGTTAGTTAGCAGTAATTAGCCTGTGCCTATGTTAATGTTAACTAGCATGTTAGTTAGCAGTAATTAGCTGTGCCTATGTTAATGTTAACTAGCATGTTAGTTAGCAGTAATTAGCCTGTGCCTATGTTAATGTTAACTATCATGTTAGTTAGCAGTAATTAGCCTGTGTCTATGTTAATGTTAACTATCATGTTAGTTAGCAGTAATTAGCCTGTGCCTATGTTAATGTTAACTAGCATGTTAGTTAGCAGTAATTAGCCTGTGCCTATGTTAATGTTAACTAGCATGTTAGTTAGCAGTAATTAGCTGTGCCTATGTTAATGTTAACTAGCATGTTAGTTAGCAGTAATTAGCCTGTGCCTATGTTAATGTTAACTATCATGTTAGTTAGCAGTAATTAGCCTGTGTCTATGTTAATGTTAACTATCATGTTAGTTAGCAGTAATTAGCCTGTGCCTATGTTAATGTTAACTAGCATGTTAGTTAGCAGTAATTAGCCTGTGCCTATGTTAATGTTAACTAGCATGTTAGTTAGCAGTAATTAGCCTGTGCCTATGTTAATGTTAACTAGCATGTTAGTTAGCAGTAATTAGCCTGTGCCTATGTTAATGTTAACTAGCATGTTAGTTAGCAGTAATTAGCCTGTGCCTATGTTAATGTTAACTAGCATGTTAGTTAGCAGTAATTAGCCCGTGCCTATGTTAATGTTAACTAGCATGTTAGTTAGTAGTAATTAGCCTGTGCCTATGTTAATGTTAACTAGCATGTCAGTTAGCAGTAATTAGCCTGTGCCTCCATTTCTTTAACTGTCTATGGAGATACCTTGAAGAAGACCAGGTCCATGGCTCCGCCCCTCGCCGCCTCGTTGTACTGCAGCTGAAACACAGACAGCCGCTCCGCCAGGGCGTCCAGCGACGGGATTGGCTCGTACACCTGTCAATCATGTGAGTGGTTACAGCACTGAACACTGTCTGCTGTTGTTGGACATTATGACCTGACACTACAGCAAAAACATCATGTTATTGTCTGTCCTAACAGAAAAATACAACAGAGAGAGACAGAGAGAGAGAGACAGAGAGAGAGAGAGAGAGAGAGAGAGAGAGAGAGAGAGAGAGACAGAGAGAGAGAGACAGAGAGAGAGAGAGAGAGTAAAAGAGATATCATCATGTTATTGTCTGTCCTAACAGAAAAATACGTTTGTTGTTGAGTTATTTTGTATTTACTGCAAAAATCCTTGATTATGCAGCACGTTTTCTTAAAAAATGTGATGGAATATGTGGAATATTTATGCAATTTTATACAATGAAATTGCGGGAACTTGCAAAAACTGGAAGAGGAGGAGAAAGAAGTGGGGGAGGAGGAGGAGGAGGAAGAGGGGGAGGAGGAGGAAGAGGGGGAGGAGGAGGAGGAGGGAGAGAAGGAGGAGGAGGAAGAGGGAGAGGATTTAGAAAGAGGAGGAAGAGGAGGGAGAGAAGGAGGAGGAAGAGAAGGAAGAGGGAGAGGAGGAGGAAGAGGGAGAGGAGGAGGAGGAAGAGAAGGAAGAGGGAGAGGAGAAAGAGGGAGAGAAGGAAGAGGGAGAGGAGAAAGAGGGAGGAGGAGGAGGAGGGAGAGAAGGAGGAGGAAGAGAAGGAAGAGGGAGAGGAGAAGGAGGAGGAAGAGGGAGAGGAGGAGGAGGAGGAGGGAGAGAAGGAGGAGGAGGAAGAGGATTTAGAAAGAGGAGGAAGAGGAGGGAGAGAAGGAGGAGGAAGAGAAGGAAGAGGGAGAGGAGGAGGAAGAGGGAGAGTAGGAGGAGGAAGAGAAGGGAGAGGGAGAGGAGGAAGAGGGAGAGAAGAAGGAAGAGAAGGAAGAGGGAGAGGAGGAAGAGAGAGAGGAGGAGGAAGAGAAGGAAGAGGGAGATGAGAAAGAGGGAGGTGGAGGAGGAGGGAGAGAAGGAGGAAGAGGAGGAGAAAGAGGGAGAGGAGGAGGAAGAGGGAGAGGAGGAGGAGGGAGAGGAGAAATTGCAAAAACTGTGGATTGATGAAGAAGAGACTGTCTTGTCACTTCATAACGTTCCCATGGCAACAAGGGAAAATGGCTGCTCTGGTGTGACGTAAACAACATTTTTCAACGTATTTGTGACTTTATTAACAACAACGTGCAGATTATGGCATCATGCGAGCGTCTTATTTTGTAACATCGTGTTAAAAAACGGCAATTTATGCAACAAAAGTACGACGCGTATTTGAAAAACAACCCCCCATAAATATGCAGACTCTGGCTGATTATATGTTGAATTATGTGACATCACATAATTCAGAGATTTTATAGATTTTGGGGATTTTATCTTCCATAACACGTCTTCTTTCAGACTAATGAAAATAAAACATTTATTTTAATACACTGTTGTCTGTTTGTTTCTGTAGATTTCTTCTAAATAATAATAATAATAATAATAATAATAATAATAATTTAAGTTGGGCTTTTATTCTGAAAGGTAAAACCCCAAAGAGGAAAGCTGGAGGTCAGAGTTGAATCTATCTACCAGCGTTGCTCTGATTGGTTGAAGGCGTGCAGAGAAATTGAAAGACAGCCGTTTGTCCCGCCCCTCGGATTGAGCCCAGCCAATGGAAAGCTCCCAGACCAACACCTGGATGAGGTCTGGCACAGAACACCTGCGTTAGATTAGGACATGAATGGATGAAACCTTGGGAGCTTCCAGCTCGGTGTCTTCGGGTTCGTCCCCCGTCGCCTCGGGAGCGTCACGCAGGAAGTCCACAAAGAAGCTGTCCCACTGAGCATGCTCAGTCAGAGCGCTCCCATGATCCTCCACTGTGATCTGAGGACAGAGAGGACAGCTCGATGGAAGCAAGAAATACCAGAGACACCTTGGGCACAACATGAGGGCAACATGAGGACAACATGGGGACAACATGGGGACAACATGGGGACAACATGGGGACAACAAAAGGACAACATGAGGACAACACGAGGGCAACACGAGGACAACATGGGGACAACATGGGGACAACATGAAGACAACATAAGGACAACATGGGGACAACATGAAGACAACATAAGGACAACATGAGGACAACACGAGGGCAACATGAGGACAACATGAGGACAACATGAAGACAACATGAAGACAACATGAGGACAACATGAGGACAACATGAAGACAACATGAAGACAACATGAGGACAACATGAGGACAACATAAAGACAACATGAGGACAACATAAAGACAACATGAGGACAACATAAAGACAACATGAGGACAACATGAGGACAACATGAAGACAACATGAAGACAACATGAAGACAACATGAGGACAACATGAGGACAACATAAAGACAACATGAGGACAACATAAAGACAACATGAGGACAACATGAGGACAACATGAGGACAACATGAAGACAACATGAGGACAACATGAGGACAACATGAAGACAACATGAAGACAACATGAGGACAACATGAAGACAACATGAAGACAACATGAGGACAACATGAGGACAACATAAAGACAACATGAGGACAACATAAAGACAACATGAGGACAACATGAGGACAACATGAGGACAACATGAAGACAACATGAGGACAACATGAGGACAACATGAAGACAACATGAAGACAACATGAGGACAACATGAAGACAACATGAAGACAACATGAGGACAACATGAGGACAACATAAAGACAACATGAGGACAACATAAAGACAACATGAGGACAACATAAAGACAACATGAGGACAACATGAGGACAACATGAGGACAACATGAAGACAACATGAGGACAACATGAGGACAACATGAAGACAACATGAAGACAACATGAGGACAACATGAGGACAACATGAAGGCAACATGAGGACAACATGAGGACAACATGAGGGCAATATGAGGACAACATGAGGACAACATGAGGACAACATGAAGGCAACATGAGGACAACATGAAGGCAACATGAGGACAACATAAAGACAACATAAAGACAACATGAGGACAACATAAAGACAACATGAGGACAACATAAAGACAACATGAGGACAACATGAGGACAACATGAAGACAACATGAGGGCAACATGAGGACAACATAAAGACAACATGAGGACAACATGAGGACAACATGAAGACAACATGAGGACAACATGAGGACAACATAAAGACAACATGAGGACAACATAAAGACAACATGAGGACAACATAAAGACAACATAAAGACAACATGAGGGTTAGACAACAGACCTTCTCCATGATGGCGTTGAAGGTTTGACGGTCGCTGCCGTCGATGAATCGGTCGGCGATCACTCGGCAACATTCATGATGGAAGAGAGCAGCGAGGACCTCGGCGCTCGGACACGCCTCCGCCTTCACCGTCAGGATGCCCTGAAACACAACACACGTTCCTAAAACTAATCACTTACACACACTAACAATTAATTACACTGTTTAACAATGTTTCCTTTGAAATTTTTACATGAAACACTTCTTATTATCATCGCCAAGACTCCATGTAATAATCACTACTTTTAGCGTGTATAGAGTATATTTACATGGAGTCTGGTGGAGATATGCTGCTCTATACACGCTAAAAGTAGTGATTATTTACATGGAGTCTGGTGGAGATATGCTGCTCTATACACGCTAAAAGTAGTGATTATTTACATGGAGTCTGGTGGAGATATGCTGCTCTATACACGTTAAAAGTAGTGATTATTTACATGGAGTCTGGTGGAGATATGCTGCTCTATACACGCTAAAAGTAGTGATTATTTACATGGAATCTGGTGGAGATATGCTGCTCTATACACGCTAAAAGTAGTGATTATTTACATGGAGTCTGGTGGAGATATGCTGCTCTATACACGCTAAAAGTAGTGATTATTAACATGGAGTCTGGTGGAGATATGCTGCTCTATACACGCTAAAAGTAGTGATTATTAACATGGAGTCTGGTGGAGATATGCTGCTCTATACATGCTAAAAGTAGTGATTATTTACATGGAGTCTGGTGGGTTTGGTGATGGTGATGTCGGAGCTGTTTCATGTTAAACTAAAAGGATTTTACTCTTTAAGTAAAAGGTCTCTCTCTGCAGGGATCCTTTCCATAATGTAACTTAGACACAAACACTTTGGGGAAAAAGGGTCCAGGGCAAAAATAAATAAAAAATACCAAAGTTACCAATAAAAACAGTGAAGAATAAAAAACAACACGCTGCTGTGTTTTCTACCTGCCAGATGCGGCTGAGATCCCTCAAGTTGAAGATGTAGTGAAACTTAGCCGGAGACGGTAGCATCTGAGGAGGAGAGACGCCTTCATTAGATCTCAAGTCTGACCAATATCTGTCTGCATGTAACAGCCGGACAGACCACAACACTCAGACTATGACATGACTTTAAGTTTTATATCTTAAGTTTGTATTTTTATACATTTTATTTATTTTATTTTTATTTTATTATTTTTATCATTTTTAATTTTTTTATATGTTTTATTATTTATTTTTTTACTTTTATTTTTTTAATACATTTTTTTTTACTTTTATTTTTTTAATAAATTTACTTTTTTGTTTTTATTTTTCATTTTTAATATATTTAATTAATTTTTACTTTTATTTTTGAATACACATTTATTTATTTTTTATTTTATTTTTAAATATATTTTTATTTTATTATTTTTATAATTTTTGATATAATTTATTATTTATTTTTAACTTTTATTTTTTAATATTTTATTTTTATTTTTAAATGTATTTAATTTTTTTATTTTTGTTTTTATTTTTAAATATATTTTATTTCATTATTTTTATAATATATATATTTTTAATATATTTTATTATTTATTTTTTACTTTTGTTTTTTATATATTTAATTTTTTATTTTTACATGTTTTAATATATTTTATTTTATTATTTTTGTTATTTTTTAAAAATATTATTTTTTTACCTTTGCCTTCACGGCCTGCCACACCCGCCGGGTGGTGGGAACGAGGGCGGCGGCGAGCTGGCAGACCCCGGCGCTGAAGCCTCTCTGGGCAGAAGTATCCCGCCGCCACGGTGCCGAAGATCTTATCGATGGAGGAGTTGGAGGGCAGCGTGCAGTTAAAGATGGAGAACTGCCTCTTCAGACGCTGAGGGACGCTGCCCGCCCGCCGCCCGGGTGGATCATGGCCGCCACCAGCTGTTCAACGGGCAGCACACAGAAAACGTCTTATAATGCCTGGAAAACACTGGAAATCTGTGCAAAGTCATTACAGTGCCATATTTTATATATTTAACCATTTAATTTAATTTCATTACAATGCAATATTTATTATTTGTTATTTAGTATTTAACCATTTAATTTCACTACAATGCAATATTTATTATTTAATATTTAACCATTTATTTTCACTACAATGCAATATTTATTATTTCATATTCAACCATTTATTATTTAATATTTAACCATTTAATTTCACTACAATGCAATATTTATTATTTCATATTCAACCATTTAATTTCACTACAATGCAATATTTATTATTTAATATTTAACCATTTAATTTCACTACAATGCAATATTTATTATTTCATATTCAACCATTTAATTTCACTACAATGCAATATTTATTATTTAATATTTAACCATTTAATTTCACTACAATGTAATATTTATTATTTATTATCTAATATTTAACCATTTAATTTCACTACAATGCAATATTTATTATTTCATATTCAACCATTTAATTTCACTACAATGCAATATTTATTATTTAATATTTAACCATTTAATTTCACTACAATGCAATATTTATTATTTAATATTTAACCATTTAATTTCACTACAATGCAATATTTATTATTTATTATTTAATATTCAACCATTTAATTTCATTACAGTGAAATATTTATTATTTAATATTTAACCATTTAATTTCACTACAATGCAATATTTATTATTTAATATTTAACCATTTAATTTCACTACAATGCAATATTTATTATTTATTTAATATTCAACCATTTAATTTCACTACAATGTAATATTTATTATTTATTATCTAATATTTAACCATTTAATTTCACTTCAATGCAATATTTATTATTTATTATTTAACCATTTAATTTCACTACAATGTAATATTTATTATTTATTATTTAATATTTAACCATTTATTTTCACTACAATGCAATATTTATTATTTCATATTCAACCATTTATTATTTATTATTTAACCATTTAATTTCACTACAATGTAATATTTATTATTTATTATTTAATATTTAACCATTTATTTTCACTACAATGCAATATTTATTATTTCATATTCAACCATTTATTATTTAATATTTAACCATTTAATTTCACTACAATGCAATATTTATTATTTAATATTTAACCATTTAATTTCACTACAATGCAATATTTATTATTTAATATTTAACCATTTAATTTCACTACAATGCAATATTTATTATTTAATATTTAACCATTTAATTTCACTACAATGCAATATTTATTATTTATTATTTAATATTCAACCATTTAATTTCATTACAGTGAAATATTTATTATTTAATATTTAACCATTTAATTTCACTACAATGCAATATTTATTATTTAATATTTAACCATTTAATTTCACTACAATGCAATATTTATTATTTATTTAATATTCAACCATTTAATTTCACTACAATGTAATATTTATTATTTATTATCTAATATTTAACCATTTAATTTCACTTCAATGCAATATTTATTATTTATTATTTAACCATTTAATTTCACTACAATGTAATATTTATTATTTATTATTTAATATTTAACCATTTAATTTCACTACAATGCAATATTTATTTATTATTTAATATTTAACCATTTAATTTCATTACTGTGCAATATTTATTATTTAATATTTAACCTCTTTTTCTCTTCTTCTTCTGCACTACTTACATTTCATATTTTTACATAAAAACCGGACGATCACCGTCTCCAGCGTGTGACGTGTCCTTTCCCGTTCTTCTTCCTGAACCCAACCTCCGTATATACAGTATCTATGTATATATGTATATATGTTTATACTGTACATACGGATGATTTGAAGCTGAAAGAGACCTTGAGTTACCTGCACGTCCACCACAGTGATGAATTCTCCGGGCCGATCCAGACTGTAGAAACCTCCCTGCTCCATCAGCTGGCGCACAATCTCATTGGTTATCTGAAGGACACGGAGGCGGGAAGAAACCAGACTGAGTGATGTGATTGGTTACCCAGGTGGAGGCGTTATTCATGACATAAACACAGATTATTCTGTTTTTTTTTTTGCAAAGCACTTTGTATATTTGATTCAAAAAGTGCTTATCTAGAATTTTAGGCAAATGTATCAGTACGCACCAGACTCCATGTAAATAAGCAGCCATTTTAGCATCGTAAAACACACTTCATTCAAAGTCAACAGAAACCAAATTAAACTATGAAAAGCCGTTTTGAGTCGTCTATCCACTTTTCCAACCATCACAAGTCAAGTGTTGGTTGAAATAAACACATATTTTACTGATTTACATGTGAAAGTATGATAGCTCTATTCACGCTAAAAGTGCTGTTTTTTAAATGGAGTCTGGTTGGTTTAGCGCTAGCTACGTCGTAGCTGTTTCTGGGAAACAGAAAGGTCTTAAAGGTTTTAAAAAGGTCTGTTTTTAAAGGGTTAGGACACTTTAATTATTTTTTATTAAGTCTTATTGTTATTCGGATGTGCACCAAGTAGTAGGCACACTGCTATATATAATCTAACATGATTAGTTATCTGTAGTAGAAAAGATAAGACCAGATTTGAATCCATATTGCATTAATTAATTAAAAAGAAAACGGCAACCAATCAGAGCCAGCGTGGGGCCGACCTGGTCTCCCCATTCGTTGATGACGGGCATGTTGATGTCGTCGATGAAGACGGTCATCCTGCGTCCCGCCGGCGGCCCGTAGGTGGCGCCCATCCGCTTATCGATGTAGCTCTCCACCGTTCTCTGGAACATGCTGGGTAGCGTGGCCGACGAGAAGTTCACCGTCTTACTGAGGTGGAGCTCCGGGTCCAGCTTACTGGTGTAGCCCTGCGGGGGGGGGGTACACAAGCACCTAGCATTAGCATAAAGTAGCATTAGGCTGCGTTCAGTACATAGACTGTTAATATTAATGGATAAAAGCAGTGCGTAAGTGCCTCAAACCTGCATTCTGCCTGACGTCCTGCAGGGGGAGACTCATTTAAAGGGCCCATGGCATTAAAATGTCACTGTATGAGGTTTTTTAACATTAACAGATCTGCCCTCTCCTCCCATCGGGCAGGGACGTTCTCTAAATAACGAGAAATGAGAATCTTTTTGATA
>JABXJD010000457.1:125000-137500 GCA_013375575.1 Percina caprodes
GACCTGCCGTAGACCTGAATGTAAACAAATGACAGCCATAGATCAAAGGAGACCCCAGATCGGCCGATATTCGGCATTTCCCGATCTATCGGTATCGGCATTTATAATGGCCGATGGTAACACACAGTCAACCATGTTGGCGTTGCATAGTCTGTCCACCAGAGGACGCTCCGCGTGTTTTAGTGTGTGTTTCCGCATGTTTCCGTGTGTTTCAGCGTCTTTCCGTGTGTTTCAGCGTCTTTCCGTGTGTTTCCGTGTGTTTCTGCGTGTTTCCGCGTGTTTCAGTGTGTATTTGCGTGTTTTCGCGTGTTTCAGTGACTTTCCGCATGTTCCAGTGTGTTTCAGTGTGTTTCTGTGTGTTTCCGTGTGTTTCAGCGTGTTTCTGTGTGTTTCCGTGTGTTTCAGTGTGTGTGTTTCCGTGTGTTTCAGTGTGTGTGTTTCCGTGTGTTTCCGTGTGTTTCAGCGTGTTTCCGTGTGTTTCAGTCTGTTTCCGTGTGTTTCAGCGTGCTCCAGTGTGTTTCCGTGTGTTTCAGCGTGTTTCTGTGTGTTTCAGTGTGTTTCTGTGTGTTTCCGTGTGTTTCAGCGTGTTTCCGTGTGTTTCAGCGTGTTTCCGTGTGTTTCAGTGTGTTTCCGTGTGTTTCCGTGTGTTTCCGTGTATTCCAGTGTGTTTCCGTGTGTTTCAGTGTGTGTGTTTCCGTGTGTTTCAGCGTGCTCCAGTGTGTTTCCGTGTGTTTCCGTGTGTTTCAGCGTGTTTCTGTGTGTTTCAGTGTGTTTCTGTGTGTTTCCGTGTGTTTCCGTGTGTTTCCGTGTGTTCCAGTGTGTTTCAGTGTGTTTCTGTGTGTTTCCGTGTGTTTCCGTGTGTTTCCGTGTGTTCCAGTGTGTTTCAGTGTGTTTCTGCGTGTTTCCGCGTGTTTCAGTGTGTATTTGCGTGTTTCAGTGACTTTCCGCATGTTCCAGTGTGTTTCAGTGTGTTTCCGTGTGTTTCCGTGTGTTTCAGTCTGTTTCCGTGTGTTTCAGCGTGCTCCAGTGTGTTTCCGTGTGTTTCAGCGTGTTTCTGTGTGTTTCAGTGTGTTTCTGTGTGTTTCCGTGTGTTTCAGCGTGTTTCCGTGTGTTTCCGTGTGTTTCCGTGTGTTTCCGTGTATTCCAGTGTGTTTCCGTGTGTTTCAGTGTGTGTGTTTCCGTGTGTTTCAGTGTGTGTGTTTCTGTGTGTTTCAGCGTGTTTCCGTGTGTTTCCGTGTGTTTCAGTCTGTTTCCGTGTGTTTCAGCGTGCTCCAGTGTGTTTCCGTGTGTTTCAGCGTGTTTCTGTGTGTTTCAGTGTGTTTCAGTGTGTTTCCGTGTGTTTCCGTGTGTTTCCGTGTGTTTCCGTGTGTTTCCGTGTGTTTCCGTGTGTATAAATAGATAGAAACTTACCAATACCAGGAAACAGATCATTGATCAGACTCATGAACAGAGGCTCATCTTCATCAACCTGCAGAGACACGGAGAGACACCACGTGAAGACAAAATCAACTCTCCTACACACACACACACACACATACACAGGAGCGCACACACACACACACACACACACACACACTCCCTCTCTCACCAGCTTGGAGAGGTTCATGTCTCTCAGGACTCTCATGACGACGGTCTTCTCCGGTTCTGACGGGTTGGATCTCTTCACGGCGCCGAGCGTCCTCAGGACGGACAGAATGTTCCTCAGGCCAAAGTCATAGTGGACCTGGGACGGAAAGACAACCACGACTGGGACAACGTCTCATCGGAAGACAGAAACGGGAAATACATCATAAAGACGTAACGATGTTATAATAATTATAATATAATTAATATAATATAATAATTAATTATTATACTGGTTATTGATTAAATTACAATGTACACTCTGTTGTTGTGAGAAATCACTACACACAGGCCTGAAACACACACACACACACACACACACACAGGCACACATGCACACACACATGCGCACACACCCACCCACACACACACGCACACACACACACACACACACACACATACATGCACACATGCACACACACCCACCCACACACGCACATCCACACACAAACACACGCACATCCACACACAAACAGACACACACACACACACACAGACCCCCGTTGTTCTGACCTGTTTGGAGAGCTGCTCCTCACACAGTTTGTAGAGGGTGTAGAACTTCCTGCTGAGGACCTGGTTGTCACGGAAACCTGCGCTGGCGAGTTTGACCCTCATGATGATGGCGCGGTCCGGGACCATCATGGCCACCGTGCGGAACTGAATCTTTAGGTTCTCAGGCAGCTCCTGGCGCCCGGCATACCCGGGATTCTGGGGGGGGCGGAGAGGGTACCGGTGACGTCTTAGACCTGGTTCTTACTGCTACCTTTCTGTCATTCCCCCTGCTCTGGCGTTTCCCTCATTCCCCTGCTCTAACATTTCCCCCTCTCATTCCCGCTGCTCTGACATTTCCCCCTCTCATTCCCCCTGCTCTGGTGTTCCCCCTCTCATTCCCCCTGCTCTGGTGTTCCCCCCTCTCATTCCCCCTGCTCTGGCATTTTCCCTTCTCATTCCCCCTGCTCTGGTGTTTCCCCCTATCATTACCCCTGCACTGGTGTTTCCTCTCATTCCCTATGCTCTGGTGATTCCCCCTCTCATTCCCCCTGCTCTCTGCTTCACACCATGCTCTTAGATCTTTAGGGCCCTGTCAGTAGATAAGTGACACTCACCAACGCCTTCTGTAATTATTCTGTGAATTAATTACAGCAATAACGCCCCCCCCCCCCAGCCTCAGAGCTCCGTTACCATGGTGAGGAAGATGCCAAACTCAGGGTCCATGTCGACCACGTCTCCGTCGGTGAAGACGAACTGTTTCTTCTTGTTCTTCTTACACTGCAGAACGATGTAGATCTGCTGGGCGGCGACGGACAGAACCGCAGCTCGATGCGGTTGAACTCACAAAGCAGCCCCAGGATCCAGACTGGGCCAGACCTGCAGAGACACACAAAACCTGATGAACAACCAGACCTGCAGGGACACACAAAAACCTGAACAACAAGACCTACAAGGACACACAAAAACCTGATGCCAGACCTGCAGGGACACAAAAAACCCTGATGCCAGACCTGCAGGGACACACCAACCTGATGCCAGACCTGCAGGGACACACAAAAACCTGATACCAGACCTGCATCTAGAGAGCTCTAGACAACACACACACACCTTTGTAGATGCGTCCGAGGCCTCTGTAGTCCATCTGGTCCGAACAGTTGAAAACCACCACGTATTTCCCCAGACAGCGACCCATGTCTTTAGTGGTCTCGGTCTTACCTGCACACACACACAAACACACACACACACACACACACACACACACACACACACACACACACACACACACACACACACAGAATTAGAGCAAGATGCAACAAAGTCAATGTAAGAATATTTCCCTGGAGACCGTCCCGTTACCTGTTCCTGCGGGACCGGCCGGAGCCCCCCCCATGCTCATCCCCAGAGCCTGAGACAGCGTTATGTAACACCTGCACAGGTGTTCACAGGAGATACAGATACAGCGTCATTTATTCCAACGTTTCCACACTTAGACACACTCATACTGCCAGTCAGCAATGATGAGGTGCAATAATAACTTGATGAAGTGCCATGTGTACTGGACGTATCAAATTACAAGATGAGAAAAGTACTCACTTCCCGTACTCAAGTAGAAGAACACATACTTGTGTTAAAAATACTCTGGTATGAGTAGAAGTACTGATTTAACTTCTTTACTCAAGTTAAAGCAACAAAGTACAGGCTTGGAAATGTACTTAAAGCATAAAAGACTCCTTAAAGCTGTATTCTCTCTAACTTCCAGCAGGGGGAGACTCCTTAAAGCTGTATTCTCTCTAACTTCCTGCAGGGGGAGACTCCTTAAAGCTGTATTCTCTCTAACTTCCTGTAGGGGGAGACTCCTTAAAGCTGTATTCTCTCTAACTTCCAGCAGGGGGAGACTCCTTAAAGCTGTATTCTCTCTAACTTCCTGCAGGGAGACTCCTTAAAGCTGTATTCTCTCTAACTTCCTGCAGGGGGAGACTCCTTAAAGCTGTATTCTCTCTAACTTCCAGCAGGGGAGACTCCTTAAAGCTGTATTCTCTCTAACTTCCTGCAGGGGAGACTCCTTAAAGCTGTATTCTCTAACTTCCTGCAGGGGGAGACTCCTTAAAGCTGTATTCTCTCTAACTTCCTGTAGGGGGAGACTCCTTAAAGCTGCATTCTCTCTAACTTCCTGTAGGGGGAGACTCCTTAAAGCTGTATTCTCTCTAACTTCCTGTAGGGGGAGACTCCTTAAAGCTGTATTCTCTCTAACTTCCTGCAGGGGGAGACTCCTTAAAGCTGTATTCTCTCTAACTTCCTGCAGGGGGAGACTCCTTAAAGCTGTATGTGTGTGTGTGTGTGTGTGTGTGCGTGCGTGCGTGTGTGTGTGTGTGTGTATGTACCTGTCTGTCAGCGGGGTGATGACCAGTCTGTCTGTACAGCCCAGGTATTCGTTGCAGTAGCTGAACTCCACGTCTGTGATCTGGATGACACACCTGTCCGTCTCCTCCAGGAAGTAAAAGCGAGACTGTTTCTGCCACTCGAAGTCGGACGCAGAGCGCACGTTCAGACACACCTGGAAACACACAACACAACACAACATACAACACAACATACAACACAACATACAACACAACACACAACACAACATACAACACAACAACATGAAAACTTTTGGTTAGTGATGGCGTTGCATAGTCTGTCCACCAGAGGACGCTCTACAACGTCCCTGTTAGTGATGGCGTTGCATAGTCTGTCCACCAGAGGACGCTCTACAACGTCCCTGTTAGTGATGGCGTTGCATAGTCTGTCCACCAGAGGACGCTCTACAACGTCCCTGTTAGTGATGGTGTTGCATAGTCTGTCCACCAGAGGACGCTCTACAACGTCCCTGTTAGTGATGGCGTTGCATAGTCTGTCCACCAGAGGACGCTCTACAACGTCCCTGTTAGTGATGGTGTTGCATAGTCTGTCCACCAGAGGACGCTCTACAACGTCCCCGTTAGTGATGGTGTTGCATAGTCTGTCCACCAGAGGACGCTCTACAACGTCCCTGTTAGTGATGGCGTTGCATAGTCTGTCCACCAGAGGACGCTCTCTAATCTTAAGTTTGTGTTTTTCTACATTTTATTTATCAGAACTTTAATATATTTTGATGTTCTGTTGTGACAATAAAACAAATTATTATCATATTATTTCAGTGAGAACTCATAAATAACTTCAAATAACTAATGTTGGGCAAATCTGTTTTGTTACGCGTTTCTGGATTTTTAATAATGTTAATCGGCCGATATATCGGCATATCTGATTTTTAAATAACCAAATATTCGTATCAGTCCATATGGATTATTCTTCGTCCCTTAGTGGAACCCACCAGCTCGTCGAAGATGTCCCTCTGGTGGACGTGGATGGTGATGAGCGTCTCATACTTGGTCCTCTCGATTCTGCTCAGCTCCCTGGTCGTCATGTCGATCAGCTCGTTGAGGATGTCCAAGAACTTCTGATTGGTCGCCTGCATGATCTGTCAGCCAATCAGATAAAAGACAGTAAAGGGGAGAGGATCCAGAAGTGTTACTAGTTACTTTAGTTACTAGTTACATTAAGATTTCTGCACACTAAACATCTGATGTTATATTATAAAGTAACCTAGCAACGATATAACAGCTACAGGTCCAGCTGAGACGATGACGTCATTAAACACAGAGCTGAGATCATGATGTCTGCTCCTGTTTTTCAAAATAAAAGCACCTTCTTGTCAGACTTGCTGAGGACGAGGGCCTCCTCTGCGTCTCGGGTCCAGATCATCTGGATGCCCAGCAGCCCGACCTGAGCTGGGAACGCGGCCTGGAAGTCCAGCAGCTTCAGCGCGGGGTCGCTGGCGGCCAGGTGGGCCTGACGGATGATGGCGTGGAGCGTCTGCCTCACGCCCGCTAGCAGCTCGCACAGCCACACCTCCACGTTCCCCTGCAACAGACGTGCTGTTAGGGGTCGGCCCATGTGTGTGTGATGTGTGTGATGCGTGTAATGCGTGTAATGCGTGCAATGTGTGTGATGTGTGTGATGCGTGCAATGGGTGTGATGTGTGCAATGTGTGTGATGTGTGCAATGTGTGTGATGTGTGCGATGCATGCAATCCGTCACATCACACACATGCATGTAATGTGTGCGATGTGTGCAATTTGTGCAATGTGTAATACGTGCAATGCATGCATGCAATGTGTGTGTGCGTGGGTGCGATGCGTGCGTACCTGTGCCAGGAGAGGTTGGCTCAGCTCCACAGTTTCTCCTTCCTGAGACTGAAAACTGACGATCTGGTCGTAGACTTTCTCGTTGAAAACAACTCGGTTAACGTTGTCAAACAGACTGAGCAGATGAGCCTGAGAGACAGAGACAGTTTGGGAATGAAGACAAACAACAAGAACACAGTAAAGGATGCAAAGGACAGAGACGGATAGGGAGCAAGGAGAGCAGGGGGATATATATACATATGTGGGTATACATATATATATATACATATATACCTGTATAGTGTGCGTGTCAGAGGCTTGGCCCAGAATCTCCAGCAGGGCAGGGTCAGAAACAAAGAAAAAACGAGGAAAAACCAAGCGCTTCTTCTCCAGGTAGCCGGACAGAGACTTCTGACAAAACTCCAACTGCTCCAGGAGGTGAGGGAGCAACTGGAGGAGGAGGAGGAGGAAGATGGTTTGAATCAAGAGTGAATCTCCTTAAAGCTGTATTCTCTCTAACTTCCAGCAGGGGGAGACTCCTTAAAGCTGTATTCTCTCTAACTTCCAGCAGAGGGAGACTCCTTAAAGCTGTATTCTCTCTAACTTCCTGCAGGGGGAGACTCCTTAAAACTGTATTCTCTCTAACTTCCTGCAGGGGAGACTCCTTAAAGCTGTATTCTCTCTAACTTCCTGCAGGGGGAGACTCCTTAAAGCTGTATTCTCTCTAACTTCCTGCAGGGGGAGACTCCTTAAAGCTGTATTCTCTCTAACTTCCTGCAGGGGGAGACTCCTTAAAGCTGTATTCTCTCTAACTTCCAGCAGGGGGAGACTCCTTAAAGCTGTATTCTCTCTAACTTCCTGCAGGGGGAGACTCCTTAAAGCTGTATTCTCTCTAACTTCCAGCAGGGGGAGACTCCTTAAAGCTGTATTCTCTCTAACTTCCTGCAATTCTCTCTCTCACTCACACATTCTCTCTCTCTCACTCTCACTCACTCCTCACTCCTCAGTCTCATGTATAAAGGCCCTGGCAGTGTAATGTGTGCCGTGTTGCTCAGAGGCCCGGGGCAGCACCTGGCTGAGCGCCTCGTCTCCCACGCAGCACTGCACCACGCTGGGAAGCTCGTGCGCCGCTGCATGATCCTCTGCCACGACTTGTCGATGTTCTGGAAACGCTTGGCCTCCTGCACGAGTCAAAGAGAAACCTTAACTTCTATCTGACGTGAGACTTATTAAACAAAAACATGTGACGTGATGGTCATGTGACCTGCGGCAGCTGCTTGGCGATGTCTCCGCCACGAACACGGCCTCCAGGTAGATCCACAGGTTCTGAACCGACAGCCACTTCTCGATGATCTCAGAGGTGTTGGACAGTTTCTGGACCCACAGCTGGATGGACGGCTTGAACTGAGCGCTCTACCTGCAAGACAGAGGAGCCCAGATAGACGTTCATTTATTCATTCATACATCCATGCATCCATTGTTCCATCCATTCCTCTGTAAATCCATCCATCCATCTACTACTACTTCAGACGTTACAGAAGTCTCTCGTTAGCATCTCGGAGGCTACTTCAGACGCTACAGAAGTCTCTCGTTAGCATCTCGGAGGCTACTTCAGACGTTACAGAAGTCTCTCGTTAGCATCTCGGAGGCTACTTCAGACGTTACAGAAGTCTCTCGTTAGCATCTCGGAGGCTACTTCAGACGCTACAGAAGTCTCTCGTTAGCATCTCGGAGGCTACTTCAGACGTTACAGAAGTCTCTTGTTAGCATCTCGGAGGCTACTTCAGACGCTACAGAAGTCTCTTGTTAGCATCTCGGAGGCTACTTCAGACGTTACAGAAGTCTCTCGTTAGCATCTCGGAGGCTACTTCAGACGTTACAGAAGTCTCTCGTTAGCATCTCGGAGGCTACTTCAGACGCTAAGTCTCTCGTTAGCATCTCGGAGGCTACTTCAGACGTTACAGAAGTCTCTCGTTAGCATCTCGGAGGCTACTTCAGACGCTACAGAAGTCTCTCGTTAGCATCTCGGAGGCTACTTCAGACGTTACAGAAGTCTCTCGTTAGCATCTCGGAGGCTACTTCAGACGTTACAGAAGTCTCTCGTTAGCATCTCGGAGGCTACTTCAGACGCTACAGAAGTCTCTCGTTAGCATCTCGGAGGCTACTTCAGACGTTACAGAAGTCTCTCGTTAGCATCTCGGAGGCTACTTCAGACGCTACAGAAGTCTCTCGTTAGCATCTCGGAGGCTACTTCAGACGTTACAGAAGTCTCTCGTTAGCATCTCGGAGGCTACTTCAGACGTTACAGAAGTCTCTCGTTAGCATCTCGGAGGCTACTTCAGACGCTACAGAAGTCTCTCGTTAGCATCTCGGAGGCTACTTCAGACGTTACAGAAGTCTCTCGTTAGCATCTCACCTGTTGCTCAGCAGTGACGTTAGAACCATCAGACTGTCCTCCATGTTGGAGATCTTCTCGGCGGTGTCGGCTCCTCTGAGCAGCAGTTCTCCTCGGCTCCTGAAGGAGGCGAAGCCGAGCGTCTGGCTGCTCCACTCGGCCACCACGTCCTTCAGCTTGGCGTCGATGTCGCGCTCCTTCACCGCGCTGATACACACATCCTGAGACCAGCGGGGAAACAGTCCAATCAGACGCCTTCTTTCAGACACACAGGCAGTATTTTCTTACCCTTAAACTTTAACATAATTTCAAGGTTTATTCAACCTGCCGCTTGTCGAGATTAGTCCAGGCTTTTCAGGGTTATTTCTAAAAGTATTCTTAATGTTGTTTTTGTTGGGCCAAAATGAATGGCAGTCAATGGGATGCTAACGGCGTGTGAGTGCTAGGTAGCATTAAAATGGCGCCATGGGAGCTCCGCTTTGTCGAGGTGGGCTTACCCCCTTGGTGTTCTCAGCATCAGTACCCATTCGCGGAGTTTGCGACCACTGCCCCCCCAAACCTTGACTCAATTGTGCAGCTTCTTTATTTTGTTTCAGCAAAGTCTCACTTCCAAATAAATCCTCTCCTGCTGTACAGAAACCTCCACAATGAAGGTGAAGCTCGGCCTACGTCGGTACCTCTATGTCTTCTTTGTGTTGCAGCAGCGGCGCCTCCATGATGTTTCTGAGGGAGAAGCTGTCCGAGTCCACGTGGAAGCTGTGACCGGTCAGCTCGCTGAGACGAGTCCAGTGTCGGGACAGCATGGCCTGAAGGACCCGGGCAGAGGAACACGTGATGTTATTATTATTATTATTATTATTATTATTATTATCAGTTTTCCCCATCCAGAGCAGACAAACTCGTTTTTTTGTGATTGTTGTGGGCATAGACCCTTGATTATGCGGCATGTTTTCTTAAAAAATGTGATGGAATATGCAGGATTTTTTTTTTCTTATATTCTTTTTTGGGGCTTTTCTGCCTTTTTTTGATAGGACAGCTAGGTGAGAAGGGGAAGACATGCAGGAAATCATCACAGGTTGGATTCAAACCCTGGACCTCTGCGTCGAGGCATAAACCTCAAAGCCAACCCAACCACCGCTATATGCTGAATATTTATGCAATTTTATGCTGTTTGATGAAAATCAGACTTTCATTTAACACCACTTCATAACGTTCCCATAGCAACAGGGGATAAAGGCTGCTCTTGTGTGAAGACGAAGTGTGTAAACGCAACATTTTTCAACTTCCTGCTAAGATATATGAGACTTTTTTGCAATGATTATGACATCTTTGGCAGAAACATGTTATTATGGGCGAGTCAGACCTTGTTGTTCATCATGTTATTATGGGCGAGTCAGACCTTGTTGGTCATCATGTTATTATGGGCGAGTCAGACCTTGTTGGTCATCATGTTATTATGGGCGAGTCAGACCTTGTTGGCCATCATGTTATTATGGGCGAGTCAGACCTTGTTGGCCATCATGTTATTATGGGCGAGTCAGACCTTGTTGGTCATCATGTTATTATGGGCGAGTCAGACCTTGTTGGTCATGTTATTATGGGCGAGTCAGACCTTGTTGGTCATCATGTTATTATGGGCGAGTCAGACCTTGTTGTTCATCATGTTATTATGGGCGAGTCAGACCTTGTTGGTCATCATGTTATTATGGGCGAGTCAGACCTTGTTGGTCATCATGTTATTATGGGCGAGTCAGACCTTGTTGTTCATCATGTTATTATGGGCGAGTCAGACCTTGTTGGCCATCATGTTATTATGGGCGAGTCAGACCTTGTTGGCCATCATGTTATTATGGGCGAGTCAGACCTTGTTGGCCATCATGTTATTATGGACGAGTCAGACCTTGTTGGCCATCATGTTATTATGGGCGAGTCAGACCTTGTTGGCCATCATGTTATTATGGCGAGTCAGACCTTGTTGGTCATCATGTTATTATGGGCGAGTCAGACCTTGTTGGTCATCATGTTATTATGGGCGAGTCAGACCTTGTTGGCCATCATGTTATTATGGACGAGTCAGACCTTGTTGGCCATCATGTTATTATGGACGAGTCAGACCTTGTTGGCCATCATGTTATTATGGACGAGTCAGACCTTGTTGGCCATCATGTTATTATGGGCGAGTCAGACCTTGTTGGCCATCATGTTATTATGGGCGAGTCAGACCTTGTTGGTCATCATGTTATTATGGGCGAGTCAGACCTTGTTGGCCATCATGTTATTATGGGCGAGTCAGACCTTGTTGGCCATCATGTTATTATGGGCGAGTCAGACCTTGTTGGCCATCATGTTATTATGGGCGAGTCAGACCTTGTTGGTCATCATGTTATGGGCGAGTCAGACCTTGTTGGCCATCATGTTATTATGGGCGAGTCAGACCTTGTTGGTCATCATGTTATTATGGACGAGTCAGACCTTGTTGGTCATCATGTTATTATGGGAGTCAGACCTTGTTGGTCATCATGTTATTATGGGCGAGTCAGACCTTGTTGGCCATCATGTTATTATGGACGAGTCAGACCTTGTTGGCCATCATGTTATTATGGGCGAGTCAGACCTTGTTGGTCATCATGTTATTATGGGCGAGTCAGACCTTGTTGGTCATCATGTTATTATGGGCGAGTCAGACCTTGTTGGTCATCATGTTATTATGGGTGAGTCAGACCTTGTTGGCCATCATGTAGAGCAGAGGGCAGGTCTCAGTGAAGTCATCGATGGTTTTCTTCAGATCTCTGAAGGCCTGCCACTCCTTCAACGCCTTTGGAAGCTTCCTGATCCTAAAAAACACCAAAGGAGAGCCAGTGGGAGACGGAGCAATAAGATCAGGAGCTAAATATTATCTGCATAGTTCAGTCCTATATCCTGTACCCGGATGTTCCTCCGTGCTCTACCTGTTCTGGAAGTCCTGCAGCTCGGTGTTGATCCTCTCGATGTTGAGGTCGGCCCACAGGATGTCGTAGTACCCGGCGACACTGTCGATGACGGCGTTATACAGAGTGTAGAGCTTGGACAGCAGGGAGAGCTCCTCTTGATCCTCTGCAGGTCTGGGTACTCTGCAGGAAGAGAGGGATGACTAGCGAGGAAGAAGAGGAAGAAGAGAAGACAGTCGGCCACTTGTCTATATCGCCGATGATTCATTTAAGGGATTAGATCCGCCGGATCCCCTTCCTCTTTCTTGCGGTTGGCGTTTTATGTCCGTATTCACGCTGTAGTATCTAATGACTTGTAGTCTGAATCAGGTTCTGTGGTCCTTGACCCGTTTTCAGTTGAGTTCTTTTGTCACAAAAAATGGGCCGTTGAAATAAGCTGAAAATGTCAACATTAAAAATATCAAAAACATTAGAAAAAACACAAAAAAAAGCACCCATAACATTGAAAAAGTGACAAAAATGTCGGAAAAAAAGATATTAATGTTAAAAAAAAGTGACCATGGTTGACCAATATAAAGGGTTAATGATTTCCACTTTAGTGATGAGTGGATGAGACTTTAGACTACATGGTATCTAACATGTGACCTAACAGGACACCCTATGTAGACAATGTTTGGTGTATTGATGGACAGAGTGGTAATTTTTCGGGTTAGGTCACAGAACTTGTAAATTGACGCTGAATCGTTGATATAATAACTCTATAATCAGGAAACAGTGTCCAGCAGCTTCCTTATCAACACGTCATCCATCAACTCTCTTTCTGAAACTCTCCGTACTAGCGCCTGTCTCTTTGAGCCC
>JABXJD010000457.1:155000-195000 GCA_013375575.1 Percina caprodes
CAGAGAGACGGGTACACAGAGAGACAGGTACAGAGAGACGGGTACACAGAGAGACGGGTACAGAGAGACGGGTACACAGAGAGACGGGTACACAGAGACGGGTACAGAGAGAGACAGGTACACAGAGAGACGGGTACACAGAGAGACGGGTACACAGAGAGACAGGTACACAGAGAGACGGGTACACAGAGAGACGGGTACACAGAGAGACAGGTACACAGAGAGACGGGTACACAGAGAGACAGGTACACAGAGAGACGGGTACACAGAGAGACAGGTACACAGAGAGACGGGTACACAGAGAGACGGGTACACAGAGAGACAGGTACACAGAGAGACGGGTACACAGAGAGACGGGTACACAGAGAGACAGGTACACAGAGAGACGGGTACACAGAGAGACGGGTACACAGAGAGACAGGTACACAGAGAGACGGGTACACAGAGAGACGGGTACACAGAGAGACAGGTACACAGAGAGACGGGTACACAGAGAGACAGGTACATCATTCACTTCCTCCAGATAAACCGTGAGGATGGAGACACAGCGAGGGGGGGGGGGGCGTACCGGGGGCAGGTTGCGTCCGATGGGCGGCCTGTCTCTCTGTCTCTGGAAGGTTTTCCTCAGCAGCTCCATCTCTCTGCTGTAGCGCTGCAGCAGCAGCAGGTGGTGCTGCTGCAGGTCCAGACCAGACGCCGGGCCGGACTCAAAGACCTGCAGCAGCTCCAGCATCCGCTCCGTCTGCAACACAACACACCTCTCCATCAGCGCTAGTTGGTTTTTGTGTATTGACTTGAGGGACGTTGACATGCAACAGACAGGACATGGGACAGACAGGACATGGGACAGACGGGACATGGGACAGACAGGACATGCGACAGGCAGGACGTGGGACAGGCAGGACATGCGACAGGCAGGACATGCGACAGACGGGACATGTGACAGACAGGACACGGGACAGACAGGACATGCGACAGGCAGGACATGCGACAGGCAGGACATGCGACAGACGGGACATGTGACAGACAGGACACGGGACAGACAGGACATGGGACAGACAGGACATGCGACAGACAGGACATGGGACAGACAGGACGTGCGACAGACAGGACATGGGACAGGCAGGACATGGGACAGACAGGACATGCGACAGACAGGACATGGGACAGACAGGACGTGCGACAGACAGGACATGGGACAGACAGGACGTGCGACAGACAGGACATGGGACAGACAGGACATGGGACAGACGGGACGTGCGACAGACGGGACGTGCGACAGACAGGACATGGGACAGGCAGGACATGCGACAGGCAGGACATGCGACAGACGGGACATGTGACAGACAGGACACGGGACAGACAGGACATGGGACAGACAGGACATGCGACAGGCAGGACATGCAACAGACAGGACGTGCGACAGACAGGACATGGGACAGACAGGACATGCGACAGGCAGGACATGCGACAGGCAGGACATGCGACAGACAGGACATGTGACAGACAGGACACGGGACAGACAGGACGTGCGGCAGACAGGACGTGCGACAGACAGGACGTGCAACAGACAGGACATGCGACAGACAGGACATGGGACAGACAGGACATGGGACAGACGGGACGTGCGACAGACGGGACGTGCGACAGACAGGACACGGGACAGACAGGACACGGGACAGACAGGACATGCGACAGGCAGGACATGCGACAGGCAGGACATGCGACAGACGGGACATGTGACAGACAGGACACGGGACAGACAGGACATGCGACAGGCAGGACATGCGACAGGCAGGACATGCGAAAGACGGGACATGTGACAGACAGGACACGGGACAGACAGGACATTGGACAGACAGGACATTGGACAGACAGGACATGCGACAGACAGGACGTGCGACAGACAGGACATGGGACAGACAGGACGTGCGACAGACAGGACGTGCAACAGACAGGACATGCGACAGACAGGACATGGGACAGACAGGACATGGGACAGACGGGACGTGCGACAGACGGGACGTGCGACAGACAGGACGTGGGACAGACAGGACATGTGACAGACAGGACATGGGACAGACAGGACGTGCGACAGACGGGACGTGCGGCAGACAGGACGTGCGACAGACAGGACATGGGACAGACAGGACGTGCGACAGACGGGACGTGCGACAGACAGGACGTGCGACAGACAGGACGTGGGACAGACAGGACATGTGACAGACAGGACATGAGACAGACAGGACATGCGACAGACAGGATGTGCGACAGACAGGACATGCGACAGACAGGATGTGCGACAGACAGGACGTGGGACAGACAGGACGTGGGACAGACAGGACGTGGGACAGACAGGACGTGGGACAGACAGGT
The DNA here is from genome assembly GCA_013375575.1 of Percina caprodes. Lineage (NCBI taxonomy): Eukaryota > Metazoa > Chordata > Actinopteri > Perciformes > Percidae > Percina > Percina caprodes. The sequence goes on from JABXJD010000457.1 coordinate 157,377, forward strand.
AACGAGGTAGCACAAGTTCAGTTTTCAGATATTAAATCGAGAAAAAGTTGCCAGGTTTTAAAAATATCTAATCTCCTGCAGGGGGAGACAGGGGTTGTGGTTGTGTTGTGTTGTTGTGGTTCTGTTGTGTTGTTGTTGTTGTGTTGTAGTTGATGTGTTATTGTGTTGGACTCACAGTGAGAGACTGATGGAACCAGAAGTCCAGCAGAGACTCAAGAGACTGGAACAAGCTCTGCACCTGGAGCTGGAAGTCTGCGTAGTCACTGTCAAACTGACACACACACACACACACACACACACACACACACGCGCACACACACACACATGCACGCGCACACACACACACCGACCCACCCACATGCATGCACACGCACACGCAAACACACACACCCACATGCACGCACACACACACACACACGCACACGCACACATGCACGCACGCACGCACACACACACACACACACACATACCATGGTTAAAGTTACATAGTGCTGACATATTATTCACAATCATCATATTATTCTATATTATTCTATTATATAATTATATTGTATTATTCTATTATATTATATTCTATATTATTCTATTATATTATATTCTATATTATTCTATTATATTATATTCTATATTATTCTATTATATTATATTCTATATTATTCTATTATATTATATTCTATATTATTCTATTACATTATATTCTATATTATTCCATATTCATGTAGAACGTGTCTTATCCAACGCGGCGCCGTACCTCCAGCGTGCGGTGGTCCAGGACGTCGTAGGTCTTGGACGTGGTTGCCATGACGATGTTCTGGTAGCGAGCGTAGATCTTGTCGGCGCCCTCCACCTGGAACACCGTCAGATATCAGACTGGTGCGTTCAAATCAAGACTTATTCAGTTCAATAAATATAATCAATAAACAGAATTAATAATAATGGAGAAAACCTGTAGGGGGGCTCGATAGAGAAACCTGTAGGGGGGATCGATAGAGAAACCTGTAGGGGGGATCGATAGAGAAACCTGTAGGGGGGATCGATAGAGAAACCTGTAGCGGGGCTAGATAGAGAAACCTGTAGGGGGGATCGATAGAGAAACCTGTAGGGGGGATCGATAGAGAAACCTGTAGGGGGGATCGATAGAGAAACCTGTAGGGGGATCGATAGAGAAACCTGTAGCGGGGCTAGATAGAGAAACCTGTAGGGGGGATCGATAGAGAAACCTGTAGGGGGGATCGATAGAGAAACCTGTAGGGGGGATCGATAGAGAAACCTGTAGGGGGGATCGATAGAGAAACCTGTAGGGGGGATCGATAGAGAAACCTGTAGGGGGGCTCTATAGAGAAACCTGGAGGGGGGGGGGCTCTATAGAGAAACCTGTAGGGGGGATCGATAGAGAAACCTGTAGCGGGGCTAGATAGAGAAACCTGTAGCGGGGCTAGATAGAGAAACCTGTAGGGGGGCTCTATAGAGAAACCTGGAGGGGGCTCTATAGAGAAACCTGTAGGGGGGCTCTATAGAGAAACCTGTAAGGGGGCTCTATAGAGAAACCTGTAGGGGGGCTCTATAGAGAAACCTGTAGGGGGCTCTATAGAGAAACCTGTAGGGGGGCTCTAAAGAGAAACCTGTAGGGGGGGGGCTCTATAGAGAAACCTGTAGAGGGGCTCTATAGAGAAACCTGTAGAGGGGAACTATAGAGAAACCTGTAGGGGGGCTCTAAAGAGAAACCTGTAGGGGGCTCTATAGAGAAACTGAGGATATCGGCGCCACCTTCAGGTGCTGCAGAGCAGCCAGACTCTCCAGAGAAGACACCATGTCGGCGATCTTCTCCAGACGGCGGCAGAAAGCATCAAACTTCCCGAAGATCAGGTTCTCACTGAGGAGAAAAGAGAGGAAGAGGTCCGAGTCAGTCTGGTACACTGTGAGAGGAAGTGAGAGGGTTCGGGTTCAGGTTCGGGTTAGGGTCCGGGTTAGGGTTAGGATGAGGGTGAGGGTAAGGGTAAGGATTCTGGTTCTGGGTAGGGTCAGGGTCAGGGTCAGGGTTCTCGGTGTCACCTGAAGTCGAACTGTCTGCTTTCAGGCTTCTCTCTCAGTTTGTCTCTGAGTGTCTGGAAGCTTCTCTGGAACTCAACCTTCAGATTACAGCAGGAGGAGATACGCTGCAGGAGGACCGGCCTGATACACACACACACACACACACACACACACACACACACACACACACACACACACAAACACACAGACACACACACACACACAAACACACAGACACACACACCCACACACACACACACACACACACACACACACACACACACACACACAGACAGGGAGATGTAAAGACACACACACACACATATGAACACACACACAGAGACACACACGCAGATGCAGAGACACACACACACACACACCATCAGAGACACACAACATGGTCATTATGGGATTGTTTTGAATCTACTTTGTCATGTTGTGTGTCTTTGTGTAGATTTTGTCTTGTTCGAATTAGTTAACCTACATCAACCTATCAGTCTGGTTTAACCCACCTGCTGTGGTCTGGTTTAACCCACCTGCTGTGGTCTGGTTTAACCCACCTGCTGTGGTCTGGTTTAACCCACCTGCTGTGGTCTGGTTTAACCCACCTGCTGTGGTCTGGTTTAACCCACCTGCTGTGGTCTGGTTTAACCCACCTGCTGTGGTCCCAGATGCGCGCCACGCCCTGCAACAGGAAGTTCCTGCATGTGGAGATCATCTGGTTGGTGACCTTCAGCAGCAGAGAGGTCATCCTCTCAGAGGTGTTGTAGTACTGAGAGACGGCATGGATCATCCTGATGCTGGTCATCAGACCGGGATGTGGTCCAGCATGCTGGTCTGGCAAAGACAAGGAGGAAATACAGTATTAGAGGCCACTAAGGTCTATATAAAAGAGACTTCAGATACAGTATTAGGGACCACTAAGGTCTATATAAAGAGACTTCAGATACAGTATTAGGGACCACTAAGGTCTATATAAAAGAGACTTCAGATACAGTATTAGGGACCACTAAGGTCTATATAAAGAGACTTCAGATACAGTATTAGGGACCACTAAGGTCTATATAAAGAGACTTCAGATACAGTATTAGGGACCACTAAGGTCTATATAAAAGAGACTTCAGATACAGTATTAGGGACCACTAAGGTCTATATAAAAGAGACTTCAGATACAGTATTAGGGACCACTAAGGTCTATATAAAGAGACTTCAGATACAGTATTAGGGACCACTAAGGTCTATATAAAGAGACTTCAGATACAGTATTAGGGACCACTAAGGTCTATATAAAAGAGACTTCAGATACAGTATTAGGGACCACTAAGGTCTATATAAAGAGACTTCAGATACAGTATTAGGGACCACTAAGGTCTATATAAAGAGACTTCAGATACAGTATTAGGGGACCACTAAGGTCTATATAAAGAGACTTCAGATACAGTATTAGGGACCACTAAGGTCTATATAAAGAGACTTCAGATACAGTATTAGGGACCACTAAGGTCTATATAAAAGAGACTTCAGATACAGTATTAGGGACCACTAAGGTCTATATAAAGAGACTTCAGATACAGTATTAGGGACCACTAAGGTCTATATAAAGAGACTTCAGATACAGTATTAGGGACCACTAAGGTCTATATAAAGAGACTTCAGATACAGTATTAGGGACCACTAAGGTCTATATAAAAGAGACTTCAGATACAGTATTAGGGACCACTAAGGTCTATATAAAGAGACTTCAGATACAGTATTAGGGACCACTAAGGTCTATATAAAGAGACTTCAGATACAGTATTAGGGACCACTAAGGTCTATATAAAAGAGACTTCAGATACAGTATTAGGGACCACTAAGGTCTATATAAAGAGACTTCAGATACAGTATTAGGGACCACTAGACACACACACACACACACACACACACTCAAACTCACACACACGCATAGAAACACACACGCACACACAGAGACACACACACACACAGAAGGAGAAAATAAAATATGGCGACCCTTTCTAAGCAGCATGTTGCTGGTTTCAATCCCCAGACTTTCTAAAGACATAAAGGTTTCTTATTACCGGGGTGCATTTGGCCAGCGGTCCGAAGAACTTGACCAGAGTGGAGAGATACTTGACGTTGTCCTTGGCCTCGTTGGTCACCACGGTGATGTTGCCATCCTAAAACAACCGACCAATCGTGGCGTTAGCAGGAAACATGTGACCCAGTTCAACTGAATTTCAGTTGAACTTAATGAAGTTTCAGAAGCTCACCAGATCTCTCCAGGTTCGTAGGGTTCGGGACTTGGTGACCTGCAGAACTCCCAGAGTCCTTTTCACCTGAGGACGCTTCACCTCCTCCATCAGACTGACACACACACACACACGGCGCACAAACACACACACAGACACAAAATCACACACAAACACAGAAACACACACACACAGAGCGACACACAAACACACAGTATTTCAATCACACACACAAACACACACACACACACACACAAAAGATTACCTGAATATAATCTGACCCTTTTAACATCTTATCTTACATATGTGTGTGTGTGTGTGTGTGTGTGTGTGTGTGTGTCTACCTGTTAAAGGTGACCATGCGTCTCTTCCAGTGCTCCAGCTCAGCTGACGGTCCCACGTCGTCCGCCTCCTTCCTCATCTGCTCGCTCTCCGTCAGCACCTGCTTGATTTGATTGGTCCACACTGAGACCACGCCCTCCAGTTGCTCCACCAGCTCGCTGTTATTGGCTGAGAGCAGAAGCACAGTGTCAAAACTAGAAGGGCACGCTGGGGATTATGACATCATGCAGGCCCCCCATTATTTTACACAGAAATCGGCAATTTATGCGGCAAAAATGCAACATATTTGAAAAAATTAACAAATATTCAGACTTACAGGCTGATTATGCATTGAATTATGCGATAATCTAATAATCATGTTTTTCTGGAAAGACTGATTTATATTTGTATATAAATTTGAGGCAACAAAATGAAGAATACAATTACCTTAACTACCTGCGGCTGTGTTTCCCCCTACCTGCGGCTGTGTTTCCCCCCTACCTGCGGCCGTGTTTTCCCCTACCTGCGGCTGTGTTTCCCCTACCTGCGGCCGTGTTTCCCTACCTGCGGCCGTGATTGCCCCCTACCTGCGGCTGTGTTTCCCCCCTACCTGCGGCCGTGTTTTCTCCCTACCTGCGGCTGTGTTTCCCCCCTACCTACGGCTGAGATTCCCCCTACCTGCGGCTGTGTTTCCCCCCTACCTGCGGCCGTGTTTCCCCCCTACCTGCGGCCGTGATTCCCCCCTACCTGCGGCTGAGATTCCCCCCTACCTGCGGCTGTGTTTCCCCCCTACCTGCGGCTGTGTTTCCCCCCTACCTGCGGCCGTGTTTTCTCCCTACCTGCGGCCGTGTTTGCCCCCTACCTGCGGCCGTGATTGCCCCCTACCTGCGGCCGTGATTGCCCCCTACCTGCGGCTGTGTTTCCCCCCTACCTGCGGCCGTGTTTTCTCCCTACCTGCGGCTGTGTTTCCCCCCTACCTGCGGCCGTGTTTTCTCCCTACCTGCGGCCGTGTTTGCCCCCTACCTGCGGCCGTGATTGCCCCCTACCTGCAGCCGTGATTCCCCCCTACCTGCGGCTGTGTTTCCCCTACCTGCGGCCGTGTTTTCTCCCTACCTGCGGCTGTGTTTCCCTAACTGCGGCCGTGTTTTCTCCCTACCTGCGGCCGTGATTGCCCCCTACCTGCGGCCGTGATTGCCCCCTACCTGCGGCCGTGTTTCCCTACCTGCGGCTGTGTTTCCCCCCTACCTACGGCTGAGATTAACCCCTACCTGCGGCCGTGATTGCCCCCTACCTGCGGCCGTGATTGCCCCCCTACCTGCGGCCGTGATTGCCCCTACCTGCGGCTGTGTTTCCCCCCTACCTACGGCTGAGATTCCCCCCTACCTGCGGCCGTGTTTGCCCCCCTACCTGCGGCCGTGTAGTCTGCAGGGCAGCTCAGCTGGCCGATGGCCTCTGGAAGTTCGACTTCCTGCAATTGGAACTTTCTCTCCATGTTGACTCTGGCCGAGCTCAGATTACTGACGAACTGGTCCACTGAAGACAGGAAGGACTGGACGTGTGGACAGGAGACGCCGTCCTGCACCAAGCCCCACGCCTGAAGACAGAAGACATACGGGCAGAAAGTTCTCAATCCAACCATCCTTTAACCCTCCTGTTGTCCTTGGGTCAAATCTGACCCCTTTAACCCTCATGTTGTCTTCACTTTGGGACCTTCTCAGATCCCTCGGGTCAGACTGACCCGGACTTATTTGGGGTTTTAAAACAATTCTGAATACTTCTGTTACTTCATAATCTATTAGCAAATATTGTCTTTATCTCCATTTCCAGCAGCTGAGATAACATCTATGTTCAGGGAATGAATCAGTCTCTACTAGAACACTATTAAAGATGGAAGTGGGGTTCGTTTTTATCATCAGGTTATAATTCATGTTAAAAATCACTATGGAAACAACATAAGTGTCATATCCAGAATAATGTTCTGAGTCAGGAATACATGTTTATCTCAGGAAATAAGGTAAGGTGCTGATTTCAGGTAGAAAAAATTTAACTTAAATACCAAACAAGGGTTAAAAAATGTCTATATCTGAAATATGAGTTTCTTTTAACCAAATTACCATAAAATGGATTCCTTCCAACGCTCTTTCATTCCTCTGATCTTAACTATTAGTCAAAATAATCCATAATTTCTGGCTTGTCGCCGCCTAAAATGGGAAAAAGTAAATCTGTGTCGTCAGCTGCTCACGCAGTCGACCTATACGGCTGTTTTCTGGGTGGAGGCGGTCTGGACTGGATGTAGGAGTGTACCTGCTGGGATCGGAGGGCCGGTACCATGATGTGAGCCAGCAGGGTCTCCAGGCTGTCCAGGATGCTGCCGTCGCTGCAGTCCAATGTGCCGAAGTTCACTTCCTGTACACGGACAACAGCGTGAGACACACAGCTGGATTAGAGCTGCTGTTGGGGAGGTTTCTGTACAGCAGGAGAGGATTAGTTCTGGAGAGAGACTTGTTGAAACAAAATAAAGAAGCTGCACAAATGAACTGAGAATAACCAAGTGGGAAGACAGTTTTCACAGCGCTACCGCGGTAACAGTGTGATAACATCTTGCCAAATTAAAACAGTAGCATCCCCGTCTTATATCCTGTTTCCCTAGAGGAGAAAATGATCTAATCTTACAGACAAGCTGGAGCCTCTTCCTGACCCTAGACCTGCTTTGGTCCTGACCCTAGACCTGCTTTGGTCCTGACCCTGGACCTGCTTTGGTCCTGACCCTGGACCTGCTTTGGTCCTGACCCTGGACCTGCTTTGGTCCTGATCCTGGACCTGCTTTGGTCCTGACCCTGAACTGAACCTGCTTTGGTCCTGACCCTAGACCTGCTATGGTCCTGGCCCTGGACCTGCTTTGGTCCTGACCCTGGCTCTGTTTTGGTCCTGACCCTGAACTGAACCTGCTTTGGTCCTGTACCTTGATCTGCTTTGGTCCTGATCCTTGACCTGCTTTGGTCCTGACCCTAGACCTGCTTTGGTCCTGACCCTAGACCTGCTATGGTCCTGACCCTGGACCTGCTTTGGTCCTGACCCTGGACCTGCTTTGGTCCTGACCCTAGACCTGCTTTGGTCCTGACCCTAGACCTGCTATGGTCCTGTCCCTGGACCTGCTATGGTCCTGACCCTGGACCTGCTTTGTCCTGACCCTAGATCTGCTATGGTCCTGACCCTGGACCTGCTTTGGTCCTGACCCTGGATCTGCTTTGGTCCTGACCCTGGCTCTGCTTTGGTCCTGACCCTGGATCTGCTTTGGTCCTGACCCTGGACCTGCTATGGTCCTGACCCTGGACCTGCTATGGTCCTGACCATGGACCTGCTTTGGTCCTGACCCTGGACCTGCTATGGTCCTGACCCTGGACCTGCTATGGTCCTGACCCTGGACCTGCTTTGGTCCTGACCCTGGATTTGCTTTGGTCCTGACTCTGGACCTGCTTTGATAAACTAAGACTGAACAAATGTCTCCTTCAGACTCCATGGTATGACTCCTGTTAGAGACTAACAGAGTCTCCTTCAGGGATAGGCTATGATCCTGACCCTGGACCTGCTAACAGAGTCTGCTTCAGGGAGGACACACAGGGAAGGGATTCTAAGTCATACAACCTGAAAAGCATTGTGAATAATTTATATGAATTATAATAATAATAATACATGCCTATTATAGAAGGATATATGAAATCATGCTGAAGTGTAAAGTCACAATGAGCCAACAGGAAGTGGAGCTACAGACCTGCTGCACGTTAGCGGTGGTTATCGCCTTCTCGGTGGTCCTCAGGAAGAAAAGACACTTCCCCAGTAAAGGCTGGAAACCCAAAGAGAGAGAGACCGCGTTCAGCTTAAAACTGGAGTGAGGAACTCTAGCTCTGTTTCATCCACACCTTCTTTTTCCCTCTGGCATCGAGTAATGCTGCTCATTAACTATGCCCCCGTAGCCGAGCTGCACCAATCACATCGGTGTATCTGATGTGGGCGGGGCCAGAGGGGAGCTGCACCAATCACATTGGTGTATCTGATGTGGGCGGGGCCAGAAGGGAGCTGCACCAATCACATCGGCGTATTTGACATAGGCGGGGCCAGAGGGGAGTGGGACCAATGCCATCGGTGTATCTGATGTGGGCGGGGCCAGAGGGGAGCTGCACCAATCCCATCGGTGTATCTGATATAGGCGGGGCCAGAGTTGAGCTGCACCAATCACATTGGGGTATCTGATGTGGGCGGGGCCAGAGGGAGCTGAACAGATGATGACAGTCTAAGCTGTGCTGCTAGTTAAGCTGAACAGATGATGACAGTCTAAGCTGTGCTGCTAGTTAAGCGTACGGGGCTCTGGATACATTACCCCGTGGGTTGTTGTGATTGGTCGCAGTGTTGTCCAATTGCGTGCAGTGAGATTTTCAAATGCACGCTCGAGATGGGCGACTCTCATTACTCGATGCCAGACCCTAATCTTTGGGATTTGGGTCTGGGTTCCCAGGCTACCAATGTTCTGTTATTAGTCCTGTATTACGCCATGTTGTTTTGGCAGAAGATGAAAAAGAATGATAAACTTTTAGATAAATTTACAAACGCTATAATGCCTTTTCACCTTCGTGTTGTCCTCCCGGGTCAAAAACAGACAAAATATTTCATTTTCGTCCCTTTTTCAGACTTTTTTTCTAGTTTCCACTACCACCACCTTACTAGTTTTACTACTTTTTGGAATTTATGGTCAATAACCCTCATTTATATAGAATTATACCTAATATTAGAAATAAAAACACAGAAATTATGAATTATTTTGACTAATAGTTAAGATCAGAGGAATAAAAGTGATTAATTGTATTTGCAAAGAGCGTTGGAAGGAATCCATTTTTATGGTAATTTGGTTACAAAAAAACTCATATTTCAGATATAGACATTTTTTAAAGGGTCAGATTTAACCCGAGGACAACAGGAGGACACCAGGAGGACACCAGGGGGACAACAGGAGGGGTAAACCTTGCTCCGACTTCATTAGCTCCATAATTAGCAGCATGCACCTTTTCAGCCCGAGCTTTGCTTGTTGTGTAAACTTGGAACCAAGAGAACAGGTGAGTGGGTTGCTCCGAGTCTGCATGCAGTTTCCAGACTGTGTAATGTAGCGGGAGGTGTTTGGCGTCGCCTTGGCAACCGCCAAACAATGCAACACCCAATTTTCTTCCATAGCAACTCAACACAAACTCAACCAGAGCAGGTATTATCTCTGAGGCAGGACAAGGGCTAACCCTCATGTCGACCCATTTTCAGAATTAAAACATTAAAAAGCACCCACAATATTGAAAAAGTGACCAAAATGTGGGAAACTTTTTTTTTTAGGTTTTTAGGTGCAAACAACGACATAGAAATGCTAAAAAACTAAAAATAGATTCAAAATAACTACAATTCTGGCATATGATTCCAGAAGTGTGTAATAATCTGGCATATGATTCCAGAAGTGTGTAATAATCTGGCATATGATTCCAGAAGTGTGTAATAATCTGGCATATGATTCCAGAAGTGTGTAATCAACGGCGGCGGACGCCAACCTCAGAGCTCCCTGTGGTGAGGAAGAGTTTCCTCTGAGATGAAGACGCTACGTCCACACAGGACGAAAAACTGGAGGACAGATTCTGGGGAGACAGATAGAGAAAAAAAGGTTAAATGATAATAATAATAATAATAATAATAATAATATTATATAATAATATTAGAATTCTGACTTTAATCTCAGAATTCTGACTTTAAACTCAGAATTCTGACTTTAATCTTAGAATTCTGACTTTAATCTCAGAATTCTGACTTTAATCTCAGAATTCTGATTTTAGAATTCTGATTTTAATCTTAGAATTCTGACTTTAGAATTCTGACTTTAATCTCAGAATTCAGACTTTAATCTCAGAATTCTGATCTTAGAATTCTGATTTTAGAATTCTGACTTTAATCTTAGAATTCAGACTTTAGAATTCTGACTTTAATCTTAGAATTCAGACTTTAATCTCAGAATTCAGACTTTAATCTCAGAATTCTGACTTTAATCTCAGAATTCTGACTTTAATCACAGAATTCTGACTTTAATCTCAGAATTCTGACTTTAGTCTTAGAATACTGATTTTAGAATTCTGACTTTAATCTCAGAATTCTGACTTTAATCTCAGAATTCTGATTTCAAAATTCAGATTTTAGAATTCTGATTTTAGAATTCTGACTTTAATCTTAGAATTCTGACTTTAGAATTCTGACTTTAATCTTAGAATTCTGACTTTAGAATTCTGACTTTAATCTTAGAATTCTGACTTTAAACTCAGAATTCTGACTTTGATCTTAGAATTCTGACTTTAATCTCAGAATTCTGATTTTAGAATTCTGATTTTAGAAGTCTGACTTTAATCTTAGAATTCTGACTTTAATCTTAGAATTCTGACTTTAATCTCAGAATTCTGACTTTAATCTCAGAATTCTGATTTTAGAATTCTGATTTTAATCTTAGAATTCTGACTTTAGAATTCTGACTTTAATCTCAGAATTCAGACTTTAATCTCAGAATTCTGATCTTAGAATTCTGATTTTAGAATTCTGACTTTAATCTTAGAATTCAGACTTTAGAATTCTGACTTTAATCTTAGAATTCAGACTTTAATCTCAGAATTCAGACTTTAATCTCAGAATTCTGACTTTAATCTCAGAATTCTGACTTTAATCACAGAATTCTGACTTTAATCTTAGAATTCTGATTTAAGAATTCAGACTTTAATGTCAAAATTCAGACTTTAGTCTTAGAATACTGATTTTAGAATTCTGACTTTAATCTCAGAATTCTGACTTTAATCTCAGAATTCTGATTTTAAAATTCAGATTTTAGAATTCAGATTTTAGAATTCTGACTTTAATCTTAGAATTCTGACTTTAGAATTCTGACTTTAATCTTAGAATTCTGACTTTAGAATTCTGACTTTAATTTTAGAATTCAGACTTTAATCTCAGAATTCAGACTTTAATCTCAGAATTCAGACTTTAATCTCAGAATTCAGACTTTAATCTCAGAATTCTGACTTTAATCTTAGAATTCTGATTTAAGAATTCAGACTTTAATGTCAAAATTCAGACTTTAATATCAGAATTTTGACTTTATTCTCATTTAATATCCAATATAAAAAAAACTTGGAAACAAGTCAAATTTGCCCCCAGGACAACATGAGGGTTGAAACATTCAGTATTTTACCTGCTTCACATTCTGATAGAAGAAAATCAGCTTCTTGGATCCGTTCGCAGCAAAGAAGTCCTCAATGAGACTGAACTGGAAGAATCAGACACCAATCATTCAGAGTTTGCCCCCAGACTCTTAGACTCTTAGATTCAGACTCTTAGACTCAGACTCTTAGACTCAGACTCTTAGATTCAGACTCTTAGACTCAGACTTTTAGACTCAGACTTTCAGACTTTCAGAATTTCCAGCAGTAGTTGAAACCAGACTGTGATGGTACCTGGTCGTCAGAGACGAGGGCGTCCTCCACCTCCGGCTCCCCCAGAGTCCCGGCGTCCACCAGCCTGCTGATCAGGTGTCTGTGTCGGGCGTCGAGCGCCGCCTCTCCTCCTTCATGGCTCTCGCCTGCTTCGCTATCTCTCTCCTCGCCTCATTGGACAACAGCACGGCCCTTTTCCCAGACACCTGGAAGACAAAGCACTTCCTGAGGACACCTGGAAGACAAAGCACTTCCTGAAGACACCTGGAACACAAAGCACTTCTTGAAGACACCTGGAAGACAAAGCACTTCCTGAAGACACCTGGAAGATCAAGCACTTCCTGAAGACAAAGCACTTCCTGAAGGCAAAGCACTTCCTGAAGACACCTGGAAGACAAATCACTTCTTGAAGACACCTGGAAGACAAAGCACTTCCTGAAGACAAAGCACTTCTTAAAGACTCCTGGAAGACAAAGCACTTCCTGAAGACTCCTGGAAGACAAAGCACTTCCTGAAGACACCTGGAAGACAAAGCACTTCCTGAAGATACCAGGAAGACAAAGCACTTCCTGAAGACACCTGGAAGACAAAGCACTTCCTGAAGACACCTGGAAGACAAAGCACTTCCTGAAGATACCAGGAAGACAAATCACTTCCTGAAGACACCTGGAAGACAAATCACTTCTTGAAGACTCTTGGAAGACAAAGCACTTCCTGAAGACACCTGGAAGACAAAGCACTTCCTGAAGACACCTGGAAGACAAAGCACTTCCTAAAGACTCTTGGAAGACAAAGCACTTCCTGAAGACACCTGGAAGACAAATCACTTCTTGAAGACTCTTGGGAGACAAAGCACTTCCTGAAGACACCTGGAAGACAAAGCACTTCCTGAAGACACCTGGAAGACAAAGCACTTCCTGAAGACTCTGTCCAGAGTTAGTCGTCTTCATTCCGAGTCCATCCCTCCAGCCTGAAGTCGAGCACGTTGGAAAAACTAGACGTCTTTGTTTCTCAATAAATTGATAAATAATTGTGGGAATTTATATGGCAACACATTGATTTATCTACCCAGCACTTACATGGTTTACATCCTAAAAACCTTGAAAAACATTTCCACCTTATCTCAACGTTTCTGTTGCTTTTTACGTTTTTTATGAATTTTTTGAATTTATTGAGTATTTTTCTTTTCTTTTTCCATAGATTTTGCCGCTTTTTACAAAATTTTTCACCCGTATTTTGACTTCCTTTATTTCAGATATTAAAAAACTTTGAAAACGGGTCAAATTTGACCCGAAGACAACATAAGGGTTAATAAAGAGAAGTCTAAGTCTTTATAATAACAGATCCATACTCGGCGTCTGTGTATCGAAAATATCACGATACGATGCTGGATCAATCCCCCCACCCCACCATTTACTCACCGAGGTGCTGGTGGTCATGGGCGGAGCAGCTGGCGGAGAAGTCATGTGATTGGCAGCTCTCAGGTTCTGGCTCCCTATTCGCCGATGGCCTCTGCCAGCCGCATCTGAGGATCCGAGGAGGAAAGAAACAATCAAAACCAAAAAACAGCAGGAATACCTGGATGAGAATTTCAATATTGTATTGGTGTTTTATTGTTTTGCCATTTCTAGGTCGCCATAAACCGATGGCTGCCAGCCATACAGCTATATGGCAGAGATGGGGACTCGAATCCAAGACTCAGACTCGAGTCTAAGACTTGAATTAGAATCAGAATCAGAAATACTTTATTGATCCCCGAAGGGTAACTCTGTGTTGCAGTTGCACAAATAGTAGAAATACCAGTAGTAGAAATATAAATAAAAGAAATATAAGGAGTGTGGATATGTACGGTATTTACATAATTAATATAATTAAGGAGCTGCAATGGTGAAGTGTAATAATAATAATAATAATAATAATAATAATAATAATAGCAGTTGAGTATTGCACACATTTCAAGCCAGTGTTATTGCACAAAACAAGACGCAAGTCTAAGACTCGGACTCGAGTCACGCAGACAGCTGACTTCAGACTTGACTTGCGACTCGACCCAAAGGACTCCCCAAAAATCCCATCTAGAAATGGTTTTAGATGCATTAAATCCTTTAATAGGTGTGTGATTAGTTGTGGTAATAGTCAGACATTAACTGTAGTAATATTAGGAGTAAAAAGGGAAAAACCAGTCACAATGCACCTGAACACACCTCCCTGTAACACCAGCACGCCCAGAATGCACCTGAACACACCTCCCTGTAAGACCAGCACGCCCAGAATGCACCTGAACACACCTCCCTGTAAGACCAGCACGCCCAGAATGCACCTGAACACACCTCCCTGTAAGACCAGCACGCCCAGAATGCACCTGAACACACCTCCCTGTAAGACCAGCACGCCCAGAATGCACCTGAACACACCTCCCTGTAAGACCAGCACGCCCAGAATGCACCTGAACACACCTCCCTGTAAGACCAGCACGCCCAGAATGCACCTGAACACACCTCCCTGTAAGACCAGCACGCCCAGAATGCACCTGAACACACCTCCCTGTAAGACCAGCACGCCCAGAATGCACCTGAACACACCTCCCTGTAAGACCAGCACGCCCAGAATGCACCTGAACACACCTCCCTGTAAGACCAGCACGCCCAGAATGCACCTGAACACACCTCCCTGTAAGACCAGCACGCCCAGAATGCACCTGAACACACCTCCCTGTAAGACCAGCACGCCCTGAATGCACCTGAACACACCTCCCTGTAAGACCAGCACGCCCAGAATGCACCTGAACACACCTCCCTGTAAGACCAGCACGCCCAGAATGCACCTGAACACACCTCCCTGTAAGACCAGCACGCCCAGAACGCACCTGAACACACCTCCCTGTAAGACCAGCACGCCCTGAACGCACCTGAACACACCTCCCTGTAAGACCAGCACGCCCTGAACGCACCTGAACACACCTCCCTGTAAGACCAGCACGCCCAGAACGCACCTGAACACACCTCCCTGTAAGACCAGCACGCCCAGAATGCACCTGAACACACCTCCCTGTAAGACCAGCACGCCCAGAATGCACCTGAACACACCTCCCTGTAAGACCAGCACGCCCAGAATGCACCTGAACACACCTCCCTGTAAGACCAGCACGCCCTGAACGCACCTGAACACACCTCCCTGTAAGACCAGCACGCCCAGAACGCACCTGAACACACCTCCCTGTAAGACCAGCACGCCCAGAATGCACCTGAACACACCTCCCTGTAAGACCAGCACGCCCAGAATGCACCTGAACACACCTCCCTGTAAGACCAGCACGCCCAGAATGCACCTGAACACACCTCCCTGTAAGACCAGCACGCCCAGAATGCACCTGAACACACCTCCCTGTAAGACCAGCACGCCCTGAACGCACCTGAACACACCTCCCTGTAAGACCAGCACGCCCTGAACGCACCTGAACACACCTCCCTGTAAGACCAGCACGCCCTGAACGCACCTGAACACACCTCCCTGTAAGACCAGCACGCCCAGAACGCACCTGAACACACCTCCCTGTAAGACCAGCACGCCCAGAATGCACCTGAACACACCTCCCTGTAAGACCAGCACGCCCAGAATGCACCTGAACACACCTCCCTGTAAGACCAGCACGCCCTGAACGCACCTGAACACACCTCCCTGTAAGACCAGCACGCCCTGAACGCACCTGAGCCCATTTACTTTATTTCAGTTTATGGATCAGCGTTCTGTCTGTACCTTTGCGGAAGTAAAGCCGAGGAGGTCTGGGCCTTGGGTCTGCAGCTCCGTCCTCTTCCTCCCCCCCGGGGACTCCCTGTCCTCCGGCCTGGAGCTCCATGTCCGGGGTGGAAGCAGAACTGTCCAGTCCCAGTTCAGAGCTCCCAGCTGGGGGAGAAAGCTCAGCTGGAGACTGAGAGTCTGGATCTGCCATCTGAGAGGCAGGACACACGTTAACTGACTTTATTTCATATTAGGATGATTTAAAGTTGTTTATGACATCAAATACCCAGCATTAATTATTTTATTTTTTTATTTAACCTTTGTGTTGTCCTCCCGGGTCAAAAAAAATTGACATTATTGTTCCTTTTTGAGACTTTTTTTTTAGTCTCCACTACCACCACCTTACCTTTTTGGAATTCATGGTAAATAACCCTCATTTATATAGAATTTTACCTAATATTGGAGATAAAAAAGCAGAAAAATTACATTTTTGTCCCTTTTTTTTAAGGAATCCAATCTATTTTTGTGGTAATTTGGTTGAAAAGAAACTCATATTTCAGATATAGACATTTTTTAAAGGGTCAGATTTGACCCGAGGACACCAGGAGGACACCAGGAGGACACCAGGAGGGTAAGCTTTATTCATCCAGGTAAGTTGAACATTCACACATTCATACCTGAAAGGAACGAGCAGCTCCACTGGAGAGGTTGGGGGTTAAGGGCGTTGCTCAAAGGCACGTCAGTGGTGGTAATGAAGAAGGTACAAGCGCTGCTTTGTGGATTTCCCCACCCAGATCTGATCCTGTCCGTCTGGGGATTGAACCGGCGACTGTTCTTCAACCTCTAGGCCACCACGCCACCATAAATAATGTAATTATACCAACAACCAACAATAAGATAAATATATAAAATATACATTTTAAGCAAATGTTTTCATTCATGAAGCCAATTCACTGTAAAAAGTAATAAGTTAGTTATATTATAAAAATATATATTAAGCAAATTTCATTCACAAAATGCAATTTAAGGTTTTTACACAGAAAATGAAAGACATTCTGGATCATCACACACCAGAAACTTTGATCAGAGACTAACTGTAAATCTTCACCTTGAACAAGCTGAGCTGCCCGAGTGCCCTCGAGCCACGGAGCGAGCTGCTGGCGTTAAAGCAGTCGAGTGGGGACTGAGCTGCTGCAGCGAAACAACCCGACGAGTGTGAGAGGACGCAGAGAAACACAGAGCGGCTCTGCAAAGGGAAAGTTTGACTGCTGCCATGGTAACCCTGGCAGTGTGTGCTCTGTGTGAGCAGGCATGTGTATGTGCCTGTGTGTGTGTGTGTATATATGTGTGTGTCTGTCTCTGTGTGTGTGTGTGTGTGTGTATGTGTGTGTATGTGTGTGTGTGTGTGTCTTGGCAACTAATAACATAACAAAGCTGCCTCCTCTGTGAAAAAGAAACAAAAGAAATCCAAGCTTTGTTTAAAGATCCTAAACACTGATTAGTTTACAGTCTATGTGTGTGTATATATATATATATATATATATATATAGTATATTATTGTACATGATGAATGAACACAACAGGCTTCACTCACACCAACAAGAGGGACATTTCTATTTATAGAAGCTGGATTGTGGATTGTAATACAAACTGTCACAATATGAGATAAAAATATAAAAATAGAACATAAACGCAACTTCGAGCTTAAGTTAATAAATATGTTTTTTTCAGCAATAACACAAACTGTCAAAATATGAGATAACAATATAACATATAAAAATATAAAAACAGAACATGAACTTGGTAAAAAGTTCCCCAAATCAATATCTAGAAAGATAGGCCTATGTGTGTTTGTCTGTGTATGCATGTATGTCTGCTTGTGTGCGTGTGTATGTGTGTGTGTCTCTGCCTGTGTGTGTGTGTGTGTGTCTCTGCCTGTGTGTCTGTGTGTATTAAAATATATAACAGGTGGTTTTTAGACATTTTATTGCAGAAATGTTACATATTGGAGTTATTCTCAGTATTTGAAAAAAAATATAACAATGGGGATCGAACCCCCCATAATCAAAACTGCCCCCCCCCCCAAAAAAAAAAAACATATATACAACTTCCCTTACATAAATAAAGACATGTGTACCCTAACCCCCCCCCATGTGGAACCAAGTTTTACGCCCTTTGCTAACACTATGGAAGCAAATAAGAGACATTACCAGCCACTAAATACTTAATATTGAAACATTTTATTTTGAAAAACACGTATCTCAATTGTTTTGATCTGAATTCACTTCTTTGAAATTAAATATGAAAATTCTTGATTTCCATTTAAAAAACCTGAATTTCGAAAAATATTACAACACTAACTTATTAACTTTAGTTTTACAGTTATTTTTGGAATTTAGAAATTAGGAATTATTGAGACTAAAATTAAAGGAATGGATGTTGATGATAATCACAGACTGGAATATGTCAACTTTTACTCTCAATACTATTTCAAAAACACTTCAATTTGGTTTCAAATGCTATAAAATTGAATAAGACGCCCCAAAATTAATGAAAGTAGAGATTTGTACTTGGCAAAGAGCGTTGTGTGGAATCAATCATGTTATTTTGGGGAATTAAAAAGAACATTGATATAGGACAACATGGGGACAACATGGGGACAACATGAAGACAACATGAGGACAACATGAGGACAACATGAGGACAACATGGGGGCAACATGAGGACAACATGAAGACAACATGAGGACATCATGAGGACAACATGAAGACAACATGAGGACAACATGGGGGCAACATGAGGACAACATGAGGACAACATGAGGACAACATGGGGGCAACATGAGGACAACATGAGGACAACATGGGGGCAACATGAGGACAACATGAAGACAACATGGGGACAACATGGAGACAACATGGGGACAACATGAAGACAACATGAGGACAACATGAGGGCAATATGGGGACAACATGAGGGCAACATGAGGACAACATGAGGACAACATGAGGACAACATGAGGACAACATGAAGACAACATGAGGACAACATGAAGACAACATGAGGACAACATGAAGACAACATGAGGGCAACATGAGGGCAATATGGGGACAACATGAGGGCAACATGAAGACAACATGAGGACAACATGAGGACATCATGAGGACAACATGAGGACAACATGAAGACAACATGAGGACAACATGGGGGCAACATGAGGACAACATGAGGACAACATGGGGGAAACATGAGGACACCATGGGGGCAACATGAGGACAACATGAAGACAACATGAGGACAACATGGGGGCAACATGAGGACAACATGAAGACAACATGAGGACAACATGGGGGCAACATGAGGACAACATGGGGGCAACATGAGGACAACATGAGGACAACATGAAGACAACATGGGGACAACATGGAGACAACATGGGGACAACATGAAGACAACATGAAGACAACACGAGGACAACATGAGGACAACATGAGGGCAACATGAGGGCAACATGAAGACAACATGAAGACAACAGGAGGACAACATGAAGACAACATGAGGACAACATGAAGACAACATGAAGACAATAGTGTGATTTTTGAGAGGATCTGTAGCAAAAAAAATCTCTTTTCTTCCGTCCGTGGGGACCGTTTGTCTCTGCAGCAAGTCACAATATTTAACTGAATGGTTGGACACATTGTCCCCGTCCCCCCTCCGCTACAGCCTACTTGTCCATATTGCAATTTTCCATAAACCTCTGTTGTGTTGTGGAAGTGAAATGATGATAAATAAAACCTAATTAAATATTACAACCCTTTTAATGCAAATACAAATCAAACTGAACTTCTCAGACATTTAATGTGCAACTTGTTGTGTTTTCTGTCCGATTTACCACACGTCCTGAGGACATGTGAACTCTTCCTGAGGCCAAAGTGTGGGACAGACTCCCAGACATCGGGACTTTTGTCTCATGGGGTCCCAGAGGAAGAGAATCCTTTATATCCAAAAGTTATTTTATATGTCCCCAAACAGAACTCACGTGGGTCTGCAGAGCGTCTACGCCACAGCGGGGATGAAATACTGCAGCGACACGTCTTCATGCAGCAGGATCAGGTGGACGACCCTCTCGTGGACGATATCTGAAGAGGACGAGATCAGGGGAAGAGGATTTAATCAGTGATGGAACATGAGGTGAAATCCTTTATTTCAATAAGAGTTACAGAACCACAGCGCAAAGACGCTCAATTACAGGTGCCGCTTTTTAAAGAAAATGACATTTTCAGTCCATCCTTCTTCATCCGCTTATCCGGTATCGGGTCTCGGGGGCAGCAGCTCCAGTAGGGGACCCCAGACGTCCCTTTCCCGAGCCACATCACCCAGCTCCGACTGGGGGATCCCGAGGCATTCCCAGGCCAGGTTGGAGATATAATCCCTCCACCTTGTCCTGGGTCTTCCCCAAGGCCTCCTCCCAGCTGGAAGTGCCTCCACCTAGTCCTGGGTCTTCCCCAAGGCCTCCTCCCAGCTGGAAGTGCCTCCACCTAGTCCTGGGTCTTTGCCGAGGCCTCCTCCCAGCTGGACGTCCCTCCACCTAGTCCTGGGTCTTTGCCGAGGGCGTGAACTCGCCCTGGAACGGCGCTCAAATCTTTTTTGCCTCCATTTTGCCGCCTTTTCGTCTCCATTTTGTCGCTGCCTTTGTTGCCATGGTAACTGCATACTTAAGACAACGGTTACCTGGTCCTCAGGTCTCTGCAGGGTAAATCCAGAGAGCTAGCTAGACTATCTGTCCCATCAGAGTCTCTGTTTCCTTCCTGAGACTATTTAGCAGCGTCACCGTGGCTCCGTCCGGAGCTTAGCCCCGCCCACGATGATTGTGATTGGTTTAAAGAAATGCCAACAAACCAGAGCAGGTAATTTCTCCCATCCAGGAAAGCTGAGTGGACTAGCCAGACCCTCCTCTGCGGCGCTGTGGAGGAAGGTCTGGTAAAGGGAGACTACGATGCATGTTCCCAGCTGCTCCTGGATGAGGGGCGGGGGGACAAGAGGGGGACAAGAGGGGGACTTTGGTGGGGGAGAGGGGGGGGGGACTTACTGCACATGGCCTTGCTGGGGTTGACCTGCTGACCCATGAGGAACTGCTGCAGCTTCCTGATGTCCACCCTGGCCTGGGCCATGGCCTCTGGGTCCCTGGTCTGAGACGGACCGCCGTCCTGGGAGGCGTCGTCACCTGCAGGGACAATAGCAGGGGGGGGGGGATGTCTCACTCTGGAGATAAAACTAGAGATATGTCTCACTCTGGAGATAAAACTAGAGAGATGTCTCACTCTGGAGATAAAACTAGAGAGACGTCTCACTCTGGAGATAAAACTAGAGATATGTCTCACTCTGGAGATAAAACTAGAGAGATGTCTCACTCTGGAGATAAAACTAGAGAGATGTCTCACTCTGGAGATAAAACTAGAGAGATGTCTCACTCTGGAGATAAAACTAGAGAGATGTCTCATTCTGGAGATAAAACTAGTGAGATGTCTCACTCTGGAGATAAAACTAGTGAGATGTCTCATTCTGGAGATAAAACTAGTGAGATGTCTCACTCTGGAGATAAAACTAGTGAGATGTCTCACTCTGGAGATAAAACTAGTGAGATGTCTCACTCTGGAGATAAAACTAGTGAGATGTCTCACTCTGGAGATAAAACTAGTGAGATGTCTCACTCTGGAGATAAAACAGAGACCTGAACACACAGGGTGAAAACAGGATCTGCAGCAATGTGCAGTACAACTAAAATATGGTGTTTTTAGAAAATGAAACCATGGAAACCTATTCTGGTCCAACCTCAAAATACAGTTATGACCCTGAACATGAGCAGAATATGGGCCCTTTAATAATAATATGGGCCCTTTAATAATAATATGGGTCCTTTAACTCACAAATAATCAAATTCTTTGTGCGTTTCAAGGAATATTTCTTAATTCCTGGTCCCCAGAGGATAAAAACTTTGGACTTTGGCTTTTTCTGATTTATTTGTCACTTTTTTCAGCTTTTGCCGCTCTTTTTAAAAAAAACCTGAGCTGGTTTAATGATAGATTTCACACTTATTCTTGGAACTCATGCTCAACAAACCTCATTTATATCAAATTATACATACGTTTTTAGTTAAAAAGGCAGAAATGATGAATTATTCTGACTAATAGATTAGATCAGAGGATGTTAAGTGGATCCCAGATGGTAGATGTCAAAGTGTAGTCCGGATACTGTTTGGAAACCATTAAAAAAAAGTATTAAAATGCTATAAAATTCAATAAAACACCCAAATAATTCAATGAAAGTAATCATTAATGTCACCAGAACAACGTATGGAATCATCCATGTTATTTTGGGGCAATTTGGTTGAAAGAAATCCATATTTCTGATATAAAACCCTTTGAACACAAAGGCTAAGCGGCAACATTTGGTTCACATTGAACAGGAAGTTGAGTTTCGAAGCCTTTCTGAGGTTATTTGCACGTTATGTAAATGGGGCGATTCCTTTGTGATTAATCTCGAGTTAACGTTGGACAATCACGCAATTAATCTGATTAAATATTTGACACGGTATCGGATCTTTACTCCGTACGAGTTTCTGGTATCGGAGTCAGAGAGGAAACATAGCGGCTTCTACCCCACGGAGGGTTCCCCAGGTCTTTGAAGTGAGTGGTGACAGAAACCAGATCGGTCTCGATCTTCAGGTTCATCTCTCCGCTCAGGTTGGCCTCCATCACCTGACACACACACACACACACACACACACACACACCTCAATTAGTATGCATAGTATCCTGATCCATGAAATAACTGCCTTTAATAAGAAAAATCTGCCTCTATGGGAATTTAACATAGGGGGTTGTATACTTATGCCCCTGTATTTTAACATAGGGGGGGTATACTTATGCCCCTGTATTTTAACATAGGGGGTGTATACTTATGCCCCTGTATTTTAACATAGGGGGGTGTATACTTATGCCCCTGTATTTTAACATAGGGGTGTATACTTATGCCCCTGTATTTTAACATAGGGGTGTATACTTATGCCCCTGTATTTTAACATAGGGGTGTATACTTATGCCCCTGTATTTTAACATAGGGGGTATACTTATGCCCCTGTATTTTAACATAGGGGGTATACTTATGCCCCTGTATTTTAACATAGGGGTGTATACTTATGCCCCTGTATTTTAACATAGGGGGTGTATACTTATGCCCCTGTATTTTAACATAGGGGGTGTATACTTATGCCCCTGTATTTTAACATAGGGGTGTATACTTATGCCCCTGTATTTTAACATAGGGGGTGTATACTTATGCCCCTGTATTTTAACATAGGGGGTATACTTATGCCCCTGTATTTTAACATAGGGGTGTATACTTATGCCCCTGTATTTTAACATAGGGGGTGTATACTTATGCCCCTGTATTTTAACATAGGGGGTGTATACTTATGCCCCTGTATTTTAACATAGGGGTGTATACTTATGCCCCTGTATTTTAACATAGGGGTGTATACTTATGCCCCTGTATTTTAACATAGGGGGTGTATACTTATGCCCCTGTATTTTAACATAGGGGTGTATACTTATGCCCCTGTATTTTAACATAGGGGGTATACTTATGCCCCTGTATTTTAACATAGGGGGTGTATACTTATGCCCCTGTATTTTAACATAGGGGGTGTATACTTATGCCCCTGTATTTTAACATAGGGGGTGTATACTTATGCCCCTGTATTTTAACATAGGGGGGTGTATACTTATGCCCCTGTATTTTAACATAGGGGGTGTATACTTATGCCCCTGTATTTTAACATAGGGGGTGTATACTTATGCCCCTGTATTTTAACATAGGGGGTGTATACTTATGCCCCTGTATTTTAACATAGGGGTGTATACTTATGCCCCTGTATTTTAACATAGGGGGTGTATACTTATGCCCCTGTATTTTAACATAGGGGGTGTATACTTATGCCCCCTGTATTTTAACATAGGGGGGTGTATACTTATGCCCCCTGTATTTTAACATAGGGGGGTCTATACTTATGGTACCAGGAAGTTGGAGAGGTTCTTCATTCTGTCCACGATGTTCTTCAGAGTCTTCAGAGGAGGCAGGTAGACGCTGACCTGCAGGGACAAGACCCGGGTCAAAGACGCCGTCACTTCGCTCGCATTGAAAGTACATTTTAGAAATCCTGTCCTAAAAAAAAAAAGGTAATAATGTGGCGTGTTGTCCTTCGCGTCACGGAGACACTTTGTACACTGCAAAAAAAGTCTAAAAACAAGATAAAAACCCTAATTCTGAGGGAAAAGGGACTCAAAACAAGTGAAAATATCGGTCAAAGCAGCAAGATCATTTATTTAAGAGATATCTATCTGTCTATCTATCTATCTATCTATCTATCTATCTATCTATCTATCTATCTATCTATCTATCTATCTATCTATCTATATACACACTTAAAATAAGAAATTCACTCGTAAGATGAGACAATTATCTACAGTTTTTTTTATCTTGGTAAGAACCAAATAATTTGCAGCGTTGTGCTTCGGGGTCCCCGGGGCCTTTTTCATTTCATCTCTGCATCGTGGCCTCGCTCTTTGGGTCTAGGAGACTCCTCCATTGGGTCCCAGGGGACCCTGGAGGACAAGATGAGGCTAGTGGGATACGAGTTTGAGTGCAGGACGGGTCTCTGGGACCCCGGAGGACAGGTCTCGGGACCCCAGAGGCCAAGATGAGGCTAGTGGGATACGAGTTTGAGTGCAGGACGGGTCTCTGGGACCCCGGAGGACGGGTCTCGGGACCCCAGAGGACGGGTCTCGGGACCCCAGAGGACGGGTCTCAGGACCCCAGAGGACGGGTCTCAGGACCCCAGAGGACGGGTCTCGGGACCCCAGATGCCGAGGCCAAGGTAGCAGAAAAATACAATTGAATACAGGACTCTGGTCTCTGGGACCCGAAGGACAACACAAGAGTTAATAGAAGAGTCTCTTACGTCAAAGTCCGGCATGCTCGGCTCTTTGAACTCGTTCCAGAGTCTGCGGGGGATCACGTCAACCGGGACGTCGTGAGTGACGACTCGGTTGATGCTGGAGAGGGTGGGCTGGACAGGAAGTCAATACATCTTATTTATAGAATGAATTCAGAACGAGATATCTCGAGATCCTTTACAGGTAGAGCAGGTCTAGACCGCTCTATAATTTACAGATAGAGCAGGTCTAGACCGCTCTATAATTTACAGGTAGAGCAGGTCTAGACCGCTCTATAATTTACAGATAGAGCAGGTCTAGACCGCTCTATAATTTACAGATAGAGCAGGTCTAGACCGCTCTATAATTTACAGATAGAGCAGGTCTAGACCGCTCTATAATTTACAGATAGAGCAGGTCTAGACCACTCTATAATTTACAGGTAGAGCAGGTCTAGACCACTCTATAATTTACAGATAGAGCAGGTCTAGACCGCTCTATAATTTACAGATAGAGCAGGTCTAGACCACTCTATAATTTACAGATAGAGGGGTCCAGACGTCTCTATAATTTACAGATAGAGCAGGTCTAGACCACTCTATAATATACAGATAGAGCGGGTCTAGACCGCTCTATAATTTACAGGTAGAGCAGGTCTAGACCTCTCTATAATTTACAGATAGAGCAGGTCTAGACCTCTCTATAATTTACAGATAGAGCAGGTCTAGACCTCTCTATAATTTACAGATAGAGCAGGTCTAGACCTCTCTATAATCTACAGGTAGAGCAGGTCTAGACCTCTCTATAATTTACAGGTAGAGCAGGTCTAGACCTCTCTATAATCTACAGGTAGAGCAGGTCTAGACCTCTCTATAATCTACAGATAGAGCAGGTCTAGACCGCTCTATAATTTACAGGTAGAGCAGGTCTAGACCGCTCTATAATTTACAGGTAGAGCAGGTCTAGACCGCTCTATAATTTACAGGTAGAGCAGGTCTAGACCGCTCTATAAATTACAGATAGAGCAGGTCTAGACCGCCCTATAATTTACAGGTAGAGCAGGTCTAGACCGCTCTATAAATTACAGACAAGCTAACGTTACGCTAACTGAAGCTATCATCTAACATTAGGCTGTTAGCCTGGTTGCTGCTTTTCGTGCCATTTGTGTTTGTAGTTTATTGTCCGGAAGCATTTTAATTTCTTTGATATGCCGTTACTCTACATGTGTGATGTAGAGTTACTCTACATCACATGTAGAGTTACTCTACATGTAATGTACGTGTAATGTTAGCAGAGATTTAGAAATTTCAAATGAAACAATACAATTTCAAATTCAGTTTTTCAATGCAATTACTCAAGTTTAGCCATTCAAATTCAAATATAAAGGATTCAAATTCAGTTCCTGTTATTTCAGCCTATAATAACGGTCCATAATGGTGTGAAAAAGACTCCCCCCACCCACCCCCGCCCCCCACGACCACGAGGGGACACAAACAGACTACAAGACTAATGAGCCCACGTTGCAGCTGCGTGTCTCACCAGCTCGGCGGCGACCGTGAGGCAGGGGCAGTGCTTCCTGGTCAGTTTCACTTTGACGGCCTTGGCGTTCTGGATGGTCTTCAGCGCTCTGGACAGGTTCTCTGGAGTCACCTCCAGGCAGATCTCGTTGTCCTCAGGGGACACGCCCTCCATCTGGTACTCATCAAAGAAGTTGGCCTGCAGGGAGGAAGAGCACAAGGCGGGATCAGCAGAAAGAGCAGACTGATGCTAACAAGATACTTCTGTAACGTCTGAAGTAGCCTCCGAGATGCTAACGAGAGACTTCTGTAGCGTCTGAAGTAGCCTCCGAGATGCTAACGAGAGACTTCTGTAGCGTCTGAAGTAGCCTCCGAGATGCTAACGAGAGACTTCTGTAACGTCTGAAGTAGCCTCCGAGATGCTAACGAGAGACTTCTGTAGCGTCTGAAGTAGCCTCCGAGATGCTAACGAGAGACTTCTGTAGCGTCTGAAGTAGCCTCCGAGATGCTAACGAGAGACTTCTGTAGCGTCTGAAGTAGCCTCCGAGATGCTAACGAGAGACTTCTGTAACGTCTGAAGTAGCCTCCGAGATGCTAACGAGAGACTTCTGTAGCGTCTGAAGTAGCCTCCGAGATGCTAACGAGAGACTTCTGTAGCGTCTGAAGTAGCCTCCGAGATGCTAACGAGAGACTTCTGTAACGTCTGAAGTAGCCTCCGAGATGCTAACGAGAGACTTCTGTAGCGTCTGAAGTAGCCTCCGAGATGCTAACGAGAGACTTCTGTAACGTCTGAAGTAGCCTCCGAGATGCTAACGAGAGACTTCTGTAGCGTCTGAAGTAGCCTCCGAGATGCTAACGAGAGACTTCTGTAACGTCTGAAGTAGCCTCCGAGATGCTAACGAGAGACTTCTGTAGCGTCTGAAGTAGACTCCGAGATGCTAACGAGAGACTTCTGTAGCGTCTGAAGTAGCCTCCGAGATGCTAACGAGAGACTTCTGTAACGTCTGAAGTAGCCTCCGAGATGCTAACGAGAGACTTCTGTAGCGTCTGAAGTAGCCTCCGAGATGCTAACGAGAGACTTCTGTAACGTCTGAAGTAGCCTCCGAGATGCTAACGAGAGACTTCTGTAGCGTCTGAAGTAGCCTCCGAGATGCTAACGAGAGACTTCTGTAACGTCCGAAGTAGCCTCCGAGATGCTAACGAGAGACTTCTGTAACGTCTGAAGTAGCCTCCGAGATGCTAACGAGAGACTTCTGTAACGTCTGAAGTAGCCTCCGAGATGCTAACGAGAGACTTCTGTAACGTCTGAAGTAGCCTCCGAGATGCTAACGAGAGACTTACTCTATCTGTAAAGTGTCTGGAGATAACTCTTGTTATGAATTGATACTATAAATAAAATTGAATTGTATTTTGCACAGACCTGCCCCCCCACCACCCCCCCCCCCACCACCCCCCTGACCTGTGACAGTTCACACCACATGCTGACGCCTCCGTTGGCCACTTTCCCCGACAGGACGAAGAAGAGGTTGTCTGGAGTCAGACGCAGGACGCACGTCTTGGTCAGCTTGGAGATGGTGGTGATGACTCCTGGGTATAACAATAATAACAACAACAATAACAATAATAATATATACTTTATTAATCCCACAATAACCCTCTGACTGACTTAAACTCTGTATATGAGACAAGGTCCTTCAACAAGGCCCAATCAGTCCTGGCCGACCCCAGTCACCCCCTGAACCCCAGTCACCCCTGAACCCCAGTCACCCCCTGAACCCCAGTCACCCCCTGTACCCCAGTCACCCCTGAACCCCAGTCACCCCCTGATCCCCAGTCACCCCCTGAACCCCAGTCACCCCCTGATCCCCAGTCACCCCCTGAACCCCAGTCACCCCCTGTACCCCAGTCACCCCTGAACCCCAGTCACCCCCTGAACCCCAGTCACCCCCTGTACCCCAGTCACCCCTTGAACCCCAGTCACCCCCTGAACCCCAGTCACCCTTGAACCCCAGTCACCCTTGAACCCCAGTCACCCTTGAACCCCAGTCACCCTTGAACCCCAGTCACCCTTGAACCCCAGTCACCCCCTGAACCCCAGTCACCCCTGAACCCCAGTCACCCCTGAACCCCAGTCACCCCTGAACCCCAGTCACCCCCTGAACCCCAGTCACCCCCTGAACCCCAGTCACCCCTGAACCCCAGTCACCCCCTGAACCCCAGGCACCCCCTGAACCCCAGGCACCCCCTGAACCCCAGTCACCTTTGAACCCCAGTCACCCCTGAACCCCAGTCACCCCCTGAACCCCAGTCACCCCTGTACCCCAGTCACCCCTGAACCCCAGTCACCCCTGAACCCCAGTCACCCTTGAACCCCAGTCACCCCCTGTACCCCAGTCACCCCTGTACCCCAGTCACCCCCTGTACCCCAGTCACCCCTTGAACCCCAGTCACCCCCTGAACCCCAGTCACCCCCTGAACCCCAGTCACCCTTGAACCCCAGTCACCCTTAAACCCCAGTCACCCTTGAACCCCAGTCACCCCCTGAATCCCAGTCACCCCCTGAACCCCAGTCACCCCCTGAACCCCAGTCACCCTTGAACCCCAGTCACCCTTGAACCCCAGTCACCCTTGAACCCCAGTCACCCTTGAACCCCAGTCACCCTTAAACCCCAGTCACCCCCTGAACCCCAGTCACCCCCTGATGTGTGGCTGTTGTGTTGTGTAACCTGTGTGTTATTTATGTTACATGCTGCTGCCCCCCAGGGATAATAAAGACTCCTTGAACCTTGAAGAGTCCTATAGTCCTATAATAATGGTTATAGGTGTATAATAATATATTATTATGGACTAACTGTTATTATCTGACATTAAGTGTGTCTGCTTCATTAGGGGATATTATAAGGAAAAGTTTAACGTGGTTTAATGTACCTAAACAACCAATAAGGTCCATCATTTTTTGACATTTTTCAGTGGTTATGAGGATCAATATGAGAGAGAATTTTGGGATTATTGATCATTGTTGACATTAAACCACGTTAAGCCTCTTCCCCGCAATAGGACCCAATGAAGAAGAAAACATTAATGTGAGATAACTTCTATAATTGTTGGATTTCGGTTAAGTTTTGTTGACAAGGTTAAGTGTTGATGACCAGACACGAGGAAGTTGGTGACCACTGACCTAGGTTCATTAAACCACGTTAAGCTTTTCACGTTAAGCGTTTTAAACGTTTCTTTTCTCTTTTTCTTACCTTGTTCTCTCATTCTTATCACTATGTCCGTATTTGTAATATCCTTTACAGTCTATATTTCTTCTATTTTTGATATATGCACAAAACACCAGGTTAAATCTCATGTTTGTGAAACCATACCTCAATGTCAAATAACCTGATTCTGAGTCCTGCGGTTGTATTATGATCGTATAAATTAGAGCAAAGAAAACAACAATTGTATTAAAGCTGGTATCTATATCTGCCGTAATTGTGTGCCGAATTGAAGTCCATCCCTAAAATATTACAAAACATACAAAAATGTTATAATTAAATGTGGCGCTGTGTTATTATTGCGTCTCCACAAAGAAATGTGAGTTTACGTGCAGAAGGCTGGTGGAAGCTAACGGGTTAGCAGCGTCAGTTAGCTTCCAGCTAAAGGAGCTAACGCGACTTACGGGTGAAATGGTTGAGGCAGGCGATGTCTACGATCTTCCCCCGAAACTTCATCCTGAGTTTTGACACTTTAAGCTCTTAAAACTCTGAACTCAGCGAGCTGCGCAGCTCATTTAGCATCGGTGGGTTTTTAAGGGCACCGCCGCCTTTGTTTGTTCCGTCCGCGTCTGAGGTCCGACGGGGAACAGCAGCCAGCGACAAGAGTTCCGGAGTAGATTCTGGACGCGGCCAGTCAGAATAAACAGATTTTACATAAATAATATCACAGCTCCTTTTTAAGTCTTGAATGTATTTGATAAAGAAACCCACATTATTCTGTTATATCCAGTCAGTGGTGTAGTCTAATATATTTCAGTGGTTATACTGTACTGTGTAAATATATATATATATATATATATATATATATATATATATATATATACGCTCTGCACCCTGTGAGTGTTGCTGTGTGTGTGTCTCTGAGAGTGTGTGTGTGTCTTTGTGTGTCTGTGTGTGTGTGTGTGTGTCTGTGTGTGTGTGTGTGTGTGTGTGTGTCTCTGAGTGTGTCTGTGTGTTTTTGTGTGTGTGTGTGTGTGTGTGTGTGTTGTGCGTGTGTGTGTGTGTGTGTGTGTGTGTGTGTCTCTGAGAGTGTGTGTGTGTCTTTGTGTGTCTGTGTGTGTGTGTGTGTGTGTGTGTGTGTCTGTGTCTGTGTGCGTGTGTGTGCGTGTGTGTGTGTCTCTGAGTCTGTGTGTGTGTGTCTGTGTGTGTGTGTGTATCTGTGTGTGTGTGTCTGTGTGTGAGTGAGTGTCTGTGTGTGCAGTGTGTGTGTGTGTCTCTTTGTATGTCTCTTTGTGTGTGTGTGTGTGTGTGTGTGTGTGTGTGTGTGTGTGTGTGTGTGTGTGTGTGTGTGTGTGTGTGTGTGTGTGTGTGTGTATATCCCTCCAGAGCAAATACTCACTGACTAATTTAACGTTTTTTATTATATCAGCATATTAGTATGAAGTAGTAGAAGTATTTCTATAGGACAAGTGAAACAAAGGTTAATGCTGAGTGGGACAAACTGAACCCCCCCCCCCGCCAGGGCGGGGTCTCGGACACGAGGGGAGGAAGAGAAGAGGGAGCTCACACACAGACAGACACACACCGCCAGCAGGACGAGAACAGCAGCCAGAGACGAGCGACAGAAGACAGAAAGATGAGAGAAATCGTCCACATCCAGGCGGGACAGTGTGGGAACCAGATCGGGACCAAGGTACCAGGTCTTAGATTGACCCCCCTGCTGGTCTCGGGTCACAAGTGACCCCTTTAACCCTTATGTTGTCTTCCCATCAAAAGTGAAAATCAACACTTTTGTTGACGCTTTTTTATTGATGTTTTTAACTTTTTCGTACGTTGTCTAATTTTTCAATGTTTGTCATATTTTTGACGTTTAACACTACGTAACACTAACTTATTAACTTTAGTTTTAGTTATTTTGGAATTTATGGTCAATAAACCTCATTTATAGGAAATTATACCTAATGTTTGAGTTAGAAAAGCAGAAATTAGGAATTATTGAGACTAAAATTAAAGGAATGGATGTTGATGATAATCACAGACTGGAATATGTCAACTTTTACTCTCAATACTATTTCAAAAACACTTCAATTTGGTTTCAAATGCTATAAAATTGAATAAGACGCCCCAAAATTAATGAAAGTAGAGATTTGTACTTGGCAAAGAGCGTTGTGTGGAATCAATCATGTTATTTTGGGGAATTAAAAAGAACATTGATATAGGACAACATGAGGACAACATGAGGACAACATGAGGACAACATGAGGACAACATGAAGACAACATGAGGGCAACATGGGGACAACATGAGGGCAACATGGGGACAACATGAAGACAACATGAGGACAACATGAGGGCAACATGAAGACAACATGAGGACAACATGAAGACAACATGAGGACAACATGAGGACAACATGAAGACAACATGAGGACAACATGAGGACAACATGAAGACAACATGAGGGCAACATGAGGACAACATGAGGGCAACATGAGGGCAACATGAAGACAACATGAGGACAACATGAAGACAACATGAGGACAACATGAGGGCAACATGAGGACAACATGAGGACAACATGAGGACAACATGAGGACAACATGAAGACAACATGAGGACAACATGAGGACAACATGAAGACAACATGAGGACAACATGAGGACAACATCAGGGTTAAAACGCTCAACCAGCCGTGAGATATGGAACAATAGTTAAGTGTTTTATTGATATTTCTGAACACTGTTTATCTCCCTTTTAACCTCCTGTTGTCCTCCTGTTGTCCTCCTGGTGTCCTCCTGTTGTCCTCCTGGTGTCCTCCTGGTGTCCTTGGGGCAAATCTGACCCTTTAATAAATGTCTTTATCTGAAATCTGAGTTTCTTTTTAACCAAATTACCATAAAATGGATCCTTCCAACGCTCTTTCATTCCTCTGATCTTAACTATTAGTCACAATAATTCATAATTTCAGAGAGGAAATACTGGGGAAAATGAACTACAACTTCTTCTTCTTCTTCTGCGTTTTGTGGCGGGTTGCAACCATAAAATGACCTAAAACTTAATCACAACTCATTATTTATTCAGCAAATAAGGTTTCCATCAGCGTTTATCACATAAGAAGAAAATCATCAAGAGAAAATCAGAGGAGACGGACGGATTTCATTTGATATTCATGAAATTCCAGAAGCCATTTTCCATTAAATCTCACTTCATCCAGATAAACCGTGATGGAGACGGAGCTGGTGTGTCATTGAATGCACCGTACAGACAGGAAGTCCCGGTACAGACAGGAAGTGACTCTTCTTCTTGGTTTGTGGTCAGTTCTGGGAGGTGATCAGCGAGGAGCACGGCATCGACCCGGCGGGGAGCTACGGGGGCGACTCGCCTCTCCAGCTGGACCGCGTCAACGTGTACTACAGCCAGGCGTCCTGTAAGGCTGGGGGGGGGTGTCTGTGTGTGTGTGTGTGTGTCTGTGTGTGTGTGTATCTGCTTCTGTGTGTGTCTGTGTGTGTGTGCGCCTGTGTGTGTGTGTGTGTGTCTGTGTGTGTGTCTGCATCTGTGTGTGTGTATGTGTCTGTGTGTGTCTGTGTGTGTGTGTGTGTGTGTATGTGTGTCTGTGTGTGTGTGTGTCTGTGTATGTGTCTATGTGTGTGTATCTGCATCTGTGTGTGTGTCTGCGTGTGTGTGTGTCTGTGTGTGTGTGTGTGTCTGTGTGTGTGCCTGTGTGTGTGTGCCTGTGTGTGTGCCTGTGTGTGTGTGTGTGTATGTGTGTATCTGCTTCTGTGTGTGTCTGTGTGTGTGTGCGCCTGTGTGTGTGTGTGTGTGTGTCTGTGTGTGTGTCTGCATCTGTGTGTGTGTATGTGTGTGTATGTGTCTGTGTGTGTGTGTGTGTGTGTCTGTGTGTGTGTGTGTGTGTCTGTGTGTGTCTGTGTGTGTGTGTGTGTGTGTGTGTCTGCGTGTGTGTGTGACTGTGTGTGTGTGTGTGTCTATGTGTGTATCTGTGTGTGTGTCTGTGTGTGTCTGTGTGTGTGTGTGTGTGTGTGTGTGTGTGTGTCTGTGTCTGCGTGTGTGTGTGACTGTGTGTGTGTGTGTGTCTATGTGTGTATCTGTGTGTGTGTCTGTGTGTATCTGCGTGTGTGTGTCTGTGTGTGTGTCTGTGTGTGTGTCTGTGTGTGTCTGTGTGTGTCTGTTTCTCTTTGTGTGTGTCTGTGTGTGTCTGTTTCTCTTTGTGTGTGTCTGTGTGTGTGTGTGTGTGTGTGTGTGTGTGTGTGTGTGTGTGTGTGTGTGTGTGTGTGTGTGTGTGTGTGTGTGTGTGTGTGTGTGTGTGTGTCTGTGTGTGTGTGTGTGTCTGTGTGTGTGTGTGTGTGTGTGTGTGTGTGTGTGTCTGTGTGTGTGTGTGTGTGTCTGTGTGTGTCTGTGTGTGTGTATGTGTCTGTGTGTGTGTGTGTGTCTGTGTGTGTCTGTGTGTGTGTATGTGTCTGTGTGTGTGTGTGTGTCTGTGTGTGTGTGTGTGTGTGTGTGTGTGTTCAGAAAGTGACGACTTTCTCCATTTGTGCAGCACATAAATACGTCCCCCGCTCTGTCCTGGTGGACCTGGAACCAGGAACCATGGACAGCGTTCGCTCAGGAGCCTTCGGACAACTCTTCAGACCAGACAACTTCATCTTCGGTACCAGTCGCCAGTCGGAGTACTCACGGTGTACTCACTGTGTACTCACAGTGTACTCACGGTGTATTCACGGTGTACTCACTGTGTATTCACGGTGTGCTCAGGTGTACTCACGGTGTGCTCAGGTGTACTCAGGTGTATTCACAGTGTATTCACTGTGTACTCAGGTGTACTCACGGTGTACTCAGGTGTATTCACAGTGTATTCACTGTGTACTCACTGTGTATTCATTGTGTACTCACTGTGTACTCACTGTGTACTCATGGTGTACTCACGGTGTATTAATGGTGCATTCACAAGGTCTAAAATATTAGTTAAAGTGAAAATGAGTAATAACTTATGGTTATGAGCGTTAAATCTGTGTTTTTATGAACCGATGTGTCCATGGAGAAGAAGAAGCTGATGTGTGTGTGTGTGTGTGTGTGTGTGTGTGTGTACTGTTGTTTTTCTCTATCCTCATTGGCTGTCGGCAGGCCAGACGGGTGCGGGGAACAACTGGGCCAAAGGTCACTACACAGAGGGGGCGGAGCTGGTGGACGCGGTCCTGGACATCGTGAGGAAGGAGTGTGAGCACTGCGACTGTCTCCAGGTGAAGATAACCTGGTTTAACCTGCTTTAACCTGCTTTAACCTGCTTTAACCTGGTTTAACTTGCTTTAACCTGAGTTTAACCTGGTTTAACCTGGATTTAATCTGGATTTAACCTGGGTTTAACCTGATTTAACCTGGGTTTAACCTGGTTTAACCTGGATTTAACCTGGGTTTAACCTGGATTTAACCTGGGTTTAACCTGATTTAACCTGATTTAACCTGAGTTTAACCTGGTTTAACCTGGATTTAATCTGGATTTAACCTGGATTTAACCTGATTTAACCTGAGTTTAACCTGGTTTAACCTGGATTTAATCTGGATTTAACCTGGGTTTAACCTGATTTAACCTGGGTTTAGCTTCCCATGTGTGTCTCAGGGAGTCGTTTGCCACCATTCAGGTGAACAAATGAAATCAGATATCAATCTTTGGAAAAGATAACATTTCCAAATCTCTCTCTCTCTCTCTCTCTCTCTCTCCCTCTCTCTCTCTCTCTCTCTCTCTCTCTCTCTCTCTCTCTCTCTCTCTCCCTCTCTCTCTCTCTCTCTCTCTCTCTCTCTCTCTCTCTCTCTCTCTCTCTCTCTCTCTCTCTCTCTCTCTCTCTCCCTCTCTCTCTCTCTCTCTCTCTCTCTCCTCTCTCTCCCTCTCTCTCTCCTCTCTCTCTCCCTCTCTCTCTCTCTCTCTCTCTCTCTCTCTCTCTCTCTCTCTCCCTCTCTCTCTCTCTCTCCATCTCTCCCTCTCTCTCTCTCTCTCTCTCTCTCTCTCTCTCTCTCTCTCTCTCTCTCTCTCTCTCCCTCTCTCTCTCTCTCTCTCTCTCTCTCTCTCTCTCTCTCTCCCTCTCTCTCTCTCTCTCTCTCCCTCTCTCTCTCTCTCTCTCTCTCTCTCTCTCTCTCTCTCTCTCTCTCTCTCTCTCCCTCTCTCTCCTCTCTCTCTCTCCCTCTCTCTCTCTCCATCTCTCCCTCTCTCTCTCTCTCTCTCCCTCTCTCCCCTCCCCCTAACCCCCTCTCTGCCTCCCCCCCCCCTACTCTCCCTCCCTGCAGGGTTTCCAGCTCACCCATTCTCT
Organism: Percina caprodes; assembly: GCA_013375575.1. Taxonomy (NCBI): domain Eukaryota; kingdom Metazoa; phylum Chordata; class Actinopteri; order Perciformes; family Percidae; genus Percina; species Percina caprodes. The sequence continues at coordinate 193,238 of JABXJD010000457.1, forward strand.
GGGGGGGGGCACCGGCTCAGGGATGGGCACCCTGCTGATCAGCAAGATCCGGGAAGAGTACCCGGACCGGATCATGAACACCTTCAGCGTCATGCCCTCGCCCAAGGTAGAGGCCCTGTGATTGGCTGTTAGAGGGAATGGGAGAGGCCCTCTGATTGGCTGTTAGAGGGAATGGGAGAGGCCCTCTGATTGGCTGTCAGAGGGAATGTGTCTGATTGGCTAGTAACAAATCCCACGGTCCCGTTCCTAATCCCATGTGGTCTGGCTGTGCCCCCCAGGTGTCGGACACGGTGGTGGAGCCGTACAACGCCACGCTGTCGGTCCACCAGCTGGTGGAGAACACCGACGAGACGTACTGCATCGACAACGAGGCGCTCTACGACATCTGCTTCCGGACCCTGAAACTCACCACGCCGACCTACGGCGACCTCAACCACCTGGTGTCGGCGACCATGAGCGGCGTCACCACGTCGCTCCGTTTCCCCGGCCAGCTCAACGCCGACCTGCGCAAGCTAGCCGTCAACATGGTTCCGTTCCCGCGCCTCCACTTCTTCATGCCGGGGTTCGCGCCGCTAACGGCGCGCGGCAGCCAGCAGTACCGCGCGCTAACCGTCCCCGAGCTAACGCAGCAGATGTTCGACGCCCGGAACATGATGGCGGCGTGCGACCCGCGCCACGGCCGATACCTCACGGTCGCCACGGTTTTCCGCGGGCCCATGTCCATGAAGGAAGTGGACGAGCAGATGCTGAACGTGCAGAACAAGAACAGCAGCTACTTCGTCGAGTGGATCCCCAACAACGTGAAAGTGGCGGTGTGCGACATCGCGCCGCGGGGGCTCAAGATGGCCGCTACTTTCATCGGGAACAGCACGGCCATCCAGGAGCTGTTCAAGCGCATCTCGGAGCAGTTCTCCGCCATGTTCCGGCGGAAGGCGTTCCTGCACTGGTTCACGGGCGAGGGCATGGACGAGATGGAGTTCACGGAGGCCGAGAGCAACATGAACGACCTGGTGGCCGAGTACCAGCAGTACCAGGACGCCACGGCCGAGGACGGCGAGGACGACGGCGAGGACGACGGCGAGGACGACGGCGAGGACGACGGCGAGGACGACGGCGAGGACGACGGCGAGGACGAGATCGGCGAGTAGGGACACGGACGCGTCCGGTAAAACTCCGGCCGAGTTGTCTCGGGATGTCAGAGTGACGACATCATCCAATGAGTGACCCCAAATATTCATCTATTCTCCCTGAATAGTTCGGCTTTATTGCAAGTTTTTACGTAAAAAAGTTTTGCTGTAATATTCCAACTTTTTTAAAAGTTATTTTTCACTGTAATATTCCAACTAAATTTGAAAAGAATTTGCTGTAATATTCCAACTTTTTTGGTTTTTTCAAAGTTATTTTTCACTGTAATATTCCAACAAAATTATAAAAAATTTGCTGTATTATTCAAACTTTTTTAGTTTTTCAAAGTTATTTTTCACTGTAATATTCCAACTAAATTTAAAAAAATTTGCTGTAATATTCCAACTTTTTTGTTTTTTTCAAAGTTATTTTTCACTGTAATATTCCAACTAAATTAAAAAAAAATTTGCTGTAATATTCCAACTTTTGTAGTTTTTCAAAGTTATTTTTCACTGTAATATTCCAACTAAATTTAAAAACATTTGCTGTAATATTCCAACTTTTTTGGTTTTTTCAAAGTTATTTTTCACTGTAATATTCCAACTAAATTTTAAAAAGTTTGGCTGTAATATTCCAAC
>JABXJD010000457.1:202500-215000 GCA_013375575.1 Percina caprodes
TATAATATATATATATATATATATATATATATATATATATATATATATATATATATATATATATATATATAATATATATATATGTATATATATATATATATATATATATATATATGTATATATATATATATATATATATATATATATATACATACATATATATATATATATATATATATATATACATACATATACATGCATGTCTCATGTGGTCGTATAAATAACAGCTAACAGTTAATACGTTGCTTTATCTCCGGGGACAGTTGGAGAACAGCTGCAGCTGTGCATCTCCCATCCTCCCATCAACAAGAAACAAATATGTGACACATCTGTGACTAAGACGCTGGGCGGGGGATCGGCAGTGGAGGCAAACGCCGAATGATTCCAGAGAAGTCAAAGATACGTAGAAATAATGCCACAAGTATCCGAAAAGCACCCAAAACGCTGAATGGAAGCGTTGGAAATAGTGACGAAAGCGGCAAAAATGTCAGAAAAAAACACACAAAGATGAAAAAAATGACAACAACATTAAGCTGCACATACGTAAATCCATCCATCCATCTTCATCCGCTTATCCGGTATCGGGTCGCAGGGGCAGCAGCTCCAGCAGGGGACCCCAAACTCCTCTTTCCCAAGCCACATCAACCAGCTCCAACTGGGGGGGGTCCCGAGGCGTTCCCAGGCCAGGTTGGAGATATAATCCCTTCACCTAGTTCTGGGTCTTCCCCGAGGCCTCCTCCCAGCTGGACGTCCCTTCACCTAGTCCTGGGTCTTCCCCGAGGCCTCCTCCCAGCTGGACGTCCCTCCACCTAGTCCTGGGTCTTACCCGAGGCCTCCTCCCAGCTGGACATGCCTGGACCCCCTCCCTAGGGACCCCCCTAGGAGGCATCCTAACCAGATGCCAGAACCACCTCAACTGGCTCCTTTCAACGTGAAGGAGCAGCAGCTCTATTAAGGGAGACGCCAGCCCCCCTCCTGAGGAAACCCATTTCGGCCGCTTGTACCCTGGACCTCGTTCCTTTGGTCCTGACCCAGCCTTCATGACCATAGGTGAGGGTAGGAACGAACACTGACCGGTAGATCCAGAGCTTTGCCTTCTGGCTCTCTTTTCGTCACAACGGTGCGATAAACTGAATGTAATACCGCACCAGCTGCTCCGATTCTCCGACCAATCTCACGCTCCATGGTCCCCTCACTCGCGAAGACCCCAAGGTACTTAAACTCCTTCACTTGGGGTAAGGACTCACTCCCTACCCGAAGAAAGCACTCCATCGGTTTCCTGCTGAGAACCATGGCCTCAGATTTAGAGGTGCTGATCCTCATCCCAGCCGCTTCACACTCGGCTGCGAACCGATCCAGTGAGTGCTGAAGGTCACAGACCGATGACGCCATCAAGACCACATCATCTGCAAAAAGCAGTGATGAGATCCCGAGCCCACCAAACTGCAACCCCCCCCGCCCCGACTACACCTTGATATCCTGTCCATAAATATTATAAAGAGGATTGGTGACAAAGCGCCGAGAACCCGGACACAGCTCTCGCTTTGGTCATACAGAGATTGGATGGCCCTGAGAAGGGACCCCCTCACCCCATACTCCCGCAGCACCTCCCACAGTTTCTCCCGGGGGACCCGGTCATACGCCTTCTCCAGATCCACAAAACACATGTAGACTGGTTGGGCATACTCCCAGGCCCCCTCCAGGATCCTTGCGAGAGTGAAGATCTGATCCGTTGTTCCACGACCAGGACGGAATCCACATTGTTCCTCTTCAACCCGAGGTTCGACTATCGGCCGAACCCTCTTTTCCAGGACCCTGGAGTAGACTTTACCAGGGAGGCTGAGAAGTGTGATACCCCTGTAATTGGCACACACCCTCTGGTCCCCCTTTTTGAATAGGGGAACCACCACCCCAGTCTGCCACTCCTTAGGCACCGTCCCAGACTTCCACGCGAGGCGTGTCAACCAAGACATCTCCTCCTCCCTCCCGGCCAGATATGAATAGATGAAACTAACTAATGTCCAAATATTTCTCTAATATTTCTCTAATATTTCTCTAATATCTCTTGCAGAGCAGCGCTGGATCTGGGCCCAGTCGGCTGGGACGTCGCGCTCTGATTGGCTAATCAGACTTTTCTCTTCTTCTGCTGATTTTGAGCCTTTTTCCTGAACTATTTGAGGTTTTCCCGTGTTTCAGGGAGTTGTGAGTCGTCCGGTCCGCACTGCACGCGGAGCAGAAACCATGACGTAGACGCTTTCCATCTTCTTTGTCTTTGGATTACAGCCAGACTGCAAAGCATCATGGGAGTTGGAGGCACAGTGGAATTCTGGTTCCTGACTGGAGTAGCATGATATGCTGACGACGTGATTCATTACGTCACCCTTTCTTTTTTTCTAACTGATAATTAGCACATATCAAGTTAGAAATAAATTTTTTAATCAATTATATTCTTATTTTTCATTTTTCACACATAGATTTGATGCTTTGTGTCTGTAAAAGTAAAGTTTTTAGTTAGAAAATTAGAAGTTAGAAGGTTTTTAATCAATCATATACTTATGTAATATGAGTATAATGTAAGTATTTAACTCTTTTTTGTAATACAACTTTTTTAAGGAACTTATTTTCATATTCACACACACAGATTTGTTGCTTTGTGTGTGTAAAGTTGGAGTTTTTAGTTAGAAAATTAGAAGTTAGAAGGTTTTTAATCATTCACATACTCATGTAATATGAGTATAATATAAGAATTTATCTCTTTTCTCTGATATTACGTTTTTTAAGGAGCTTATTTTCATTTTCAGACACACATTTGTTATTTTTTGTGTGTGCAAAATTATATTTTTTTACACAAACCTCTTCAGACCCTGGAGATCTTCTGCAGCATCCCTCTTTAGTCTGGAGAAGGTTTTGGGATTCAGCAGCTTTTCAGAAGACTTGGGATACTTTGGCACAGACATGCTCCCTGGGGGGCTGGTGTCGGGCGGAGGAGGGGGCGGAGGGGGGCTGTGCCTGCTCCGGTGGCTTGGCCTCAGGCTGTGGTCCCGTCGGGGGACGCTGGTCTTCGCCCTGCTCTGGTTCGGCTCCTGGTTGTTCCTCAACGGCCTGGTTCTGGTCCACAGGAGCATCCTGTCAGACTACTGCACCGACGACAAGAGCAAGAGGATCCTGCAGAGACTGGTGGGTCAAGTACACGTCTCAGTTATATATATGATCTCATAATCTACAAGGACTATGGGGTCCCTGTAGATTATGTGGTCTAGTGTGGTCTAGACCTGCTCTACCTGTAAATTATAGAGCGGTCTAGACCTGCTCTACCTGTAAATTATAGAGCGGTCTAGACCTGCTCTACCTGTAAATTATAGAGCGGTCTAGACCTGCTCTACCTGTAAATTATAGAGCGGTCTAGACCTGCTCTAACTGTAAATTATAGAGGGGTCTAGACCTGCTCTAACTGTAAATTATAGAGCGGTCTAGACCTGCTCTAACTGTAAATTATAGAGGGGTCTAGACCTGCTCTACCTGTAAATTATAGAGCGGTCTAGACCTGCTCTATCTGTAAATTATAGAGCGGTCTAGACCTGCTCTATCTGTAAATTCTAGAGCGGTCTAGACCTGCTCTAACTGTAAATTCTAGAGCGGTCTAGACCTGCTCTAACTGTAAATTATAAAGCGGTCTAGACCCGCTCTACCTGTAAATTATAGAGCGGTCTAGACACGCTCTACCTGTAAATTATAGAGCGGTCTAGACCTGCTCTACCTGTAAATTATAGAGCGGTCTAGACCTGCTCTACCTGTAAATTATAGAACGGTCTAGACCTGCTCTACCTGTAAATTATAGAGCGGTCTAGACCTGCTCTACCTGTAAATTATAGAACGGTCTAGACCTGCTCTACCTGTAAATTATAGAACGGTCTAGACCTGCTCTACCTGTAAATTATAGAGCGGTCTAGACCTGCTCTACCTGTAAATTATAGAGCGGTCTAGACCTGCTCTACCTGTAAATTATAGAGCGGTCTAGACCTGCTCTACCTGTAAATTATAGAGCGGTCTAGACCTGCTCTAACTGTAAATTATAGAGGGGTCTAGACCTGCTCTAACTGTAAATTATAGAGCGGTCTAGACCTGCTCTAACTGTAAATTATAGAGGGGTCTAGACCTGCTCTACCTGTAAATTATAGAGCGGTCTAGACCTGCTCTATCTGTAAATTATAGAGCGGTCTAGACCTGCTCTATCTGTAAATTCTAGAGCGGTCTAGACCTGCTCTAACTGTAAATTCTAGAGCGGTCTAGACCTGCTCTAACTGTAAATTATAGAGCGGTCTAGACCCGCTCTACCTGTAAATTATAGAGCGGTCTAGACCCGCTCTACCTGTAAATTATAGAGCGGTCTAGACCTGCTCTACCTGTAAATTATAGAGCGGTCTAGACCTGCTCTACCTGTAAATTATAGAGCGGTCTAGACCTGCTCTACCTGTAAATTATAGAGCGGTCTAGACCTGCTCTACCTGTAAATTATAGAGCGGTCTAGACCTGCTCTACCTGTAAATTATAGAACGGTCTAGACCTGCTCTACCTGTAAATTATAGAGCGGTCTAGACCTGCTCTACCTGTAAATTATAGAACGGTCTAGACCTGCTCTACCTGTAAATTATAGAACGGTCTAGTCCTGCTCTATCTGTAGATTATAGAATTCAGACTTCATGCTCGGTACCTATACATGCACTAATGGAGAGATGTCAGTGTGTGTGTGTGTGGGGTGCCCAGCCCAGCCCATAGAAAGGCAGTTGGGGGTTCGGTGCCTTGTCCCATTAGGTCTCATGTCTTCCCTAAATACGGGAGCTCCTGGAAGCCCCTGAACGCCTCGCCTGTTACTGGAGCCCGACTCTTCCTAACGCTGTGATGGATGGAGCCGCTCTGTTTGTTGACGTTGGATCTCGGGGCTCATTTGGGATTACATCAGTTTCCTCTTGTGGATCTCGGGGTGGGGTGGGGAGGGGAGGTGGGGGAGGGAGAGGGGGGGGAGGGGGTCAGCGGCTCTCTGAATCTCTGTGAGAGTTAGATTAACCCTTGTGTTGTCCTCCCGGAATTGAACCTTTTTTAAACGCTTTTCTCAACAATTCCTTTGCTTTTTCAACTACCATCAGTTTACTGTCCGCACCAACTTATTACTACTAGTTTTACTATTATTTTGTCAAATTTGTGGCCAATAAACCTGATTTATATGATGTTATATTGGATTTTTGTGTTGGAAAAGATGAAAGTATGAATTTTTTAAACTAATATTTAAGATCGGAGGAAGACTTTGCTATGAAATTGGAAGAGAAAAACGCCCATTATTCGATGAAACGTAACGTTGACAAAAACGTGGAAATTGCCGTTAACATGAAATTAAAAATGTCAAATAAAACAACTCCAGTTTTGACCAAAGTGACAAAAACTTTGGAAAAATAATGTGGGCGTGCTGGTCTTACAGGGAGGTGTGTTCAGGTGCATTCTGGGTGTGCTGGTCTTACAGGGAGGTGTGTTCAGGTGCATTCTGTGCGTGCTGGTCTTACAGGGAGGTGTGTTCAGGTGCATTCTGGGTGTGCTGGTCTTACAGGGAGGTGTGTTCAGGTGCATTCTGGGCGTGCTGGTGTTACAGGGAGGTGTGTTCAGGTGCATTCTGGGCGTGCTGGTCTTACAGGGAGGTGTGTTCAGGTGCATTCTGGGCGTGCTGGTCTTACAGGGAGGTGTGTTCAGGTGCATTCTGGGCATGCTGGTCTTACAGGAAGGTGTGTTCAGGTGCATTCTGGGCGTGCTGGTCTTACAGGGAGGTGTGTTCAGGTGCATTCTGGGCGTGCTGGTCTTACAGGGAGGTGTGTTCAGGTGCATTCTGGGCGTGCTGGTCTTACAGGGTGGTGTGTTCAGGTGCATTCTGGGCGTGCTGGTCTTACAGGGAGGTGTGTTCAGGTGCAGTTTGTTGGAAGATATTGAGGCGATTTTGCCACTTTTGATGCTTTTTTGAGACATTTTGTCACTTTTTTAACCCTCTGAGGTCTAAAGGATTTTGAATTCCTCTGGTCCATCTGGTTTTATTTTCTAAAAAAGCTTCTAAAACATCAACAAACATCTTTTCAGGACAAATTAGGCTTTCAGAATATTAGTGTTGCTTTGATGTCACCTGCATGTGAAATAAGTTATAAAGACAAAAGAAAACGGAAATTGAATCACTCAGATGTTTGTCACTTTAAAAAAAAGAAAGACACTTTTTAGGTGTTTTATGGCTTTGGACAAAACATTCGGGGCTGGAGCGCCAGAATATGCCCCCAGTAATGCCGACCATGAAAAAGTGACACAAATGTCGACAAGTGATAAAAACATCTGGGAAAAACGTCAGAAAAGTTGCAAAAAATGCCAAAAACATTGAAATCAACGGCAAAAACGTTGAAGAAAACAAAACAATATTGAAATGTTACCTGTGTTTTTGAACCCCAGAAGCCCCCCCCCCCCGTCCAGTGTAAAGTGCTTCAGGTGTTGCAGTTTCCAACAGTCAGTCAATCTTCTGCTTCTTTCCTTCCTTCCTGTTTTTCATCCCTCCTTTCTCAAAGCTTCTGGAAGAAAACGTCAGAAAAGTTGATTAAAATGCCAAAAACATTGAAAATAACGGCAAACACGTTGAAGAAAACAACAACAGTTGTTAACACGTACCTGTGTTAACGAGCCCCCCCCCCCCCGTTCATCCCTCCTTTCTCTAAGCTTCTGATGCAGAAAGCTCAGCTCTTAAAGCCTCTGTTGGTACAAAACGCCGAGGGGAAGGGAAGGGGGGGGGGGAACACACACATTAAAAGACATGTCTTTACATGTAAAAGACTAAATGTTAAAAAGGAAACAACAGTGGGGGGGGGGGGAATCTGAATCTAGGGTTAGAGAAAGAACTAAAAAGACGTCAAAAACGTTGAAAAAAAGAACAAAAAAATAGAAATAGAAAGTAGAAAAAAAACTTAGAAAAAGGCCAAAAAAACGTTGAAACCGCCCCGTCTGCGCTAAAAAGTGTGAAAAGCAACATAAGCGAAAGTCAGAAATTGTTTTTAATAAAAGCTTTGAAAACGTCAAAAATGTCAAAAAAGTTGCAAAAAAGAACTAAAAAGACGACAAAAACGTTGAAAAAATAACAAAAACAATGTAGAAATAGAAAGCAGAAAAACAACTTTGAAAAATTAACTAAAAAAGCAACAAACTGGTCAAAAAGCAACTTGAAAAAGGAAAAAAAACGTTGAAAAAAAGAAGTAAAAAAACGACAGAAACGTTGAAAAAGAAATTAGAAAAAAAATTAAGAAAAAGCAGCAAAAATGTAGAAAAATGAACTAAAAAATTTTAAAAAACTCAGAAAAAACTTCAATAACTTTGAAAAAAAGAACGAAAAAATTTAGAAATTTTTTTTTTAAAAGAACTCAGAAAAAGTGGCAAACATTTTGAAAAATATAGTAAAAAACACAACAAAACGCTCAAAAGGCAACTTGAAAAAGGCAGAAAAAGTCATCAGAAAGCACCAAAAACAGCGTAAAGTAACGTTAAATACAATAATCCCAATAATATCCGACTGATGTTCGTCCACAATGTCAAAAATCTAAAACAAACGTTGAAAAAAGAACTAAAAATATATAAAATAATATCTAGCAATGTTTTTCCAGAATCTGACCTCTGAGAGAAAGCGCTCTACTTCTAAAGGTTTATATATATATATATATATATATATATATATATATATATATATATATATATATATATATATATATATATATATATATATATGTATAATATTTAAATACATAATATTAATTTCTCCGTCCTGCAGAAGGAACCACTGAAGCGTTTTCCTTTGTTAGGAAACAGATGAAAGAGAAACCTCACGTTAATATTTCAACATCAAACACAGTCAGAAATTCTCTCTCGTCTCTCGACTGATGATGATGATGATGATGATGATGATGATGATGAAAGTGATGATGATGATGAAAGTGATGATGATGATGATAAAGTATTTCATATTGATTTCCTTTCAGGGAACATATTAATATATGACTGATTACAGCTGATGCCACTTTTGTATTCTTGTCATTTTTGTCAACGTTTTGGTCATTTTCATGATGTTTTTGGTAGCAGATTTCTCTACTGTTGTCTCTACATACTACTCTCTACTGTTGTCTCTACATACTACTCTCTACTGTTGTCTCTACATACTACTCTCTACTGTTGTCTCTCTACATACTACTCTCTACTGTTGTCTCTACATACTACTCTCTACTGTTGTCTCTACATACTACTCTCTACTGTTGTCTCTCTACATACTACTCTACTGTTGTCTCTACATACTACTCTACTGTTGTCTCTACATACTACTCTCTACTGTTGTCTCTACATACTACTCTCTACTGTTGTCTCTACATACTACTCTCTACTGTTGTCTCTACATACTACTCTCTACTGTTGTCTCTACATACTACTCTCTACTGTTGTCTCTCTACATACTACTCTCTACTGTTGTCTCTACATACTACTCTCTACTGTTGTCTCTACATACTACTCTCTACTGTTGTCTCTACATACTACTCTCTACTGATGTCTCTCTACATACTACTCTCTACTGTTGTCTCTACATACTACTCTCTACTGTTGTCTCTACATACTACTCTCTACTGTTGTCTCTCTACATACTACTCTCTACTGTTGTCTCTACATACTACTCTCTACTGTTGTCTCTACATACTACTCTCTACTGTTGTCTCTACATACTACTCTCTACTGTTGTCTCTACATACTACTCTCTACTATTGTCTCTACATACTACTCTCTACTGTTGTCTCTACATACTACTCTCTACTGTTGTCTCTCTACATACTACTCTCTACTGTTGTCTCTACATACCTCTCTACTGTTGTCTCTACATACTACTCTCTACTGATGTCTCTACATACTACTCTCTACTGTTGTCTCTCTACATACTACTCTCTACTGTTGTCTCTACATACTACTCTCTACTGATGTCTCTCTACATACTACTCTCTACTGTTGTCTCTACATACTACTCTCTACTGTTGTCTCTACATACTACTCTCTACTGATGTCTCTCTACATACTACTCTCTACTGATGTCTCTACATACTACTCTCTACTGTTGTCTCTCTACATACTACTCTCTACTGTTGTCTCTACATACTACTCTCTACTGATGTCTCTCTACATACTACTCTCTACTGTTGTCTCTACATACTACTCTCTACTGATGTCTCTCTACATACTACTCTCTACTGTTGTCTCTACATACTACTCTCTACTGATGTCTCTCTACATACTACTCTCTACTGATGTCTCTACATACTACTCTCTACTGTTGTCTCTCTACATACTACTCTCTACTGTTGTCTCTACATACTACTCTCTACTGATGTGTCTCTACATACTACTCTCTACTGTTGTCTCTACATACTACTCTCTACTGTTGTCTCTCTACATACTACTCTACTGTTGTCTCTACATACTACTCTCTACTGTTGTCTCTATACATACTACTCTCTACTGTTGTCTCTACATACTACTCTCTCCTGTTGTCTCTCTACATACTACTCTCTACTGTTGTCTCTCTACATACTACTCTCTACTGTTGTCTCTACATACTACTCTCTATTGTTGTCTCTACATACTACTCTCTACTGTTGTCTCTACATACTACTCTCTACTGATGTCTCTCTACATACTACTCTACTGTTGTCTCTACATACTACTCTCTACTGTTGTCTCTACATACTACTCTCTACTGTTGTCTCTCTACATACTACTCTCTACTGTTGTCTCTACATACTACTCTATTGTTGTCTCTACATACTACTCTCTACTGTTGTCTCTACATACTACTCTCTACTGTTGTCCCTCTACATACTGCTCTCTACTGTTGTCTCTACATACTACTCTCTACTGTTGTCTCTCTACATACTACTCTCTACTGTTGTCTCTCTACATACTACTCTCTACTGTTGTCTCTACATACTACTCTCTACTGTTGTCTCTACATACTACTCTCTATTGTTGTCTCTACATACTACTCTCTACTGTTGTCTCTACATACTCTCTACTGTTGTCTCTACATACTACTCTCTACTGATGTCTCTCTACATACTACTCTCTACTGTTGTCTCTACATACTACTCTCTACTGTTGTCTCTACATACTACTCTCTACTGTTGTCTCTACATACTACTCTCTACTGTTGTCTCTACATACTACTCTACTGTTGTCTCTACATACTACTCTACTGATGTCTCTACATACTACTCTCTACTGTTGTCTCTACATACTACTCTCTACTGATGTCTCTCTACATACTACTCTCTACTGTTGTCTCTACATACTACTCTCTACTGATGTCTCTACATACTACTCTCTACTGTTGTCTCTACATACTACTCTACTGTTGTCTCTACATACTACTCTCTACTGTTGTCTCTACATACTACTCTCTACTGATGTCTCTCTACATACTACTCTCTACTGTTGTCTCTACATACTACTCTCTACTGTTGTCTCTACATACTACTCTACTGTTGTCTCTACATACTACTCTCTACTGTTCTCTCTACATACTACTCTACTGTTGTCTCTACATACTACTCTATTGTTGTCTCTACATACTACTCTCTACTGTTGTCTCTACATACTACTCTCTACTGTTGTCTCTACATACTACTCTACTGATGTCTCTCTACATACTACTCTACTGTTGTCTCTACATACTACTCTCTACTGTTGTCTCTACATACTACTCTCTACTGTTGTCTCTACATACTACTCTCTACTGTTGTCTCTACATACTACTCTCTACTGTTGTCTCTACATACTACTCTCTACTGATGTCTCTACATACTACTCTCTACTGTTGTCTCTACATACTACTCTACTGTTGTCTCTACATACTACTCTCTACTGATGTCTCTCTACATACTACTCTCTACTGTTGTCTCTACATACTACTCTCTATTGTTGTCTCTACATACTACTCTCTACTGTTGTCTCTACATACTACTCTCTACTGTTGTCTCTACATACTAGTCTCTACTGTTGTCTACATACTACTCTCTACTGTTGTCTCTACATACTACTCTACTGTTGTCTCTACATACCTCTCTACTGTTGTCTCTACATACTACTCTCTACTGTTGTCTCTCTACATACTACTCTCTACTGTTGTCTCTACATACTACTCTCTACTGTTGTCTCTACATACTACTCTCTACTGTTGTCTCTACATACTACTCTCTACTGATGTCTCTCTACATACTACTCTACTGTTGTCTCTACATACTACTCTCTACTGTTGTCTCTACATACTACTCTCTACTGTTGTCTCTACATACTACTCTCTACTGTTGTCTCTACATACTACTCTCTACTGATGTCTCTCTACATACTACTCTCTACTGATGTCTCTACATACTACTCTCTACTGTTGTCTCTACATACTACTCTACTGTTGTCTCTACATACTACTCTCTACTGTTGTCTCTATATACTACTCTCTACTGTTGTCTCTACATACTACTCTCTACTGATGTCTCTACATACTACTCTCTACTGTTGTCTCTCTACATACTACTCTACTGATGTCTCTCTACATACTACTCTCTACTGATGTCTCTACATACTACTCTCTACTGTTGTCTCTACATACTACTCTCTACTGTTGTCTCTACATACTACTCTACTGTTGTCTCTATATACTACTCTCTACTGTTGTCTCTATATACTACTCTCTACTGTTGTCTCTACATACTACTCTCTACTGATGTCTCTACATACTACTCTCTACTGTTGTCTCTACATACTACTCTCTACTGTTGTCTCTCTACATACTACTCTCTACTGTTGTCTCTCTACTGTTGTCTCTACATACTACTCTCTACTGTTGTCTCTCTACATACTACTCTCTACTGATGTCTCTACATACTACTCTACTGATGTCTCTACATACTACTCTCTACTGTTGTCTCTACATACTACTCTCTACTGTTGTCTCTACATACTACTCTCTACTGTTGTCTCTATATACTACTCTCTACTGTTGTCTCTATATACTACTCTCTACTGTTGTCTCTACATACTACTCTCTACTGATGTCTCTCTACATACTACTCTCTACTGTTGTCTCTCTACATACTACTCTCTACTGATGTCTCTACATACTACTCTACTGATGTCTCTCTACATACTACTCTCTACTGTTGTCTCTACATACTACTCTCTACTGTTGTCTCTACATACTACTCTCTACTGTTGTCTCTATATACTACTCTCTACTGTTGTCTCTACATACTACTCTCTACTGATGTCTCTCTACATACTACTCTCTACTGATGTCTCTCTACATACTACTCTCTACTGTTGTCTCTACATACTACTCTCTACTGTTGTCTCTACATACTACTCTCTACTGTTGTCTCTACATACTACTCTCTACTGTTGTCTCTACA